>CM073762.1:23619371-24219371 GCA_037127475.1 Arma custos
GTTCAGGTAACTGCGAATCGAGGAGCCAAAGCCAATGTCTCATCTAAAATAAAGCAATTTATCGTTAAGGAGCTATAAAAAATATATTGGTGACTTGTGATTGGTTTTTTTCATAAAAATATTTTTATTCTTAGAAAAATCAGTGGTAATAAGAGAAAAGTCAGTAGTTTATATAAATTACATAGTATATATCGCTCAATGTTGATTACAGGCTACTACTACATCAAGAAGTTGATAAGCCAAGAAAATCTTAGGGGAAATAATATTATTTAAAATACAGATATGATTATACTATTCTTTTTTGTGTGTGTTTTTTTTTTACTATAATATTGATATGAATTAAGAACTTAATGATAAAAATTCATACATTGTTATATGCACTTCTACATCAATGTACCTATTTTATGTTTCAATAAAATACATGCAATTATTTTTATAAATAACATTAAAAACGATTTTTATTGAAGTCATATTATACCTGAAGCTCTAGTTTCTTCCATAATGATTCTAATTCCTTCCAGGATTCAAATGCTATACTGATACTACTCTTTGAATCAACTAATTTTGATAATTTTCGATAAATAAGAGCTTTCTCATTCATTTCATGTTCCAAAGCAATGTACTCCTATCAATAAAAAAATAAACATGTAAATAAATATTAATTGCATGATGATAAGTGTAATACTGAATAATCATAACGTTTGTTATTTAAAGTTGACACTAATAAAGAGCAATCTGAGACTTGAAATTGAAAAAAATTGTCATTTCTTGATTCCTATTAAATGCATTATATAATTTTTAGTACTTCCTAGGAAAATACACAGAAATGTTTATTTTATATACCTAGGGGATATTTTTAATATATATCCTCTTTACATAACACATTTACTTACTGATAAGTCAAGATGAAGATTTGATGGATCGGAAAGATAGTGAGTTCTTTCTAAAAGCCATGATCTTAATTCTTTGTATTCAGATTCGATAGAACTAAGCCTTTCCCCTGAATCAGAGCGAAGTTCGGGATATTTATGCAGAAACTGGGCAACGTAAGTCATCACAGATTTCTCATCTGGTCTTTCAACATCGAGGTCCTAACCAACAGATAACAAAATGAGATTTTATGAGAAAATTAGTTCAAAACTATAAAGGAGAAAACTATTAATATCAATCTTCATTTCATAACTTAGTTCCGATAAACATAACGAGTTAGATTAGGTTAAATATGGATCTAAATGCCCTTACCTCAGGATCTAGCAGCCTGGCAATACCAAGTTCTCGTTCAGCTAAATCGAAAGCTGTTTCAAGTCTATCTCTGTTTGTAGCTCTTCGAAGAAGAGTTAAATCTATCAGTCCTTTTTTTATAGCATCTACTATGGCAAGGAATGCCAGACCATCTCGCCAGGATGGACCGAAATCCCTCACTTCTAGACCTATGTCCCTGTAATAATGAAAAAAATGACATTAATACAAAATAATAATTTAGTTAATGTATTAAAGAAAGATATATAATTATTTTTAGATATATAATTTACTTGGGAAGTGCGCTGGTAACCCATTTCAATAAAGCTTGTTTGGCAGGCTCTGGCCTTCTACGCCTTTCTGTTGCAGGATCTGGAGTTCTTGCTCCTTCTAAGCTCGAGGTGCTTCCTCCAAAACTATGGCCCAATGATGCGAGAGCTCGAGTATTTTCTTCAATCTATTTAAAAAATTCACAAATTATAGTCATGAATAATAAAAGAATTGCTATTGATAAAACTGAAATTTAGAAAACTAATATTTTTTTTTAATTATTTAAAAAATGCCAGCTAACCTATAAGTTAAACACATTTCTAAGAAAACAGTTAATTGTATAAGTAAAAAGTTTTTTTTTTAACTACTATCTCACAAAAATAAATATATTACTATCTTCAAAGCATTGCCTCAAACCTATGAAACTCATAGAGAAAAAACAGAAAAGTTTAAAAATAATCTTGTTATATAATTAATACCTAATTTACCAACAATTTTAAGGCTTATTTTAATGAATTGTGTACGCAGTAGTTTGGGTGTAATTCACCTAAAGAGTAATTATAGCAAGTACAATCAAAATTCTTCCTTTATTTTTTTTATTCCGCTCAGAAGGTGATTGACAAACGTGAATTGAAAAACTAGGTGGAAAAATAAATAGAAGTGCACATACCCTGACCTACATCTGACAAACATCCTGTACTTACTTTCTCTCAAACTTATTTGATCCTAGAAGTATTGATGATACATTTATAATTGAAGATAACAAAAGAATGAGAAACAATTAATTTAAATATAAGACGGTCAAATGGAAAGAAAATGTCAATTTAAGGAATACGTGACCTCTTTAAATATCAGGGGGCCAAAATTTAAACAGAATTAAAACTGAAACATCTCTATCACTCTTCAAAAAGAAAAAAGTGCAGTGTGCCAATTGAATTGAAGTGTTGAATTAATTTCTATATTAAATCCTTGTGAACTAAATACTGTCAGTGAGGTAGTGTGTGAATGTGAATGTAAAAACTATTTTCCCACTATTTAGAGAATGTTCAGTTTGGCTTGAAAAAACATATCCATTTTTTGTTTTATAAGAAAAAATCAATTATAAGCTAGTATTAAGTTCAACTTTAGAATACCTTCAAGACATAAAATCTCAGTTTGGTGGGAAGTGGAGATGTTTACTTTAAATATAAAGTTTGTTAATGACAATGATACACATCCTCAATGAGGAAGATATTTATTAGTTATTGAGTAAGACCTTCTCGCGGTTTAAGGATTTTTTTAATGGGTAGAAGACTTGAGCATTGAAGCCCGAAATAGGAGAGAGCAAGTACAAAGAAGGGAAACCACATTGTACAGAAGTATTGAAGAATTAAGAATAGAAATAGAAAGTACATTTTAAATAGGGTGCACTTAAGTGCTATGCTATTGCTGCAGAATCCTGTACAGCTGAAGGGCAAAGTGGAAAAGGATATTTTAACAAATAAATGATAGCATGCTCCTCAAAAGTATTATATACAGTGTATTCCTAAGTATGGCAATGTTCAGTTGTTTTAACGGACTTAACTATCAATAACTTTTACATGCAAAATAGTGATGAAATATCTTGATCATTTGATAATGGCTAATCTTTTATTTTTATCGTTGTAAGGCATGCATAATGGTAATAATTTAAATATAATGAGAAGTTACCATATAGATTTATTTAAAATGAATACAAACTGTGTAACATGCAACATTCCAGACGTGTTCGTATAAATAAAATCATATTTCTATTTACGAATTCTAACTCACCATTTTCTGACGCTTATAGAAAAAAAACAATATTGCTATGAGTTAAATGAAAAAAAATAATAGAAAATGGTTAAATAAATGAAATAAAAGAGAAATAAAAAGATCAGATGAACTAACTAATTTAAATTAAAATATATTAACTCAATGTAACTGCATTTATTTTATTATTTCAAGTTCGATTCGTTGTTACTTATTAATACGTTGAAATAAGTTTTAATTCTTGTGACAAGAGCAGCAACTATCTGAGGATTGGTTTTAGAAAAGATAAGCGAGGTGAAAATCAGGGGAATATTATTAGTAATATTAAAAAATGCTTAGAAATAAAAGTCACAGGGTCCTAGAGGAGAATTCGTTTCTCCTAAGGCATGGGCAAGCTGACTTTAAGGGGGGTAATAATTGGAAAGAGTGAGATCATAGATGATAATAATAATATCTAAATATTTTATTTTAAAGAGAAGAGATTTGTCCAGGGCATGGATTTTATTTACTATTATAGATAATAATAATGCTTAGCAAACCCAAAGGCTCAATGCTGATATCACCAATCTGATTTCAACTTCATCCATGAATCCCCTGAAGTAGTCCCCACCCGGAGACCCAAATGGGGGACTAGTTAACCTCTGGATAATGAGCGTTTTACCTCAGGAAGATCCATTAGTATTAGAGATATTTTTTTAAACTAAAAAATAATATGAATAGGGCGTTCTAACCTACGTCACATCCCTACAACAAGCCTGGGGGCCAAGGCCACACTCATTGTTGGTCAGCTTCCAGGGAATTTTATTGACTATACCCGTGGGATGCTCCCATAAGCGGTAATGAAATCCACATGAGAAAAAGAGGTTTATGAGTCTAGTATTGAACTCGTGTACTGGCACGTAATACAAATATTTATATATAAGAATTTTTTAAAAATTTGGTGATTTGATACAAAAGTAATAAAATGATATAGTAGCTATATCATAGATAAATCAATGATGATTTAAATTAATAATTTGGTAATCATTCTTGCAATCTTCTTCTCTCAGGAATGAATTTAAAACTTTTAATATTTATATATAATATTTCCTTAACTGCCAACAAGAAAGTAAAATACTTGTTTAAATGAAAAATTATATTTGTTTTCTTGTAGGTAAATCAGACCATTCTATTTGGTCCACTGGATTTCAGAATAAAAAACTATAACGGCCTTAAATTTTAGGAAAATGTTTTAAAACAATAAAACAAAAAATAATAATAAATTTAAAATAAATATTGTACACACATGCAGTAAAATGCATTGGACACACTTAAAATTCAGAATATTTATTCCACTCACCACAAACTTTTGTGGTTCCTTTAGTCGTAGCTTAAGGAAGAACATGGTCATTAAATTAAATGGTTTTATGGAAAAATAATAGTGATCATGCTTCAATAGTACTAAATTCTATTTAAGGTGAAAATAAAATACTTATAAGCAACCTAAAATAACTTTAAAATAATGTAAATTGCGTAAACGCTTCAAATATTAATTACAGCAGCAAAATATACATTAGTTAATGACAATGTCTAAAATGCTTGCTTTAACTCCTCAAGTGCAAATTAAGTGTCAAATGTTTTTCAAAATAATTAACTTGAAAAAAAATTTGTTATTTCTATTATAACTGCAGGTTTATTATATCAAAAATAAATGTGCCATTACAATTTAGCATGTAAAAATCAGTAGAAAATGTCTAGTTGACGAGGATAGTAAACAAATCTCTGACTATTATTACTGGAATTTCATTACTTGGTCTTCATTGGTTACCATAAAATATAGCATCATTATCATACAGTGAATAAGTTGATTATAAGCGAAATCAAGATTGCTTCATTTTTGGCAAATAAAATGCAATATACAGAACACTTTATTTTCTAAAAATTATACCAGCCCCCTATTGCTGATGGCTGTAGATAACACTATCACTCAATAAAACTCCTAACACATGTTCATCCACCAGCTTGAACTGATCAATGGCAATGCTTCAATACAAGTCCCACCGAATCAACCATGAAATGGGAGTTAGAGTTGAAAACAAATAATAATTAAAAAATATTATTTTATTAATTAATATAATAAGCCCAGGGAATGTTATGCCGAGTGATCTAATGAGGACAAGTGCTACTTAAAAACAAAGCCTTAGAATCCCTGAACAAAAATAAGTACTTATATCACAATAAATTAACTAACTAGTTAATTTCATCGAGAAATAAAGTTCTTAACTCAATAAAACAAAATATAATATCGATTCATTCCAATTAACTTTTATAGTGTTATTAAAGATATAATTACCTAAAAGAGTACATAAGAACAACAGTAGCACTTTAATAAGAAACAAAAATTTGATAATTCATTCAAATAATAATACAAATAAAATAAAATATATATGATCAAACCTTACCTGGAAGTACAAAATAATTGTCCATATAAGACCTAGAACAACGGGTGGTCTACCATCCACTAAATCGGAAGAATTGATATTGACAAGTTTTATCTGTAATAAAATATTTATTTGAAATGAGTTAAATAAATTCTTTGACTATAAAAATTATAAATATAATTTATTTAAGATATATTCATATAGTAGATACAATAGTAGTATAAGAAAACAAAGATAGATTGATCTATTTCAAATAAATTGCCTCTTTGATGCCTGGAACAAGGTAATATAGAGTGAATAATTTTTTTTTTCCAGTTACTCAAGTGATATTCTGTTTATTTCAATTTAATTGGCATCTTAATACATAACTTTTTAAAGAATGAAGTGCATTTTAGAATGATTTTGGGATCAAATAATCTTAATTGAAATCATATACAATCATATTATTGATAACTATTGTATCGAATACTATAATAATTGAAATCAATTTTAACAAGTATGGTCAAATAAGTAAAAAACATAGGCATAATTTTATTTAGAACATAAATAAATCAGAAAATAAATTTTTAAAACAAGATTTCAAATAATAAACCATAGATAAAAAAGTTAATCAGCTTTAAGTATAATAATATACTTACCTTCATGAAATTTTAGAAGACAAATATTTGTAAACTGGGGACCAAAGAGCAGGCTAAAGGTGGGTGGGCAAATTTTCCTTCCCATTTTATCCAGACTTAGGACTGGCAGATTCATTTTAAAATCTGGTATGGTTAAAAATTTGTATTTATTACTTTAATTTTTTAAGATATATAAATACGTAGGAAAGTAATTTTATAGTTCCTTCAGCAGTACTTTTAGTAGGGTAGAACTATGTTTTTTTTAAATCTTGAAAAAGAGAGTAAAATAATAATCCAAAACAGTTCATTCATTTATTTTTAGTAAGAACTAAATCTTTTGCTCATATTTTCAATGCTCAATTTAAATGCATACTCAGTTTTCTTTTTATAATTTTTCTTTATATTTAGATCAACTTTTTGTTATATAGTATTACTAATTTGGAATTTACTTTTACATCTTATATATTTGTATTTTAATATATCGTACTAAACGAAGTAACCAGGAAAATTAATTTTATTATACTTATATTTTTAGTACTGAAAGATTAAAAACTGTTGGTATGAAAAATAAATTGACTGAAATCTCATATTTTTAGCGATTTAACAATAACAAAAAACTGGAGTATTAATACATTTTTTATCTGGTAGATTTAATTAATTAATAAATAGTTACCAAGTTGTTTTTGCTTTTCATTTCCATAAATAAGTGGTTTATTATAATATAAAAGTTACTTTAGATTTTATATTTTGTTATATTTTAAGGTTTGACAACGATACCTTTAAATATATCAAACTTTTTCTAAAGGATCTGATCTAATCAGCATATTCGATGATAGTAACCTAAATTTATTATCTATTTCTTGTATTTGGTTTGTTATTTAATTGGAAATAGAAGTGGTAAAAACAAACAAGAAGATTTAGAACCCCCCAGAAATGAGCCATATGTTATTCTAGTGTTATGGGTTGCACATATGATATCTCCACCACTATGAAGAACCTGAACTAGGAGGGGGTGAAAACCTTGCTTTTGGTCCTCCAGTTTACACTTTATTACTATTTTCATATAAAATCTCAAAAAATGATATAAAACAATAATGCCATAATGCTCATATAGGCATTATCTCAATTAATTTTTATAAATTGATACGAAAAAAAACAACAACAATACGGGCATGCTGATTATGCAATCAACAAAAAGACTGGATCCTTTCCAATTTTATCAAATCTCATCTTTATTTCACTTCAGAATTTGTTTATAAATAAAAATATATTTTCTTTCAAAAAAACATATTTACTACATCTAGTAAATATAGGTAATAACAAATATATTATGTATACCTACAAGCAAACATATTTATTAGCATTAAATCTATGTATGGTTGAAATAAATTTTTCAATTGACCATACATTAAAAAAAATACATTTTTTAATAACTAAAAAGATTGACGAAGAATTATTTATTATTATATTATTATAAAATATACTTACCCTTTTGCTTTGTAAAAATGTTAATGCAGTATTTGCATTACTTAAAAAATGTGGCCTTCTTAAGTTTCGTCCTTTTTCGGTCGGCTGAAAAAAACACAAGTGATATTTAATAAGAAGTATTATATCAAATCGATCTTAAAGTATTTAAAAAAAAGTAAAATATGTTGGTAAAACTATAGGTATAGCCAAACAAATTTGAAAATATATTTCTAAGATTAATGTAATGTAAATGCGAGTAAATCATTTTCTAACAAAATTTTACTCAGATTTACATTATTAGTTAATTTATTTATAACTTATAATTTATTTATTTATAAATTTTGCTACTTACCAATTTTTCTCCTGAGAGAACTTCTAGAAGCGCTAGAAGTTTCGTTCCGTCTTTTAAGTCTTCAATTAAGTCGTCAACGCGGAGAGGAGGGGATCTCTGTGAAATAAAAGAAATATTTTATTTTATACTAACTTATATTATATTAACATAATTTATATAATAAATTAATATATAAAATAATTTATATAATATTAAGATATAAATCGAATCAGAATAATCTCTTTTCCTACTTATTCAACCTAAAAATAAATGTATGACTGATTAAACTTTTGAATCACTTTCTACGTGAAATATTTTTGTTTCAATGGTCACATAATGCTGGTATGGCTAATCGGACGATGCTACAGCGGAAGTTCTAAAATTTGCCTATCCAGAAATAATTAGGATAGGGATCTTTAACGATTAACTGAATCGGGATCCATTTTATGTCTATTCGAAGGGCTCAAGATGTTTTGTAAACAATGGTTATGCTTTAATTTATGTCTTTCCAGGTTTCTTTTTCGTATGTATATATTTATTTTTTGGGCAACTTAAAAAGTATATCTAAATAATAAACGTCGTAAGAAGACGAAGATTTTATTGGAGTACTTTTAACTTTCCAACTGAACCGACATATAAAATATATTATATTATAGTTTTATTATTATCATTAGTACAATATATTCTAATTCAAAATGGAAATTCGTTTTTATACAGACAGTCAATGTATAATCATGAGAATCAAAAAATGGCGATGAATAAATTATTGATTATCGGATTAACAAATTTATACATCTTTTATTTATTTATTATAATTCAATATAATCGAAATGATTTATAGCAATATGAATATAAAGATATTTCCATCTTTCAGACGAATTATTACGGTTGGGAGTTCCTGGAAAGAAGTTATGACATGAAGGAAAAAAAAAGTTTTTATATATTAAACAGTTCTGCTCATAAAAGTTTTAAAGATCCACGTTCGATCTGAGTCAGACAAGAAAATTATTTATTTTTAGTTATAGCGTTTCAAAGTACTATATTAAAGTTTTTCATTCCAGGCTAATCCTATAAAACTACAATCATTTTTTTTCGCTATTCAAATTTAACTGGGCACCAACGTGCGAAGTTTTTTTTCACCTTCTTTAATCATTGCGATTTGCCACTATATTTTATGAAAGGAATTAATAACTAATAACCAAGTTATATTGTTTCAATAAATCATCTAATAAATAGCAGCAAAATGAATCCGTTTATCAATCAATTTACAAAAGGTATTACATACATAAAAAAAGCTTGTGGACATTGATATTAATATAAAAAAAATGTAGTATCTCTTACCTTTGATAGGTACGAATTTATCCAATTCACAAAGGTTTTTTTCTGCACTCTTTCCTGCTCATCTGTAATTTAAAAAAAAAGTTAGAAAACAATATATTGATAAATTTGAAACATACAGTTATCATCTATCTCTATTGAGATATAGTTATCAAATAAATAAAGATTGAATAAAATTATACATTGTATTGAAAACATATACAATTATACATCGCCATCCATACTCTTTCTTACATCTTGCTTTGTAGATAGTCAAATCTATTCAAATAACTGAGAATAAAAAGTAAAAAAAATGATAAATGAATAAAATTTGAAATTTAATATTTTTTTTTAAACATCGGATTAACACCCTATTTTTTGTCCTAGAAACACAGAGAATCTCTTGTAAAACGTTAAGTTGAAACAACGAACAGGTGATTACTTATAACACGATATATAATATGTAATGTTATATATAACATGTTATAAGATAAGAGGAACGGTGGAGCCTATAGTTAACCGGGCGAGGACTAAGTGGTAACTAGTCAGTGCCAGCCACAGGATCGACTAAATGCTCAAACATTTATCAGATTTACAAGTCCAATGCACTTCCTATAGGAATTACCCATTTAGCTCATGCATGGAGCACTCCACTTCTTAAATCGTGAATCGTAAATTTTTTACAACTAAAAATAATAATCACAACAATTGGTGAGCCAATAATAATAAACTAATCACCTAATATTAATACTTAGCTATGACAAATAACAGAGAAAAATACAATACATAGTCAATGCCAAAACTTTACTTCATAGTTTCTATAATTCTATTAATAATGAATCGAGGCTATCATGATCAAAAGCGGATAACTGCAATAATAAATAAACTTTTTTTTTACATTTTTCGTTAGTTTAATCAAGTAATATTGTCTTATACTACACTTTTCCGTCTTGTTTCTCGTGATTTTAATCATATTCTATACCTACCTGAAGTTTCGAGAACATAAAACATCGTTTGACTAAACTAGGGAAAATGTAAAAAAGGCAATTTTTAAATTTGGAGTTTTCCGTTTTTGATAACGGATCAAATATCAACACCTCGATATTTAATTTAATATTGATTTATTTATTAATCCTTATTAGCATACAAATTAAAATATAAGCAGTATGCATATATTTACACATTGTAAATTCCATTTGGATAAATGGGATGGATAAACTTAAGATACCATTTGGCTAAGTTAATAATTTATTATTATTGTTGTTCATATACCAGATTTACTTGTGTAATATTATTACAGTTGTAAATATCAATAAAGTAAAATAAAAAAAATTATTATTGTAGAGAAATAATAGATTCAGAGCTACATACTTCAGGCTATAGCATATTTAAGTCGAAAATAAATTGTAACTTAATAGTGTTAAGAGGGAGCATTGCTAAATATACAAAGATTTGTTGACGATAAGTACAAAATCAATAGGCATCCGTGGCATCTGTGGTCTGATTAATAACAACCTACTGTGTCCAAGATAGTGCGTTCACAGACCGCCAGGTGGCCCCAGGATGTTTCAAAAGGAGTAAAAAATCCTTGGTTATGACGTATTTCTGAAGGGACGTAAAATGCCCACGAGCCTGTACGATGTCAGGTACTCGTTAAAAATCCCTCTCTACCTTAATCATACCTAGGTAGGAAAAATTTAGGACTCCCTATTATCGTCCGCTTAGCCATAACTGCATAAAATGACTTTAAATGGGAAAACAAACGCTAGGGCATCTTAAACAATAATTTTCCAATCATTAAATCATAAAAAAAAGAAGTTAAAGAAATAAAAAAATAAATACCCTAATATATGGCCATTTTATATTATTAAGTAATAGAACCATTGAGAAGTGTTTTGAGGTTTAGGAAGGCTGCGGTCAGCCAGTTTCTCGACAAGTGGAGCGTCACGCTCCAGTCAAACTGTCTAAAAAAGAACATAAGTCGTACTAGTTCCTGTCTTCTAGTCTGACAAAGATTGTGTAGGGTGTTGATTCATTCAGATATTTTAACTATTAATTATTAAAAAACCCTGTACCACTACAGGCCGTCATTGGTTCTGGGATTCAGTACATGGTTAGAGACTGTACTGTTTCATGGACAACGGATGTGCGTGGAGGTGATTTGTCCTAGACCACGCTCGTTTGACAAATTCCCCCTCTTTTTTTGGGTACCCACTTTACAGAGGCTGGGTGAGCCCCGGAGGGTCCTAGATCCAATATGATCCATCTCCGACTGCTAACAGATTAAATAAAATTCTTGCCAGAAGCGGGATTTGAACCAAGATTTTCGGCATGGCGACTCTGTGCTCTACCACTGAGCCACTCCGCTCCCCTAACTGTTAATTATAAAGAACAGAAATTAATAAAGATACAAAATATGGAACATCACAAAACATAGGATATTTATTTTAAGGGGTATTTTAATAGAAAAGAAAAGGAAAATAAAAAATATGGAGTATTAAAAAACTTAGGTTATTTTAAATATGTGTAGATTAATTATAATCAGCAGAAAGTAAAAATTAAAAATGTGGAATATTGCAAACCAATCCTTAGGATATTAAATAAGTACGAAATAATATCCTTATTATTATGGTTCATTCGTTTCAAGAATTTGTCTACACTTCTTTCTAATAAAATATTAATTTCATGAAAGATGTTGATTTGAAGACAATAAAACATCTGAAAATCTATAATTCTCCAGTTCATTAACGCTTTAAGTCACTGTCTGAAAATTAATTAAAATCTTACGCATTATCATTCCATTGACATTGACACGCATTTTAGAAACCGATACGATTTGCTGTTTTTGTAATGGTGGCTAGTTTTCAACAGTGAAGTTCTGAAGGTACAAGTCTCAACAGATTATATCTCTAAATAGAACCTAACTTATTCATACACCGTTAACGGAGACCCAACCGAAGTCATATAATAAGAACCGATTCTCAGTTATGTGTAAACCTAATAACCATACAATTGAGACTCAATTTCACTATCGAAATACTGGAAATGGATGAGACGCGACTGCCCCTTCGAGTACTTAAATGCTGCTTTGAGAAGAGAAGAGAAGACCTCGAAAGCAGCGAATAGAAGAAATGAGAGAAAAAGTGGCAGCTAGCGGAGGAGGATTGTGTCGGCAAGAAAGTCTGGAAGGAAGGTGTATTGGGGATAATGAAAAAAATTAAATGAAAATATCAGCTCTGAAATAATACAACAGTTAAATAAATAAATGGTTAACACTATTTTAATTATCCAAAAAAAGGATTCTATGATCCTGTTACGTAACGATTAAGGACTAAATTAAATTCATTGAGTAAGAGGATAAAGACTGAGCATCGAGGCCTGCCAGTGACAGTGTTTATCGCTTATGTAAGGAATAACAAATATAGCTCTCGGGCCTTGGAATGCTCAGCAGCCTCTTTCTAAATACACTTGTCCATTTTCGGAATGCCCGCACACAGAAGCCATACCGGTTTACGAGTCCGTCAACTCTCATCACAACAAGCACGAAAATAACCAAAGGATGTATCACATAGGCATCTCAATCGTCGGAGACACAAAAATACATATCAAGATGTATCTGTAGTCATCTACAATACTTGTTCAGAAAGTATATATGCATGAGAGGAAAATGTCTCCACAAATGTCTGAGATTATGTTCTTAGCGCCTTTCCTGATTATATCGAATATAAAATTTATTGGCTATTGTTCTCCCACTGAGCCCTGATTATGGCCTAGATACGAAAACACACAATGCTTAAGCTAAATGTTTTAAATAGAGTAAAAGTTTTGCACGAATATGATATTAGTTAATTAAATGGGAGGATAAGAAAAAAATGAAGAGCCTATATTTCGTCATTTTTGTCTTATTATTTCTTTTCCTGTTATTTTATTTTTGATTTTAAACTAATCCAATGATAATAAGTTTGTAACTGAGCCCTGATGAAGGTCTATAAATATGAAAAATGAAATTTAATAAATTGAATGTGACAAAAAAAAATAATATGAGTACCTTAATTTATTTGTGTTACTTCACTGTTGGGTAGAAAATATATTAATTATTTCATTTTATACTTTCTCAATGATTGTCCAGATGAATGTTTCTCCTTTGACCGCACTACTCGACAAACTTCTAATAAAATTAAACTTTTAATAAGGATAAAAGTTTTGTGTGAAAATATTATTGGATAAATTGAATGGGAGAATAAGAAACAAAAAAGTGTGAGAACGTGAAATTCATTTGTTTTTTTATTACGGAATATAAGAATTTATTGTTGACTTGACTGCAACAAATGAGGCTGAACAAATTATTCTGAGGTTATTATTTAAAATGTAATTTTAATTATATTTTTAGACTTAACAGAGATAGTTGGTTCATAATAAAATTAAAAATTGAAAACACACATTCAAATTTATTTAAAATATCATACTCAGCATCACTTAAAGATTTTCCTAGAACGTGAGGGTTATCATGAAAACAAGAAATCCTAGAGCTTCTAGAACATTATTGCCGAATCACTGGCATTACAAGTCAGAGGTTAAATGTTCACGTAGGCTTCCACGGTCGTTGATATTCTTCTTCCGGGATGGACCATGTCCTGTCGTGCTATTAACCTATATTAATAGCACTGACATGACACGGTCCATCCCGGAAGAAGAATATAAGAAGAAAGTCAGAGGTTGCTGTGGATGAACACTGAAACTACACGGATACATGGCTGGAATAATAGTTTTGACGTATATTTTCATTTAGATTGCTTGTTTATTTATTTAACGCCACTTTATGCAACTATAACTCATCGGAAGGAGCTACAGTGGTAATTTTTCCCTATCCAGGTATAACTAGGATATGGATTTTTAAGGAGTACCTGACAAACACAGGTTCGGCATCGCTATTTTACGCCCTCTCCGAAGAGTGGTATAACAGGATTTTTGATCTTGGGCATGGAAGGTTGTTATGCTATTCACTACACCACAGGTGAATTTTCATTTAAATAGGGTTCCTGAATAATACCAATTTAACAGTATTTTCGGCATCGAATCTTAGGGTTAGTTAAACAGAATCATTATGATTTGATAAAACAATAGGTGTAGGCACAATGCGATGGATAGAGGAATTATTAATCCAATTATAAATATAACGGAATGACCACAAAGTTAATAGCATATAATTATATAGTCCTTCTTGTAACCTTTTTCTTCCCCAATTACGAGATATAATAAGAATAATGGGCGAAGAATGTCCTTAAACCTACCTCTAAGGTCACGCTTCTCCTCAATCTAGGAGGTGAAGGATTAATAACAACTTTCCGAGGATGTTTCGTCCATCTGTTTCAATCTATTTGCCGCAGAAGCTCTTCCCCAGTGACCTTTTCAAGAAGGAAGGTGGAGGAGTTCCTTCAGACATTTAAGCCGAGATAATGGCGGCGAAGCATGCGAACGAAGCACTCATATTCAATGGAACTAGGTCAGCCATTTTTTTTAGAAGGCGATGCGTCCAAGATAAGAAATGGTTGTTAACTAGACATCGCTTCATAGATGTGTTCAAATACAAATACATATGTCAAATACATCTGATCTGAAGGTAAGTAAGCTTGAATGCTGTAGTCAGGCAGGCTATATTATATATTTACAAAGTTTGGTTTAACAGCAGATGTCGAACATGCCTTAATTAATCGGTCTTATAGGCCTATCTCTCATTTCAATCAACCAACTCAATTCAAATAAAAATATTTTTTTATGATATTCTGTGTATCACTTTATCGTTTTTAAAGAAAAAATAGGAGGTGAAGGATTTGTTTGTTGTAAACAAACAAAGTAACAATAACATTAACATCGGTAACAAAGTTTATTAATCCCATTCATGTATAACCTAATAAGTATAACCTAATCTGTGGCACTACAACTCATGAAGGGACTTGGATTCAGTATACGGTAGAGACTGTAATATTTATAGGACGATGGTTGTACAAGGAAGTGATTTGTTCAGGACCACGCTCAACCAGCAGATTTTTTTATCAATTAAGTGAACCCATTTCATAGAAGTTAGATGAGGATTAGCAGCGTATCCAGATCTGCAGGTCCTGTCCCCGGCTGTGAACAGAATAAATAAATTATCTGCCAGGTTTAAACCCGGAATCTTCGACACGGGAACTCATTGGTCTAGCGCTGAGCTACCCCGCTCCTCCGATTGTAGTAAGTATAGCAATTTAATTATTGAAAATTAGCTCTTTTGACTTTGCATACGTTAGAATTGACTTTTGCATTGTATCGTTCTGATCAAGAGGAATGGAGTTTCAGAAAAATCATTGGTTTTTGTCATTTTCGTCCGACTGTTCGCCTCTTTACCGGAAAAATCCTTAAGGATAAATTCACAGTTCAAATCTGAAAATCTTTGTACTTATAAGTTTAAATTGGAAAATTGGTGATATACTTTCTAAATTATATTTACTACAGCTTTTTACGCCGTAAAGAATAAATTATAGTTATGAATTTTTCAAAATGTAACGGAAATACCATTTTTTACTATTACTGAATCCATTTCAACTTTACGTTTCTTTTGCCCTCGCAAAAACATGGGTAAAATTACTTTAATGAGTACAAAGCTCCGCTGACAAAATACACACATTCTAATTAATATATTCTAGAGTATTATGCTTTTCTTTATTAATCCAATTATCCGTCAATATGCATCATTGTCTTTCACTTATATTTTTTATCATTAACCCTTATACACAAGGCTGTATTCTTGATTGCTATTTGCCATAGCCGATAAAGACTGTACGCAACTATAATATAGACACGTCCTGCTATGGAATATATACCCAACCATATGGTATCGAAGACGCAGACTCGTCCTTTTGGTAGCCCCAGCGCTGATCTCATAGATGTTTACCTTCCATTCCAGGACGAGGTTCACGTTGTGAAATATCATTTCTACGCTCGCTCTCAGAACTACATTACACCTATGTCACCTATGATAAGTGGCTGCCTCTAATATTTTTAAATGTTACCTCCAGCCCTGGCTATTATAGGTCAGACGGCAGGTGAAAGCACCGCGAGGAGGTAAACACGTTCATTCCACAAGAGTTAGCTGGCCTTTCTGTGTCTTTGTTCAGACTGAATTATAAACGAGACTCGAATTGTTTGAATAATGCAGAGGAAGTCGGATTTTTTTTTTTTTACTTCTCAAACAATTCCTGACGATTTTCAGGGCTGTCAGAAAACAAAACGCACCGTCACTATATTATACTTGACAATCTTCGTAGAGCTAACAATGTCTAGCTTCTTTACAAGTTCGTTCCAAGTCTTGCTTGTCATCAACATCGTTTTTAGTTCTTAGATTTTATAAAGAATATATTAAAGGCAAAGAATACTTTTATTAATAATTAATAATAATAATAAAGTTGGAAATGACCTAGTAACAATGATATGTTTAAAAAAATGAAACAAATCACAAATGCGATTCGGAATAAAAGAATTTCAAATATTTGAAAAAGCTAAAATTAAAGAATGCGTATTGATGATAATTGTTGACCTATGATAATGTATGTTGAAGAAATTGGTCTGGGTAGAGGTCACTGAATGAAATTCTCAAGTAATTTGAGAAAATTTTTATTGATAGCCAACGTTTCGACGATATGAGGCTTCTACACTATTTGCTTCTTTCCCTTTATACGTTACTTACAGCCATTGTAACGGCTTTTGTATTCTGGGAAATTTTTTTTTACACTTAGTAAGGGTGGTGGGGGACCATCCTTCTCAATTTTATATCAGTCAATGTTTCATAGCCAGAGAGGACCCACTCCCCAGTCCCCCCCGACAGGTAACTAATGTTTTGCACTATTTACTCACCCTCCCTCCTCCATTTCATTTTAATTTCTTTCCCTCATGACCTAAAACAGTACTATACTCAATTTACCGTTATTATCACTACTTCCATGCTCACTATTACTGTAAGGCGTTTATTTGTTTAGTTATCTATATCCCACCCTAAATATCATCAATATATATCATAATATCATAATTATCATAATATCATAAATACCATATCCTTGCCGTTTTTTTTTATATGTATTTTAGTCCAATATAGCCTGATTGTATTATAACTTACTTTACTTAAAACATACCTACTTTTATACAATTGATATTTTACACTTATATAAAGTCTCTTCTTACAGTCTCTTATGCAATTAATATTCTTTACACTAGTATAATGTATTTTCTACCTATCAATATTAATACTGTATTTTCTAAAATATTTTTTATTTTCATTTTTATTTTTTTATATAATTCGTTTCTAGATTTTTATAATTTTACAATTTTTATTTCTTCTTTTTTTTATTACCTATAATTTTTAGTGCGTAATTCTTATCACTTTCTATTTTACCCATATCATTTCACATTCTTATTGTATATTCAGTTTTGATTTATTTATCTGTAATACCTTAATTTTTTTAACTGTCAACACTTTCTGTTTTATTATTATTTTCTTCATGATGTGGGTTACTACCTTTTGGCACTTGGTAGTTTATAGTATACACTTATACATTTTAACCTTCATAATTACCTTACTGTACATCTGTATCAATTTTTTTGCCTGTATTCACCTTCTTTTGGTTTATCTATATTTAAAATATTTTAATATATTTGTACCGTTTTCTTATATTGTCTGTATTTTGCATATAGCCCTGAAGAAGACCTGCAGCGTAGGTCGAAACGTTGGCTATCAATAAAGATTTTCTCAAATTACTTGAGAATTTCATTCAGTGACCTCTACCCGGACCAATTTCTTCAACATAAAGAATGCGTAGTTTGCCGAAGTGGAAGAGTATTCAAACAGATCGTCTCTGAAGGCGAAATGGTACAAATCTATGTGATTTCAGGAAATACCAAAAAAGAAGACGCCGGCCGCTTAAACAAAAGTAAGAAATGATAAACATAGCTCAAGAATGAAATAAATTTTGGAGCTGAAGAGACGGAAAATAAGTAGAGAATTTAAAAAACGTAGTCCATAGTTGATTGTTCAAAATAAAGAGAAATAATTTAATTTATAAAGAATAATTATTGGTTGACTGTATAAATTGTATGGAGGAAGAGATAGATATAAATTAAATATCTTTGTTTAAAAGATATTTTTTATTTATATTATCTCATTCGAAGATTTAAATATATTTATTAATTACCTTTCATTTTAATTGTATTGTATCTTGTATTTTATATTTGAGGATGAAAATTATCCGGACAGAGGTCAAGAAAATTCTCTTATTTAGGAAGAACTTTTTATTGGTAAGCCAACGTTTCGACCCACATTGCAGGTCTTCTTCAGGGCCAGTTTTAATGGGCGGGGGTTGAAACTTTTCAACATATATTTTATATAATGTATTTTGTTAATTCAGCTCTCGTTTTACGAAGGTTGAAACATCGTTTTTCGATCAATTTTTCTTCTTCTGCTTTCCCGACCTTCTCCTCCATGTAATATAATTATTATGATCTTCTCTTAAAAAATAGTTATTTGTTTATGGTAAATAGAAGTGCTTTAAATTTAGTAAAAATTCACCTAACAACGCCCACATCTTATGTTTATTGAAATACAATTTTTCTTTTACTTTAAATTTTAACCATAATTGAACCCTACTTTTAGAAGCCTCTATGAAAGTTTATAAATCTTACGAATATTATAAATGTGAACGTTTGTATGTTTGTCTCTCTTTCAAGCAAAAACTACTGAACGGATTTGGATGAAACTTTACGGTAATGTAGGTTATACATCAGAATAACACATAGGCTATAGCAAGCGCGGATTTAGGGGGGCACGTGCCCTCCCCCGACAGATTTTTAGGTACTGTGGATAATCCATTATAGTACATAATTAAAGGCAAATCACATGATAATAGCGGTTAAAATAACAGAAAAAACATGAGTGAAACTATTGTATTAATATCCTACTAATATTATAAATGCGAATGTTTGTTACTCATTCATGCAAAACTACTGAACTGATTTGGATGAAACTTATTGAGTAAAATAGGTTATACATCATAGGCTACAGCAAAGGGCAGATTTATGTGAGGACACGAGGGCATGTTTCCTCCTCCCCCCCCCCCGTTATAGTACATAATTAAAGGCAAATCAGGAACTTAGCACCTTGAAATTTATAGATAGGTTCTTTGTATAATTTGGATAATTCCACCCCAAGGGTTTCTCCTTTAATATAATAGGTGTTCAAAGGTTGTATAGAATCCGTCAGTTTTGAAGTTAGACATCTGAAATTTTGGATGTACGAGTAATGTATATTTAAAAAAAATAATTAAATTTACTCATTTAAAATGATCTTTCACGAAACTTTATGTGGCAGACCAAATTCCACGCGGGCGAAGCCGCGGGCATAAACTAGTTTTTCTATAAATCTATAAATTTTAAACCAAATTTAATTTGGAACCAGAAGAACCAGGCTAGTCTATTTGTTAAGAGTCTTAAAATAGGCAGGTGCGATCTAAATACAATAAATACAGATTGTTTTCGTTACCATATATAATCTGATATTTAAGATTGTTTAATTTCGCATTAAAAATGAACCTTATTAATATTAGTATAGAATAGGGTCGCTTGTTACTGTAATGTAATACAGTTCACAAGTTTAATGCCAAAGAAGGATACTTGTGAAACGAGTAAATATATTTATGGGTACTCTAAACATAATTTTTTACAGCCTACCATATTTTCTTTGACTTCGAAAATCAAGGTAAAAATCAAATATATCGTTAATGTATAGTTATTTATTTGACAAGTGAGGAAAGTGCCACTTTATTACACCCGAGTGAATTTTACCACAAGATCCGAAGGCGAGGTATAATCAAACGAGGGTGTTAAAAGCACTTTTCTCACGTGTTAAATATTAAATTTTTCCTGCAACCATTTAAAAATTAAGAAATTAAACGTGAAACTTTAGATTTGTTAAAACTACACTAGCGCTATCTCTTACAATTTTCAATTATCAACCAATTAAATTACATATAACTCTAGGACGGTTTACTCATTGAAACATTTCTTTATTATTATTTAGAAAATAATATTCTGATAACACATACATAAATAAAATAAAAAATTATTTATTTATAATACCGCCATTTAACATTTAAAATAACAGAGTGCTGATTGTCAAATTCGATCTAGGTACGTTTTACTTTTCCTCACTAGTGAGGGAAAGTGGTTTTCCCTTCCAGTTTTAGTTTCCACACCAGGCTTAGTTGAGTAATGGATAGCATTACTCAATGGTTGGAGGAAAAATAGATTTTTATGTTTTGATTTAAGTATAGATAAATTTCATCAAATTTGTTTCATAGCAGGTTTCTCAAAATGTCAAGTACGATACTATAAGATATCAGGTAAAACAGTAAAAATAAAAATAATGTGATTTGAAAGCTTCAAAATCTACGTCAATAAGTTATTGCATTCAATAAAATAATTACTAGCAAACCTAATAGACAAAACGCTCTAAAGAAAGTACATATTATATATTTTATTTTATTTAAAAATTCACCTTAATCTTAAGCGTAAATTGTAAATCAGTAAAAAGAGTCATTAAAGTCATTATTATGTTGAGATTGAATATTTTTTCTAATAAGCAGGCTCAAGAAGCACTTAAGAGGTTAATAACAGTATATTAACTTGTCAAAGGGACCAACTGGTGTTGAATGCAATTATATCAGTCCTCTCATTTCACTATTATTTATTATTATTATTTTTTATTTTACTAATAAGTAAATTATAGGGTGTTGATGGATTTGAACATTTAGGATATCTGTTGTGAGATAAATTCTCTCTTTCTGTGCACATATACATAAACCAAAATCTGATCATAAAATATATGTATTTCAGAAATAGATATGTATATCTACAGAATGATAACTAAAATAATTCAGCATCTAAAAGGAAGATAAGAAATTCTATAATTTGGAACCTATATGAGAAATAAAATATTAAATAGAATATTCCACTTCCTAGCAATTTTTGTTATGTTCATGGTGGCATTAATTTTCCTTAACAAGTTTTTATTTGTTCTTCATTCGTTTTATGCTACTCTGGCTAATCGAATGATGCTACAGTGAGAGTAAATTTTGCCTTCCTAGTTATAATCAGAATAGAGAAATTTAACGACTACTTGACATAGCATAGGATTGGGACTGCTATTTTACGTCCCTTACGAAGGACGCGAATATTAAAATTTATATATATATATATATATATATATATATATATATATATATATTATTTAAGTAACCATATGGACAATTGAATAGCTCCCAATATTGTCCATTTGGCAAACAAGTATGGAAGATGGGACGGGTTGATGCAGTGAGTAGGCGAACCGGTCTCCAT
Source organism: Arma custos (assembly GCA_037127475.1). Taxonomy (NCBI): domain Eukaryota; kingdom Metazoa; phylum Arthropoda; class Insecta; order Hemiptera; family Pentatomidae; genus Arma; species Arma custos. The sequence continues at coordinate 23,641,220 of CM073762.1, forward strand.
CTTCCTTTTTTGTCTCTGTTGCATTCCTATCTCTGTATTCTGTAGTGTCTTTATCTTACCAAATTTTCATTCCATCTTAGACATTATCCAACAAAGAAATATATCGATATTAAAATATTTTAAATCTTTAATACGTAGTTGGTAACGTATAATTAAAATAATTATAGGTTTCAGTTATTCTAGAGGAATCTCTATCTCATTTTAGACTGATACTAAGCTAGTAGTAACTCCAAAAAAGTTGATTTTTATTCTATCGTCAAATATACAATGTAAGTTTTCAATGGTGTGTTCATGATAACTTTATTAGATACAACAACGTATCTTGTATCTTAAGGAAGTAGTTGCGTGTATGCACGATATGTTGTCGTATTAGTAAACACATTACAATCAAAGGAGAAGTGTTGATTCCACGATGTTTGTTCGGATTCCAAAACAAGTAAATCGTTTCCGATTGGGTAATAATACCAACAATCGAAATAAAATTAAATATTAAATTCATTAATTTAATTAAATTGATAAACCTAGGTTTAACTCTAAATAATTTTTATCCTGAGCATTATCATGTTTTATTTGCCAACGTAAGGGCATATGGGAAGCGAACGAATCCCCTCAGGGTCATGACCAGCAACATCTTAAGCAAGACTTCATCCGAAGAAGATTGGAAGGAAAAGTAGACATTCCAGCCTTAACAGCTCACGACAAGGAAAATCAAGGGCAGCAATTGAGGAAATGCGTTCAAAATTGGCCAATTGGTCTCTTACTTGCAACCAACAAGTCGTCCGCGTTCTTCTGCATTATTGCAGGACCCACTAAAAAATGTTGGAAGCAGGAATTAAAATATCTTATACTTTTAATTTTAGAAAGGTTCGAGAGATTTATGTGATCTGGTACAAAGTATTTTTTTTTGTATTACTAAGGGTATTTTTTTCAATTGAAAATAACTGGGGAGTAGAATAGCTCAATAATATAGCGCTGAGTTGCTGTACTCGGGTTCCGATCCGAGAGTGGTAGATGAATTATTTATTCTGTAAACAGCAACAGAATAGAATCTCCTGGGGCTCATCCAGCCTCTATAGAGTGGATACCCTTAATTGGGAGTAAAAACCTGGCGGCTGAGCATGACGTAGGGCCAAATCACCACTCTACACAAACATTGTCCTAGAAACAGTACAGTTTTTTATTTTATTTTTTTTTTAACAGACAAATTAGGGATAAATAATCGAAAAGTTTTCTGCAATGGAGATAGCTCATATAGTTCAAAGAAGACTTTAAAATATCTAATTTCTTAGTTATGCATAAAAAATATATTTGAACAATAACTGTAAGTTTCATAAATATCAGGAAAGTCCTAAAAGTAAAAAAAAAAATTAACTTCTGAATGCAGCTATGCCATTTTACAATTTAGCTGCTTATTTTAGACGTCACTGCTTAAAGGAAGAAGATACATATTGTTGTATATAATGATTTTATCATGAACATGTATAGTACAAGTTTATTATAGCTTCGCCCAAGTAAGCTTTACATTATAATTTTAAATCAGTTTATAGTCACAGCCTTAAGTAATGAAACTTTAATCGGAGTTGAGAGCATTAAGGGCTTGATTTGGAACCTTTCAATAACAACATTATTTTTAATTAATTTACAATAAGTAGTTTGTTGTTTTTCATTTTCACTGTAAATACGAGACCAAGTTTAGAGTGTCTTTTCCCATTCGTTTACGTTACGTTTCCTTGGTCATTCCCGCCACCTAACGTGTTATTAGCACTTCTCTAATGAGAAGAAAATGTCTCTATAATTATCACATTTATCTTGATCACTCAATCGCCAATTACAGCTGTCTACTCCTCTAACAGGATGACTCTATTTTCTAATTGTCGGGGATCGATCTCGGCGCAGAATAACATTCCTACATATGTACATTATCGTATACTAAGGCTTAATTAGTATATTGGGTCGCTTAAAATGAAATGTCCGTTTTCAAAGAATAGGTTATTTAATAAAACAACTTTATGAAATTTAAAAAAAAATACTCTCATTTTCTAAACAATTTTTCCAAAGATTGCAATCTCAGAACTGAAAAAAAATCATGATTTTAAGATGAAATATAGTCTGAAAATGCGTTCATGACTTACAATCATTTTCAAAAATTTTACCATTAAGGTAGTTGTCGAAATTTCTGAACAGATGGAAATCTGATGGATAATGTGGATTGTGAGAGGACTTCGTGACACAATTTATCGAAGACACTTGGTGCCAACGAAGCACATGGCTGAATTATACATCAAATATCTCATATTGTATATCATTTTTTTCTTTCGTCCAGTTTTAATGCGTGTTTTATTTATTTATCTATTTTATTCATTATACCTATATTTTATAAAGCATTGCTTAGGCTTGTATATGTACATGGGCTTGTAGTTTATTCATTTAACGTCACTTTATGCTGCTATGGCTAATAGGACGGTGCTTAACGAAGAGTGGGAGCTCTAAATTTTGCCTATCCATGTTTAATTAGGGATTTTAAACGAGTACCTGACATCGTACAGGCTCGGGACCCCCGTTTAACATCCCTTCCGAAGGACGATATAACCAAGGATTTTTTACACTCTTTGAAAAATCCCAGAGCCACCTGTCCGCTACACAGGTCACCCCATATTCATAGGCTTTGGTGATTTAAAAGTAGTATGCCTTTAAACAACAACTAACTAATATATTCCTTGTACAAATCGAATGAAGTCCTAAAACACCTGGAATTAACATAGCTCAGTTTTGCAAGAAAGCTTTTAATCCTTGATGCCTTGAATAAGTCTTAATATACGGAATAGATTTGCTTACAGGAATGTGATTTTCACTAGATCGATTCCCAACAATTAGAAAATAGAGTTGCCATACTACAGGAGTAGACAGCTGCAAATGATTGAGCGATCAAGATGAATGAAGATAATAAAAGGTATATTAAGTTAATTAAGTGCTAATAACACTTGGCAGAGGGAGGAGCCGAGCAAGGATACGGAGGTGACATCACCCCTATTGTCACCAACTCACCTTTCTCCCAACAATTACCTTCACCTCAATAACTGGTCCTTGTTTTGCAGGACACCCCGCTCAGATAGCTCGGCATCAATTCATTTTAATTGCATTGTCACAAGGTATGGATGGCATGATTTGTGGCCTCATTGAATACTCTTAACATCCTGGTCAGCTACTTCAATTGGATCTTGATAGAAGAGGTTTCTCTAATTCCATAATAATTGCCAAAGGAAACCATACCCATTGAATTTAAATTAAGTAAGGGAATGTGGTATATCTGTTTTGTCGTTATCGTCAGACCAAATATTTTGGCTTTTAAATACACCATTGCATTCTCAGCAATAACCAGTACCCCTACAACTCTTGAAGTGTCTTAGGTAAAGACATAGTAGACTCTAAACACAGTCTGTACTGTTTCTAAAGCAACGATTGTGCAGAGGACTTGTTCGAGTTCACGTTCAACCACCAAGTTTTCTCCCCAATTAAGGGTACCAACTTTATAGAAGCTTGGTAATCCTCAAAAAGGTCAGCAGATCCCACAGGGTTCATATATGGTTAATAGATTAAAATACAAGAGCTAAAGTGAAGTAAAACGATTTGTAAACGCCTCAGTTTCAAAATGTTGATTAGGTTGGATATTTCAACTTCTGTGCGACTTTCTTGATGTTAATTTTTTTTTATTAGAATAGCATTGGAAATGATCGATGTAATCATACAAAATATTTAAAATTTATCTAATATTTATATTTCAAAAACTTCAATGACAGTCTTAAAGGTATATTTAAAAAAAATACAACTCAATACAACTTTTTATGGCGTTAGTACCGATTGAATTTTAATAAGTTAATAAAAAAAAAAAAGTGACAAATCTAAATAAGTGACTGAGTTGAGGTCATGTTTATTTTTAAAGACGTCCAGATTGCACAAACTTGTTACAAGGACAAAATCAACGATGGCCGAACGAGTTTCCAAACGAGTCGTCTAACGGAAATCGCTAGTAAAACCTAAAACTGCAACCTGGCTCGTATAAGTCTGAGTTTTTATCACAAGATAAAATAGGCACTATAAACTGATCATAAAATAAACCTCGCTTAAAAGTCTCTGTTTTACATATCATGTGTCTTGAAGATTTATCGAAAAGATTAAATCATTTCTAACAAAAATAATTTCGAACTTAATAGCATACAGATACCATCTGTCCCTTTCCAGAGAGGTAAATTATTGTCTGACAGTTTGCAAAATCGGCGGTGGGGCTATAGAGATGTGGAGAGAAGGGAGTTCCCCACATGACCGAGAGTGGTTTACGAATGTACTAGATATTCATTGCAGGGTGAAATCAAACTAGTAATCCGAAATAGCATAAAGTATAACGCAAAGTCCAGTATCAAACACAGTAATAGTGACAGGTCCAAAATGAACTCCAAGGGTAGCCAGGTCGAACGCAAAACAAACATAATTACTCAAAAAGGATGCATATATATTACATTAAAAGCTAGGGTACGATGAGGACACATTATGAGTGATGCTAGCAAGATAAAAGCCGAGGCTTCCCTATGCTCGGTCGTCTCTGGGTGACTGCGCAGGTTGTTTTCTAAATTGCTTGACTATATATACCTAAGTAACTTTTACTAAATCTTTAAACTAAAACATATAATTAATAAGTTAAAGAAGCTATGAAAAAACACATAAATGCGAAATTCCGGTACTAGACAATTAACAGTTTTCTATTGTTGCTAGGAATAAAAACATATTAAATTAAAAAAGCATGCAAATAGAGCACTATTAACATTTATCGAGTATACAATAACTGTAAGATATATGTTGTAATATAGAACAATGACATTCATGAAAAGATAAATGAATATTAAATTAGCTAAGTGAGAAATAGGATGGAATCTTCAAAGAGTACTAGACATCGCACAGCAACAGGTATTTGGTTTACGAAGAAGTCTCTAAAATATACATTTCTTAAACGTTTCTCTGACAAATGGAAAGGGATGTACGTGAGTTATGCTAAAATCACCTATTTTATTACTTTCCATTTATTATTATTTTTATATATTCTGGTGTAATAAGTAATATATGCTCATTTAATAATATGAGGTCGTACCGAAACTACTTTCAATTATTTTTAAGTGACGTCATATTTTAAAATATGTATTATTTCTGTCTCATCCTGTATTACGTGACTCCAAGAGTAGGAACCGCACAATTATTCAAGGAATGTTGATTTTTTTATTGTTGGATCCGCCAATATTGAGGCTACTCCACACCGCAAATAATCACTACATCGGTTTTCTCATCAGGAAATTCTTCATCGATGGGTACCATCATCCGATAAATTAAGAAAAACTGTTAGGAAGGAAAGGATTATGTGAAGTTCATGAAGAGAAACGATCGTCAAATAACTTAACGATTTCACAACTGTCTATTGCCCTTATATTCTTGTACTTCGTCTTGACTACTATTCAACATTTACCCATAAAATATCATTAATTTATAATTGTATTAAGCAATTAAAGGGAGAGGGTGTGAGGTAAAACTATTGGTTGTCAACAGTTCACCACCTGTTTCTATGGTGGAAATTAAGAAAACGCTGAACCTCCGCAAACCCAGCGTCTTGGGTTCAGTAAATGGTAGAGTGTTTGTTAGCAGAGAGCACCCCAACAGTCTGCTTCGGCAAATTGATGTCAAAATTTGAGTAGCGAGCAGCGATATTTTTTTATAAAAAATAAAAATGAACTCATGATCTTGTGGGTTCACACCACCATGTATACTAGATGTTTCCATTTAAGCCATCTTAACTGTTTTAAAAAATTATTAATTGTTTTTCTGGGCTGATTGAGTTCCATATTAATTTTTTTTTAATTTTAAGTTTATTTGTATTCCCTAGAAAAAAGTTTAATTATTTTAGACATCTCTAAAGTATCGAATTTCATTTCTTCAAGTATAGAACTTGACTTTGAATATAATATTGACTTTTATAAACGATTTGTTAATAAAACAGAAATAGGAGTACCCACTTTACAGAGACTGGGTAACCCCGGTAGAGTCTACAGATCTCTCAGGGTCCTTGACTGTTAACAGATTAAATTAAATTTATTTGCATATGTCAGATTTCAACCCGGGACCTTCACCAAATCAACTTAGATCTCTGCGAACTGAGCAACCCTTTTCTTTGATAAAATCAAAATAACAAATCAAAAATTTGGAAAACTTACTACACGATATTAATGAGTCGATAGAAGAAGGAAAACCGATCCACAGACAAGAAGATCTTATACATTAAGTTATATTTTTATTATTGATTAAATTTAGACAAGAGTAGCATTGCAAAAAGAAGAAGAAATTTACTTTTACTGTAATATAATATTACACGTCCTTTGAAGGCTCCATTACTTCCAAGAATACACTAAAGCTGAAATATGAGCACTTTAATCAGGAATATTGGACGATGACTCTAACTTAAGAGGATTGGATAGCTTGTTCAGTTCCCGATATTTTTGGGGTCAATGGTTTACCTCACTTAAAAGACCTTCCATTTTCTTTGAAAATAGATTCAACAAGTCTTAAATATTTTTCAAACATCTATAGGTTTTAAAAAAAAATATACAATATAAATTCTGGTAGATATTAATTAAATTTTTTAAACATATCGTTTACCTTCAAAAATTCAATCTTATCCCGTCTTACAAGATACTCCTGCTGTAAATTTTACAACATAGCAATTTAAAATGTAAGTTTAATTATGTGATATCAAACTAATAACTATAATTAAACATTCATATAAAACTAGTTGGCCTTCAAAATGACCTAATTACAAGTTGTTGTAAACACAACTGATGAAAGACCCGAAACCACTGATTTAAAAAAATATATCGCCCAACACTTTTTTCTTGATATATCGCCATACAAAGAATAAAAAATAAAAATGAACTTATGGGTTTATATTACAATGTAAAGTGACTGTGTCTAAATAAGGCATCTAACAACTTTAAGCATAGTTCGTTCATTTAACGTCATTTTTTACTGCTATGGCTAATCAGACGATGCTACATTGGAAGCTCTAAATTTTGCCTATCCAGGTTTAATTAGGATAGGGATTTTTAACCAGTATCTGACATCATGCAGGCTCGGGATCCCCGTTTAACGTCCCTTCCGAAGGACGGCGTAACTAAGGATTTTTTACTCTCTGCCGGGTTACGAATCCACGATTTTGGGCTAAGTAGTTTGTTGCGCTAACCACTAGACCGCAGGTAGCCCCGACTTTAAGCATTGTTAATTGTTCTTCCATATTGATTTTTGTTTAAATTTTTTAATTTATTTTTCTTCCCTTAGAAAAAAAAAGTTTATTTTTATTATTTATCATAGACATGTCGAGCCATTGAGCTTTATTTCTGTAATTACAATTATGTAATTAATTAAGATCCATACTCTTATAGTATATATAACTTTAATATCCAATTAAATGTACACCTTCTTCACCTTGTCGAAGGTCGAAAATAATGGTGTTTTATTGATAGATATGATTGAAAAACAACCGATTTAGGTGTGCCGTTGTTATTAATGGAAGCACTATGCTTAGAAATAGCAATATATTTCAACATATCAACCAGTGTTATCGATAAGACTTGCATACTTTTTGTTCGATATTTATCGATAGCTAAACAAGATTAGTAGGTCATGGGAGAAGCATGATCTGCCAGGTTGTCCCATTAGCCCTTATCGCATAAGGGCTCCGCTCCAACGCAATACCTTATATCATTAGGCTTAAGTGCTATCTAGGATCCTAGCGCATTCAAGATAGTCGGTTCGGGCGCCAGATAATTTATGAGTCAATCATAAAATGGATTCCTTGCCACGGGGAATATCAGGTCAGGACTGATGATAAACGCCTTTCACAAATTGATCAATGGAATGAAAAATTATTTAAAGTTATTAATTTATAACTTTAGTAATCGTAGTATATACATGTATGTAAATATTTATTATTATTACAAACTGCTATTTGACATATGGAATATTGATACTGCGAATGTGAAGTGAGTGTTCTTCAAAAGACTACATATATATATATATATATATATATATATACATATATATATATTACTGTATTACCCATATATACGAGTATATGTGTATACTCGTACATATGGGTAATACAGACCACTAGTGAAGTACAGTAATTACACTAACAACAGTAACGCCACTACAATCGTAATTATGTGAAGATAGATGAGACACTCTCAGAACAAGCATGGCTGTAATAATATAGTTACTGTTGTAGGCATAAGTACCATTGTAAGCAAAAAGTAGGAGTTAGTTAGGTTTCAGGAGGAGGGGGGAGGGTGAGTATTTGTTAATTTTTTAAACAATGATTTTGTTGTTGATTTATATGAGAGAAGAAGCACGAAAGTTTATTTATCCTGGTTACCACTTGGTCCCTTAATGAGGTTTACAAAAGAATGCCAATTAGAGAATATAAACCAAACGGCATTTCTGTAGTAATCTCCTCGAATAAATATTTAAGGATTATTATTATTTCATATTTGAAACTATATCATTTACCACTATACTAAATAACAAAAATTATAATCTCATTTATTTATTAAATCTTGATTTTAATAATTAGTTTTCATGCCTAATTATACAATTCATTCCCTTGTTCAACTGATAATGATTTGAGTGACTTATCAATATGATGAAGAATGGATCAGGTAAAATCAATTCAATCAAGCTACGATTTCACAAACATAAGGACGTTATGAAACGTAATGGCGCGTGTTGACAAGACGGAAATACGCAAATTGGGCCTTTAACTATGTGGCACGATACCCGCCCGACCACGAGCAGCAATCTTGTCTATGATAAGCATTGATCGTCTTCCAGAATATCCACCTAATGTTCCCTTAAATAGAAGATCAGCCTAAAATTCCCTATTCATCACAACTGTTTGTTTGACCAGTTGAGGGTTTCGTTATACCAAATACAGTTGATTCATTATTAATTTTAATTTAGCAGACAGGGAGTGAAAAAGAAGTGTAGACACTGAGATACGTGGTAAAGAATATTGACGTTACGAGGGATACCCAATTTGAACGACTGTAAAAGTTGCTCTAGTGTCGAAAATAAGTACCTCTAGACAATTGTTGGGCGGAAGGGTCCACAACGCAGATGAGGGGATCCAGATCTGCAGAACAGAATAATCTGACGAAGGCATTTTGAGGAAGCCAAGAACCAAGTTTACCATCAATTCAGTAAGAAAAGTAGAAATACAAAGAAATACCTAAAAAAAACTCAATTACTTCAGCCCGTAAGATTGTAATATGTAAGCTGACTGAATATTATGTATATAAATTACAGATCTATTGGAATTCATATTGATAACATAAATCACATTGATATTTGTAACTATTAATAATTTATTTAAAATGACAAAGGCTACTTTATTTTAAAAATAAATTATTAACAGTTTTCAGTATTCATTACACTAGATAAGTGTAGATAGCTTCTTTTAAGATTTTTATATTCACGTACTTCAATAAAAATAGATTCAATAATGAAATTTCAGGAAAATATAGTCACTTAATATTAAAAGCTGATTAAAATATTAAAGCTCGGTAAATTATTTAGTCTGTTAACAGGCATCGATGGACCCTGTGGAATCAACATAACCCTCCTGGGGTTCACCCAGCCTCTATAAGGTACCCTTTACTGAGGAAAAAACTTGGCGGTTGAGCGTGATCTCCGTCAGATCACCACCCTTCAAAATGGTCGCAGTCGCAAAACAGTGCAGTCTCTACCATGCACTGAATTTAACACCCTTCATGGGTTGTAGATGTACAAGTTTTTTTTATTCTTTTTAATATTGAAACTATTTAATATAGTTATTTATTTAAAAATAACTATTTAATATAGAAATGCTATAATTATAACGATTTATTTTATCCTCTTTTTTTTACAATACAGTCGTTTATATTATTTTACAGGAAGAGTTTTTTCTTTTATTGATTTTAAACTATTTTTGATTTGTTTTACTCGTCTATTTCAATATGTAAACCAGAATTATTGTATATTTAGTACAATTTTTTTAATCTCAAGAGACTTCGTCCCAGAATAAAGTTGTTTTTTCTATTCAATTCCATCCTATATAGATTTTATATTCAAGAGGCCCTTTGAAATATGGGACATAGGTCACGAAAAAGAGTAAAACAAAACTTTCAGCTTAGACGTCTGGGGAAGAGGACAGGTAAAATGTTGAAGTCCATTGGGAACACAAAAATATTTGTTTATCAATCATTCAAACGAAATTCTGCTGTAATAATTCTTTAAATTTTATTCAAATATCCATTACCTGTTTTGAATTATTAATACTGATGATTCTTCGTGTTTGGTATAACTAGTCGATATAAGATCATGAAAATTTAAATAACTCCAGAAGCGTTTCCATATAAAATACAGACCGTTTGTGGGAATCCTTAGAATTTCAACGAGAGAAGCCAATGAAATAATGGCAAAACCTCAAATATTGCAACGAGGTGAACTTCTTTATAACGTAGAGTATAGGATGCTAAGTTGGCTTCATGTTTCAAAGAAGATTAAACAAAAAAAGAAGAGAATTCAGAAGAAAAAAAATTATATTTTATGCCGGTCATTGACTTTATAGTGTTTTATCTTCTTAGTAAGAAGAAAGGAAAAACAGTAGTTTTAAAACACTAATAATAGTTTCTATAAATTTTTCACCTTCGGTTGGTGTGTTTATTGAATAAATATAGGTTGGTAGCTGAAACGTATGTAATAAGACTAATTTTCATTCTATTTAAAATACTTGAAATACTTTAAAATACTAGTGACCGATACAAATCTAATTTAAATAAAACTAGAAACAGGAAGTTAAGTACAAAGAACAAGGCCGAAATAAATAAAATGATGATAATAATAAAATAGTATGGATATTTAAATGAATTTGGATCCTGAATGAATGTATCTTTTGCTAAAATAAATAAAAATCTCACCCTGGTAATATTATATAATCTATACCAAATAAAATTTGTAGAATATCCCCAAATAAATATTTTAGTTATTATATTATAATTTATGTATAGTAATATAGGAAAATAAGTAATCTTTTTGTTTTATATGAACCAATGTGGTACTGCCGGATTAGCATGAGTGTGGATAACCATAAATTTAGATAAAATATCAACTCACTTCCATAGCAATAAAACTGCTTACCAAGCGTTTGATAGGTTAATGGCACTCATTGTATCTCAGGAATTCGTTTAAAATTTAAAAGTTTAAACTTATGACCTATATAATTTTTACTACATAATGAAACAACCAAAATAAAAAAACAGTATACTGAAAATTTACACTTCATTTATAATGTTTATCACTTCTTCTTAATCTCGTTAAATTTTATTTGAAAAAGTGAGAATTTTTATTTATTGTAAATTATGTACGACTATCAAATTATTTCAATAGCTCACTTTAAACTTAAACAACGTTTAATGCAAAATTCGACACAAACCTGATTTACCTCAAGTTAGTATCCTTGGCCAAATCCTTTATACAGTTTATACAGCTGACATCCCAACTCATCCTAATACTATCCTTACCACGTATGCTGATAATACATGTGTATTATCAGTCAACACCAATCCAGTTATTGCATCCCATATCACTGATCTTGAAGAATGGTGTCAAAACTGGAGAATTAAAATAAATTCTCAAAAATCGCATCAAATCACTTTTACCTTACGTCGTAAACCAATGACTTCCTGCCCTACAGTATCGTTTAATAATATCCCTCTGGTGCCTGTAGAACAGATCCGATACTTAGGGTTGCACCTTGACAAACGATTAACCTGGAATCCTCATACAAGACTGAAAAAACAAGAAACCGCACGACATTTCAGGCCACTTCAAGACTTACTAGACAAACGCTCTAAGCTTCCAATTAACTACAAAAGACTCATCTACATGACCATTGGACTTACGGAGTAGAGTTTGGGGCTCCACTAAGCCATCGAATTCCTATCGTATCCAATCCCTACAATCCAAAATCCTTCGTAAAATCCTCAATGCTCTTTATTTTGTTAAGAATAAAGTCATCCATAACGACCTTAATGTCCCATTTGTTCCTGATTTGGCCCGAACCCGGTATCTATCCTTTCATAACAAACTTCATTACCACTCAAACCCTCTAGTTTCAAACCTAGCTTCCTCTTCAATTCCCGATAATCCTCCGAGGCGTCTGAAAAAAAGATGGCCACGGGACCTTCTTAGTTACACTTTGATTTGAGTACCACCAGTGGGCAGTTTCTCTACTTGTCATTATGTATCACTAATGCTATTTACTTGTATTATTGTAATACAATTGTAAATATCAATAAATAAATTTTTAAAAAACCTGATTTCAAGAAGGCGTTTCATGAATACCATACCGCATAACATTCTGGTGTCAACTTCAAGTAAAACTGGACACAAGTTGCACACTAGACTATTTTTGGATTTAGACTATTGTTACGGGCTACTGGGTATTAAAATGAATTAAACAATTGCTTAATTAAAGAAACTAATATTTATTAACAAAATGATAAAAAGGATACAATTAAACTATTAACAATTAAATTATTGAACTAATATAAATTTATAATATCAATATTCTAAATATTTATTATCTAGGCCTAATTCCTATTTAATTATTACAATAATATTAGATATTACTAATTATAGATAGCTTAACTAGTTACAATAGTTTCTATGAATATATTACACTACAATTTATAACTAATAATTAACACTTACAGTTCACTAGTCCACCGACCGTAAGATTCTTCAAGTATCACAAACTGACACACAGTAACAAACAGAAACAGTTTATTACACTCGCGAGACTGTTACGGTTCACTGATACACTTATTACACTGGCCGGTTCAACACTGACACTCACTTATTACACTTATCACAGATCTTCACTGGTCTACTCGCAGGCTAAGACTGACTGCCTCGAGTTGAGGGGAAGTATTTAAAGAGGCAAAGCCGAACATTCTAGAACTCGAAGGGGCCAGATAATTCTGGAATATTCTTAATCCTTTGCCGACAAAAGGAGACGATCTAGAACTGTCCTAATCCTGTTTTAACTTCTCCCGCTGACGGAGTTAAGCCGCTAATCCCCCGCTTCCGCCTTCCTTTGTACGCCCGTAACACTATCAAATTTCTAAAATAAAATATTTTAGCTTAAACTATTATTAACATCAAAATAATAAAAATAATAATATTAGAACACAATCGTTAACTCCCCAAAACGAATAATTAAGTCTCCAAAATAGTGGAAAATAACTTGCCAGTCAACTTTTCGGTGATTCGGGCATCACTAAGACATAAACCAAAAAAATTTACAATGTTCCAAACAAAATCATCAATCAGAGACACCTATCTTTCTTCAAGACCTTAAATAAAGAAAATAATTTTAGTTGCAGTTGGGCACTACATCCGTCTCCGCTCATGATGGGCTAAAAATTAAGCCGAAACGTTGGCACAAATGAAATAAGTTATACTTGTTTAATCTTACTAATATTATTAATGCGAAATTTTTTTATGTTTGTCTCTCTTTCACCCAAAAACTACTGAACGGATTTGGATGAAACTTTACAGTAATATAGGTTATACATCAGAATAACACATAGGCTATAGCAAGCGCGGATTTAGGAGGGAGCGCATGGGGTACGTGGCCCCCGACCGTTTTTTAGGTACTGTGGAGAATCCATTATAGTACATACTTAAAGGCAAATTATAATAGTTGTTAAAATAACAGAAAGAACATGAGTGAAACCATTATTTTTATATCCTACTAATATTATAAATGTGAAAGTTTGTATGTATGTTTGTTACTCATTCAAGCAAAAACTAATGAAAGAATTTGGATAAAACACATTGAGTAATATAGAATACGTCCTAATAACACATAGGCTACAGTAAGGGCAAATTTAGGGGGGTTCACCTGGGCACATGCCCCCAGATAGTTTTTCTGTGTTCTGTGGAGAATCCATTATAATACATAATTAAAGGCAAATCAAGAACTTAGCATTTTGAAATTTGCAAATAGGTTCTTTGTATAATATAAGAAAGAAATTTGGATAGTTCCACCCCAAGGGTTTCCCCTTTAATATAATAGGGGTTCAAAGATTGTATAGAATCCGTCAGTTTTGAAGTTAGACATCTGAAATTTTGGATGTACGAGTAACTTATAGTAAAAAAAAAAAATTAAATTATTCATTTAATATGAACTTTCAAGAACTTTATGTGGCAGACCAAATTCCACACGAGCGAAGCCGTGGGCAAAAGCTAGTGTATAATATATTGAATGCAACCTCCAACATTTTTAAACATTTCTAATGATTTATCTAATTAACCATTTCCACACCAATATTGAATAAAATAGGTTTTGCTCACTTACGAGTATATTGATCTGAAAATAGCTAATATTCAAGGGTACTTATGCGATTTTATAGATATGGCTAATTTAGAATTATTTTTTATTCAGAATCAAAGTGTAAAATGTACAGCTCAGTACTGTAGACTAAACATATTTTTTCTCAAAATAATTACATTTGACTCTCGGTACACTTGTAGAGTAGAATAACTAGTAGAAAGAATTCACACTCCAAGCCTCGGTCACAAGTTGAGGTCTGGCTTGTTTGCTTAAATTTTAGGTATAAGCTCATACATAAGTAGTATTATGGAGATAAGTTTATATTTTGAAATAAATAGCCGTAAAGTTTAAGTACGATACATAATTCGTGCTGGCAGCCTGAAAGGAGTTACCATAAATGGAAGCTTAACGACTTACATTCGTTGCCTACATTGGATGGAATAAGCCGTGTATATTTAGACCATTGCAATGGAACCTATAGAGGTGATTGCCGAGGCTGTCAGCTGAGAGGATATAAATAGAATAGAGATATATAAGGCACTGATGTAATTACCTCTGCCTCTTGTATGATTTATCGTTCACTCTCTGTATACAAGGACCCACTCCTCTCTATATTCGCGCTTCCACCTCACTGCTCATTTGAATATGTCTATAAATCACACTGTAATCTCCAATAACTATAGTCTCCAAATTGCATTGTTTTTCTGAGCCTGTCTCTATCCTTGGTATATATCGTGGGATATATCATATCATATACACCATCTGGTGTATAATTTTGCACCAAAGGCCATTAACGATCCTAAGCCAGACAATAGTTAAGAAAGGACAATTTAGAGTCGACCTCATGTATCATTTATGACTTGCACTATAACCTTTGTATTTAGTTTCGTTGTTTGTTTATTCATTTGTCCGTCACTTCATGTATCTATGGCTAATCGGGCTATGCTACAGTGGAAGTCCTAATTTTCCCCCACTCAGGTATTAAAGGTATTAAACGAGTACCTTTTACGTCCCTTCCGAACGACAGCCGAACTAAGGATTTTTTACTCCCTTAAAAAACCCTAAGACCACTGTCCGGGCTGCGAATCCACCCCGGTTTCTAATTCGGCAAAGTAAGAAAAATCAATTGATCTGTTAACAGCCTCCTGAGGCACATTTATGTAAATAAAATGTTCCGTTATTTCCAAATTTAATCGCTCAAGGTAAAAATAACATTAACATGAACACCCCTGGGTGCACTATATGATGGGGACTATACTGTTTCCAAGACAAAGATTGTGAAGAGGTGATTTGGATGTTATCACCCTTTCTTCCAGGGTTACAGGAACAGAAACCATGTCTCTATCAGGTTAACCATTAGAAACTGAGTGAGCCACAAGAGGACCTTTGAATCCCCCAGAGTCGATTGACAGTTGATAATGAAATAAATACGTTATCTTCTAAAGTCAGTCTCGAAGTCAAGACCTAGAGGTATGTGACTCAAACCCTACATATTGAGGTGCTCAATCCTATACATTATATATATATATATATATTTGAGGTCTATAGGTGCATATATATATATATATATACATAAGGGGAGTGGTGGATATTCGGGCCCCTGCGGGTAATATGGGCCCCCTTTGTATCTAGTCATACAGGCCACGTATTCTAGCGGTGAACACTGCAACTACTAAAGCTTGAAGCTAATAAACACTGCAGAGCGCGCAGGCGAAGTAGCTGTCATGGCTGATTGTTTGTGAGTTGTGCAAGTTTTTGTTCCTGAGCAAAAGTTTGAAAGGTAAGAGTTTAAACCAATTTTATCGTATATTCTTTGTAGTATTTGGTAGAAACATGGTAATATATGTGTTTGGTATATTGTAAAGATTGCGTATATCATTAGATATTGTTATTACGACGCTAAATTAAGTGCTGAGAATGTTTTGTTTTTCAAGATGGTGGGGGTGGATAAACGGGCCCCTTTCAGTGCCCCATACTTTTGGAGGCCCATATTACAACCACTACATTGTTTTGTTACATTTTATGTTCCAGATGCCTCGAAAAGTTTTGATACCCCCTAAAAAGACCAAAAGGCAGTCATGGGACAAAGAAAACATGGCCAAAGCCTATATGCGAGATAGATGCGTATATATGCGACTTTTGTAAATAGACCTAGTTGTGATTTTTTGCTATATTACAATAAAAATGACTAATTACATTAACTGTAAAAAATAAAATGTTTTTGATGCATTTTTACTTCAAAAACACCCAGGGGCCCATAATACCAGCACACAAAAAAATTTCGACAAAATGCAGACTTTCAGTAAAACATTTTTAAAATTTTTTTATACGTTTAAAATTAGTTTTATGAAGGTTAAATAACATGTAAACATTCCAAAGAAGTATTTCTATTAGTTTCAGGTCGAAATAATAAAAAATAAAAAAGTTATATTAAAAAAACAAAGTGGGGGCCCAAATATCCACCCTTACCTATATATATATATATATATATATATATATATATATATATATATATATATATATATATATATATATATATTTGAGGTCTCTTTTCATACATGTATTACTAAAGTTACTTTTTGAGAAATTTAAAACGAAACGTGAAATGATCTTCTAACAGAGCAGGCTAAAAATCGGAAGATATATTTTAACGATCGATTATTAAAAGAGCCAATTAGATCAGCCGCTAGAAGATTTATATATGAAATTATTCTCATCAAACTAATTGACATTTTACTAGCTATAATAAATAGTTAGAATGGTTTTATTTATAGTAAACTAATCTAATTAAATAATGACATCATCTCAGTAGTTATATGTAGACAAAATAATTAGGAATCAGACTAATTAAGGACGGCTCATTTATTTATTTATTGTGAACTGATAGCTTTTCAATTAATTTAATTGTTTATTAACTATAATTTACAATTAAAATGTTTCTATTTACATAAAAGTTGCCTAGTTAACTAATGACATCATCTCGGTTAATACGCAGACAAAGTAATTAGCAATCTGATTAATCAAGAGCGACTCATTTATTTGTTTAAAAGTAAACTATATTTCTCCTATATAAAGGCACTTTGCCAATAAAAGAAACTGGCGTGCCTCATAAATATTCAATGAGGTGCCTAACGCCAATGTGGACAAGGCGTTCGAAAGGGAAGTGATGTCATGTCTATTTTAGAACGAAACATATACTTCGTTTTTTCACTTTTATTTTACTTCTGTTAGGTAGCTCTTGTAGTTCTTTACTGGTTCCAGTAGTAAACAGCAATAATTTACGAAGATAAGATAGTTTCTGATTTGGCAAGGGGGTGCAGTGTGGAATGTACAACTTTTGGGTTCTATTGCAAAGGACTGCAGCCAGGCGCATTCCAATGCATCAGGCTTAACGCCGTTAACAATAGCTGACCCAGGATCCTTCATGAAGGAAGATTGACCAAATATAGCAACAAAACAACTATTTATATATGCACATGAAGTAATAAAAATGAATAGATCAGTGGTTCCCAACCTTTTTTGGACCACGCCCCCTCTGTTCAAATAAATGAAATAAATAAAGTCAAATAAATGAAGTCCATTGAGAACACGAAAATATTTTCTTATCAATCGTTCAAACGAAATTCTGCTGTAATAATTCTTTAAATTTTATTCAAATATTCATTACCTGTTTACCACTACGCCCCCCTGCACAATAAATTGTATGGGCATATGAAAAGAAAATAATAAGTATTACATTGAAAGCATTTAGTTTTAAATCACAAGGTACAACATTATAAGTTTCATTTTAAGGTAAAGAAGTACAGGTAAGAGAGAAAAAACTTAAATTAAGTCAGAATTTTTAATTTTCAACTGGTCTCGCGCCCCCCTCACTTGTACCCCAGGTTGGGGACCACTGGAATAGATATTAACAAGTAGATACATTTTCAATTACTATAAATTATCTTAATAAAGCTACGCAAAATTAAAAAAAAAAATACTGTACTACCACAATCCATAGGCACCACAATATGGTGGGGACCAAGCAAATGATTACATAAGGGAGGTTTTGGACCCTCCTGGGGCACACCCATGCCAATAATGCACAGATCTTTCCAAACTTGATAGTTCAAGGTCTTTTATTTTTTTAAAAGTTGTTTACCTTCTATTACGAAACTATCCGCTTTGGAAAATAAAAAAAACTTTACCAGTACAGCCAATTGAGTTCAGTATACTACTGGGACAGGTACATTTTCTAAGTCTCTTGCAAAGTTGTCAAGAAAAAGGGTTTGGTTTAGATCATACTGATCCGCCAGGTTTTTCTCCAATCAAGGGTATTCATTGTATAGAAGTTGGGTGAGGAGTGTCTCCATATCCCACAGATTCGATTCACGGCTCTTAACAGAACAAATAACTTATCTGTCACAGCAGGTCTTAAGGTTGGGAGATTTCAGTAATTCAGCAACCTACGTATTGAGCTCCTTGAAAAATTAATCGGGTTGTTAAACCAGAACTAATAACATCGTAAAAATTATTGTTCAGAAGTAAAAAAAAGTAGGAAGCAAAGAACTTATAAACAAAAATTACATTGATCTATAATATAACATATTTTTATCGAAACAATCTGCCAATTAAGAACTCAAGTGTTACATTCTGAAGCCTCAAGTCTCCGATGCACTAACTTAACCTTAGTTCAGATAAATTAATAAATGTTATAACATTGAATACTTTCATCGGAATTTAACTTTCTAAACATTCTGAAAAAAATGTCATAATTGATATTGACCGCCTTAAAGAAAAGGTCAAAATCATTGCATATGGATCCTTATCAAAACCGGTTTAGGAATACGAATGGCTGAAGATAAACACTCCCATCGTTACACTGGACAGCCCTTGTAACCATTTACTACTTACAGTGTTAAACCTTAAATTTATTTCAACAATCATAAATATTGTAGGCAATGAAAATTTCCTTGCACGAAGGAACGTGTAATTGGGGTTCTGAACTTGTGCGGTTCCAGGTACGTTAAGAACCCTATCAAACTTATCCCAGGATAGGCAAAATGTAGGACTCCCACTATAGCATCGTCTGATTAGCCTAAGCAGCATAATGATAAACAAACAGATAACAATTAAAAAATACTAAACGTAAATAACAGAGAAATAATAAGTACTCAATCTATATTTCGCTCCCAGAGTTCTCCCCATGCTGATCCAAAGCTGTGTTTAAATGTGGGCTGACTAACAGTTACCTTGTTCTAAACTTCTTTCAATTTTAGCGGTTCTGTCATATCTCCTTGACTTTGCGCACTGTCATTCCAGGATTTTGCGCTACCTTCAGTATCTCCATTGTTCTGCTCATTTGAAATATTTGAAACGTTTGTAGTAGATACGATATTACAACTGTCTTACAAATACAAGACCTTTGTATTTGACAGTAAATTAAATCACGTAAGGTTTTTTTTTCTTGGTCTATAAAAAATAAAATACAATGTTCTACCATGGTCAAAAACAGTTGTGATTATTTAATCTGTACTGATTATATTATGAATAAAAAGGTGCAGGAATATTCCCATCTTTAGTTTTGCTTATTTTTAATCTTCTGTGAAATATACTTGCAACATTTATTATTTATTATTATTCTAAATACATTGAAGACCGAATTAGTTACCGTAAAGTTTATTTATTATATGAGGTAAAACTCCAGCATTAAGAATCAGTTCTACATAGTAAACTGAAATCTCTTTATGTATATATGTATATATACACACACATAAACATCAATCATATGCCAGAACCATTCCAAGGATTGATTCGGGATGAATTAATTACACAGGCCAACAAAAAAAACCTTTTTGAAAACTTTTTTAATTTTAATAGCTGATCTTGATAGATTTTTATGTGCTGAATCCAAATCTGCTCGTAGTTTTTATGTATCACCCTTAGTTTCCAAGCAAAATGTATTTTATTATATAGTCTAATACCCATTTACAGTATATAGGGAAATCAATGAAACACTGTAGAATCGTAAAAATGGTTTGTATTTACAGTAAAATACTTGGAATAGTAATTTTATGTGATGATACAAGGTTCACTTGTCAACTGGAATTGGTTTATATTTTCTTTCCCTTTTTTCCTTGAAGCTTCTTGTGTAGCTTTTCCTGCGATGAATAGCTTGCTGAACTTCCCGGTGAAGTGACCAACAGTAATCCCCCATCATGTTGGTATTCCAGCGGCCCTGGTAACGTTTTTCCATCACTTTAACGTCCTGGTGAAAACGCTCACCTTGCTCCTCACTAACATCTCCTAAATTTTCCGGGAAGTAATCGAGGTGGCTGCTCAAAAAGTGAACTTTCAGGCTCATCAAACATCCTAACTGTTCAAATTTTTTTAACATGTTAGCAACAATAGCCTTATATTCTGGGTCTTTTTCATTTCCCAAAAACTTGGTGACAACTTGCTTGAATGAAACCCATGCTTCCTTTTCATTTGAGGTCATTGTGGATTCAAAGTTAACGTCAAACATCATTTTTCTAATATCAGGCCCGGTAAAGACGCCTTCTTTCAGTTTAGCTTCTGAAAGGTGTGGAAACTTCTGACAGAGATATTTGAAACAAAGCCCATCTTTAGGCAAAGCCTTTACAAACTGTTTCATGAGACCTAACTTAATATGTAGTGGTGGTAGGAGCACGTTTTTTGGATCTACAAGGTTTTTGCGTAAAATGTTCTTCTCGCCAGGCTTTAAAGACTCCCTAGCAGGCCAGTTCTTTCTGCACCAATGTTGATTCCGAGCTCTACTGTCCCATTCACACAAGAAACATGGAAATTTGGTAAAACCCCCTTGCTGACCAAGGAGCATGCACGTAACTTTCAAATCACCACATATCATCCAACCGTGTGCAGAATAACCTATTTTATTTAACACTATTTCTAGATTTTCGTAACTCTCTTTCATATGTACAGAATGACCGACAGGTACAGAGGCATACATGTTACCGTTGTGTGCTAAAACTGCCTTCAAACTATTTTTGGATGAATCAATAAACAACCTCCAATCTTCTGTTTTGTATTCAATTCCAAACTCATTCATTAAACCATGAATGTCTGAGCAGTACACCAAATCACCCTCTTGTTCAAAATACTTCGAAAATTGTTGTTCTCTCTTCCTATACACATGAATGCTGGTTCCAGCCGCCAGCAAGTTCTTTTCTTTTAGCCTAGAGCCAAGCAGTTCAGCTTTTTCTTTTGTTAAGCCCAGATCCCTAACTAAGTCATTAAGCTCGACCTGAGTGAACAATTTAGGCTCTACATTTTCTGTAACACATTGGAATTCTTCATCGTGTTCATCTAACTCCGACTGTACATCAGAAAATACTTCTGTTTCAATAGAATTTAAGTCCTCTGGTGGTTCCGGGATTGGCAAATCTACACCGTGCCCTACTGGTCGGATGGCGGACGGAAGGTTAGGGTAGCTTATTACCTTCTTGTTCTTAGAGTTATGACCAGTAATATCTACACTGCAAAAGTAACAGTCATCGGAATGATTTTTTGGTTCCCTCCATATCATGGGAACAGCAAATTTAAAGTGTTTTTTCTCTTTTTTTGACCATTTTCTGAGGTCTTCAACACATACATAACATACCTTATGCGGTGCCCAAGGTTTATCCTGGTCTCCAAGTTTGGTTCCAAAGTATGCTAGATAAACCTTTTTCACAAAGTCTGTAATGTTTCTTTGGTGCTTTTTAATAACAAACTCACCACAAATATAACAAAAACTGTCAGCAGAGTTTTTACAGCCGCGATGAGACATTGCACTGAGCACATGTACAGGAAACGTAAAAGTGAGGTTATGTTGAAAATAAACAAAACATCAGCTGTTTAGCATGTGTTTCAGCAGTGCTGCCAACATCATCTTTGTTCATTAGACCTATTTTTTCATGTTATCTTAACTATGAAAAAGCTGTTAAATTCTAAAAATATTTCTTTATTTCATGAATTTAACTATAAAATGTGAATAAATGGTGGGTGATACAACTTTTTAAGCATCATATTTGGATTCAGCAACCTAAACAACATAAGAATAAGGTATTTTCATTAAAAAAGTTTTTTCATCGTTGGCCTGTGTTATTTATCTAGTGTTATTATTTAAACATTTTTACAAATTATAATTATCAATAGTTAATTACTTAATATAAATCCCCCCCTCATTTGAATTATTTTTTATCTGTTTCTTCTTCTTTCACATATGCAAGGAGGTATGCGGATAGTCTGGAGCGGCATCATCCTTGAAGCTTGTTTGCCGCGTCATAACTTCACTTTCCTCCGTCTACGATTGTTTGGTAATCATTATAATCGATGTTTTACTAATCAATTATACAATATTTAATTGGCATATTTTGTATATTACTTATTATCATTAACAGTGAATATTTAAAACGATAGAAAGTAATATACTGATTATTTTTTGTTATTATAAAAAACATTATTGAAAAATAAAATTGAAATAAATAAAAATAAAAATAAAATAAAAAATTATTATTAATATAGCTAATTTCCTTTCTGATAAAGGTCAAAAATAACATAAAAATAGTTGTTCCGTACATAAGAGAATTAACAGCATTAATAATATTAATAAATTCGAAATCAATTTTTTTTATTCTTCAATGAATTTATAGATAATTATGTTTGAGTTTAATAGTGAAAAAAAAATAGCCCTACATTATTTTATTTATAACGATTATAGCTTTTTTTTATTGACTACCTAATATAAATTAATAAATTGCATCGTGTTTTTTTACGTTATATCCCATTGATTGTTTATTTAATTTAAAATCAATTTATGCTGCTTGGCTATTTGTGCAACAGTGGTAGTCATAAATTTTCCTACCCAGGTATAATTAGGATTGGAATTTTTCACGAGTATCTCACACCGCACAGACTCGGTATCGCCATTTTATGTCCCCCGGCATGACTAATATACTCCCTTTGGAATATCCAAACGACACCTGTTTGGCTGTGAATCAGACAATCTTAGGCATAGCAGAATGTTATGCTAACCTCTAGAACCCCTAATAATGAAATGGTGACCCCTATTAGGATAGACATATGTCTTTACACAGAGCATTTATCACCAAAGAAAAATTTATAATATAAGGAAATTGTTTAGGAAGTCTAATTTATTAATATTGAAAATATATTGTGATAAAGGCTCGAGCCAAATGATAGTCATTCAACAGTCAAGCAGTTAAGTTTCGTTTGATCGGTTTAAACTGCCTTAAGGATATAAGCACCACCGCCTCCAATAGTATTAAATAAAAAAATTAAAGTAAATATTAACAGATAAAGAGAATATAAATAAATATTCAGAAATATTAGACATTACATTGTAGGCTAGATCTGACCATGGAGCATTTAACCTCCGACCGGGTGCTCTTTGGAAGGCATACCAACCCGTTCGTTACCTTGCCAGTTAACCTCAGCTATCCGGCAACTGACTAGTTCATGTCTAGTTTTAAACCATCTTCACGAATCTCTGTGGGGAAAGAACTTAACCCAAACACTTCACGCTAACAAGCCATTCGTAACAAAGGCTGTCAGGAATGCAGATTCTACTATGATTATGTTCGCAAGAATTTGTTTTATTCTATTTTTTTGTATTAGCCAATCAAGCTCAAGATCAATAAATCCAAAGTATAACGATAAATAAATACATTTTATTAACTATATTAATGTTGAAATTATTTCTCTATAATTTATTGAAAAATAAGCAAAAGCTGAAATATTTCAAAGCAAAAAAACAAAGTAGATTTGAAAAGAGTAAAGGAAATTATTACGAAAGAGATCATGGTATAATTAAAATGAAAACAGTATCTGAAATAGCTTCTAATTTCGATTATAAAAAAAATAAACAGAGACAGAAAATATCAACTATCTAAGAGTTATCTTAACTGCTGTGAAATAGCCACTTCAACCTAATTCACGGAATCTAGGAGTTTTTAGATTTAGTTCCTAAATATATTTTCAGTACTCACTAAAATTAATTAATAATTAAAGCATTTTAAAGTATTTTTTGCATTTTAAAAATTTATTGTTTGTCATTCAATGAGATAAATCATTTATAAGTACTATTAATTGCTGTATGTAGATAATATTTTATAAAGATCCAATCTAATAATTTTATTCCTATTTGATAAATAACTAAATATAATGCTTAGAAAATACACTAGATATGTATTTTTAACAATGTAATATATTTTTTATAAAAAGTAATGAATTTAAATGTGGAATAAATCTGAATAAAAATAACTTGAGTAGTTTTATTTACTATTACAATTGAAATAAAGTTCAAAACTAAAATGGCCGACAGCGAGACAAGCGTGGGCAGCAAATCAACTCGGGCACGCCTGGAATAATAAAAAGGAACTTCGATGTTTGCCCAAACCAAAAACTTTCTTTGATCAACAGTCCCAAGAATATTAATTTCTTAGTTATATAATAGGCACTAACGAGTTTAAAAACGTAAAAATGGAGTAATAAACCTTGAGAAAGATTTTAGTATAGTAATAATAACAGCTAATCTTATTTTTTTCCGAACCTCCAAATTTAGTAAAGGGTTTTTCTTGGGAGGTGACCTTGAATGAAAACATCATATATTTGTATTTATATATGCATACAAGTTATACATTTTTATGGAGTCACATTAAGGACACTTCTCCGAGGAACCTCTTCAGAATTTAATTTATTCCTAAAAAAAGTTCAGTTTTTTAAAACGTCTCATTAGCAGATTCTTCTTAGGAGGTGTCTTTAAAGGAAACATACAATATACACAAGTTATACATGTTTATTGAAATTTAACATAACCATTAATTTGAGAAGGGTCCTCAAATCAATTCCTAACCTTCTCCAATGTGAGTCCTCTATTCAAAGAACTTCACAAAATAAAAATATACAGGCTGTATTAGGAAAAGAAAACCGGAAAACTTTAGGGACCCACTCCAATCCCAAGGAGAAATTTACAAGTTCAAATGGACTATGATCCGATTTATCACGCGAATCGTTTTTAAGTTATATATTTTTAAAGTGTGTCACCTTTCTTATAGAATAGGAAGTGGTCACTTA
Source organism: Arma custos (assembly GCA_037127475.1). Taxonomy (NCBI): domain Eukaryota; kingdom Metazoa; phylum Arthropoda; class Insecta; order Hemiptera; family Pentatomidae; genus Arma; species Arma custos. Next base: position 23,666,784 of record CM073762.1, read on the forward strand.
AAAACTTTTCGAGACAATCAAGTTCTTAACAATTAAGCTACAGTATGGTCTTCAATTCTCATAGGTTCGATGCATGGCTAATAAAAGTACTATTAATCTACTACAGTCGGCCTCGACACTTTCAGTTCTATTAATAATTATCTATAACCACAATCATAGGCTAAAAACTTCGAACAACCAGCATTACAGTTATTATTATTGCAATTACATACTCTGTAATCAATGGCGTGTCGCTTATGATGTGGTATAAGCATGCCTGTTCAGCTTTGTAATCAACATTTCGGAGTTAAAATTCGTTAAATTTAATTTATGACATCATAAAATTCAAATTCTTCCTTTTTTAAGGACTAATATTGTCTTCAACCGGGACAGTACCAGAAGGCTGCAGCATTGGCCTCAGTATCGGGTGTCAATATTCCCTTCAACTTCAGAAAGCTAGGGACGCAAGATGATACCTTCATCAAGGTTGACAGGTGTCATAATAAGAGCGTCAAAAGAGAAACCAATATGGATTTCTGCTCGACAGCGATGCCAGGTCATGCTTGGAATGCTGACTAAGTAAGTATGGAAGGCAGTGATCACATTTATAAACATGACTAATCAAAGACAATATTTTCATATCACCAAAACGTCTCTTGAGAGTTGGATTATTGGCAATTTATGGGAGAAATATAACTTACTAGCTTGTACAAGCTGGAAAGGGTATCATCATGTTTTACCGAATATTTCTATTAAATACGCCTTTCTTTGACATGACTTGGTGCCTTTTTATCTTGGCTGGTATCATGGAATCATGAAAATTTATTCTTCGTAGCATGAGATCTCTGAGCCGAAAAATGAGGTCAGATGATGGCTGGGGGGTAGGCACGGCCTTGTCGAAGAGGGCACTTGGCAACCCTGCATCTGGTCGTCATGGGAACACGACGCCATTGACCAATATCTTGCTAATAACTTGTTTACGTTTTTTAATAAGTGTTATTTTTCAACCTTAATTGAAAAAGAAAGAAAATAAATATATATATATATTTTTTATCTATTGCCTGAAAAAAACTAATAGTATTAACATACTACTTCATTTTGTAAAGTATGCAAGATAACAATTAAAGTAAAATGATATATATTTGTAAACTCAATATACGAAATAAGAAACATAATGTACATAAATGCAACCAAGGGAGGGTGTTGGGCCCAGAAATGGCACAGAACGTATCATTTCTAAGCCAATGGTTGTGCAGAAAGGGTCATTTGGCCCAGATTACGCATAAAAGCAAGGGATTTTCCTCCAATTAAAGATACATCTTATAGAGGGCTTGAGTGAGCCCTGGGAAGGTCTACGGATCCCACTGGATCCATCTACGGCTATTGACAGATTTGATTCTGTGGCCCTTTAGCCTAGATACTCAGGGCTCTACACACTGAGTATCAGCAAGGTAATACCTACTAAGCTAATACTGTAAAAACATAACTATGCACGTCATAATCTCAATAGATTTAACGAATCGTACAATCTTAATATTCGTTTGTACAATTATATTCAATTTTGACCAACATATCAGCTAAAATCGGTCACATATTGTTCCTACCTTTCCTTGTGACTCAATGGAATGCATCAAGGCTCAGTCATATTTGCATATAATTATCGAAGAACGTTCACATGGGAACCCTAAACATTCATTTGAAACACTCTGCCACATACATTATTCTAATGGGATTCGTCTTATTTATTAGTCAAAAATAAATAGTAATGTATTAAACAATAAACTAAATTGATTGGCAATATGAAGTTTTGTCCAATACACCATGGATACATCTTGAATGTCATATGTACATAAAAGTAGAATTTTCCCAAATTCATTGCTTGGACATGGAATTCATTGGATGATAAGTACTCCAGTATGTTTACAATATGGCAATCGGCTACCTAAATGTATTATAAATCAAAATTAAAATCAAGGAATTTATCCAGGTAAAGATAAAAACAATATTGTGTGTATCAATGGATAATAATGTAGCACAATATTTCATTAAAACCACTGCACCTGTTAGTTGTTAATATAACAAACTCAACGCTCAACAATCATAATCTTATATTTCTCAAGGCCATTGTATACAAAAATTGTTTTTCTCTTCTGTTTATGAAAATATTTACAGTTTTGAATTTTTTTATTTTTTATTTAAAACCCCGGAGTAGAGCTTTAGTACTCCAAAATCCTTCGTAAAATCCTCAATGCTCCTTAATTTCTTAGGAATAAGTCATCCATAATGACCTGGAGTTTCAGCAACTAATAGGACTTAAGGTTTGGCGCAACCCTAAAAGAACCCTCTCAAGACAAGCTTTATGCCCACTAAAACCCACTGGTTTCAAACCGAACCATCTTTCAATCTTCCTAGGCCTCTGAAAAGAAGATGGTCCTTCTAAGTTGAATTTGTTACCTAGTGGATAGTTTCTATACTTGCCTTTATCTCATGCCATTACGGACAATTGTGCGTTTCAATGAATAAATTTAAAAAAAATAAACCAGCCCATTAATTGAAGAAAATGAAACAAGAAGAGAATATGGAGTTTTAAATGTTGTATGTGATGAAAACTAAACCATAGCTGAAAACTTATCTAAGATACTTGTAAATTTCACACAACAGATGTAAAAATAAAACAATTCATGCAGAAAAACACAAGTATTAGTAAAAAATATAAAGATATTAGTAAAAAGTACTCACCTTTGAGCCTCCTGATATGTACGTCGACATGAACCTTACTGGAGAAATGTACAGTCGTTCTCTCGAAGAGCGACTCGTGGGATCCTCGTGTCGAGTCACTTCGTGGGCTAGACGGTCTTTCTCCGGACCCTCGCAAAAGTAATTAATAATAATTTCCCCATAGTCAATATTTTAATTTTCGATTATCTTCATCCGTATTTTTTATTACCATTCAGAATTTTTTTAAAAATAATTAATACAACTTATTACATAATAAGGTAACGGAAAATAATTAATTAATTTCCTCTTGACCCAGATACAGATACAATGGAATGCCAAAGGAAGGGAATTTGTAGTTAAATAACTTTAAAAAAATGTTAATTACCATTCTGCTTTTGTGGTATTATTATTTTTTTAATTGAAGGCTATTATTAAATCATTAAATAACTTTAGCAATTCATCAATGGTTAGTTGGAAGCCGGTAATCATTGGAGTGCTTCAATAGAAACGCGTTAACAATGAATGAATAGTCTTTTGTCATTTATTTTCACAACAGAGTCTATTAGAACATGAATGGGAGTTTTGTTATGTGTTGTTAATTTTAGAATAATAATTATTGTAAAATAAAAAGTGATATAATATTTTTTTAATTAACCTGTTATGATAGGAATATGAATATCGATAAATTATTTTACATAAATTTAATCTCAGACATGTTATTTTTTATGGTAAGCATCTAAATTAATGTTCATCTAACTTTTTAAATTTATATTGACAAAAGTAAAAACAAAATTTATATATTTTTATATTGAGCTATTTTTTAGTATTTAATTGTGCTATTAAAACTAATACAAATCTCAGATATGTTTTTTTTCTTTTTTAAATTCTTTAATTTAAATTATACACTCCTTAAAACTCTTTCATGTGCCTTGAAAGAAGGGTTGACAGATATTTTAATTTAATTCTAGCGACCCACCTCAGCTCTGCTCGGGTAATAAGGCATATAATGCCTACATAATTTGCCTGTCTAATGTATTTTAATATAAAGAAATTAAAAAAGTAAAAACAAAACAAAATATGTCTTTATATACGAATTTATTTTCATGCACGTTGGATGGGATTAGGCAGCGTCTCCGATGAAACCTCCCAGGCGGCTATACTATTTCTAACATTTCCGCAAAATATCGTTATATTCCAACCCATTTACACAAAAACTCGACAAATTATATACCTAAATCTTCCTGGTGAATCACTCTATCTATTGGTGAAAACCGCATGAAAATCCGTGCAGTAGTTATTGAGTTTACAGCGAACAGAAGCGGCCGAGGACTTTGTTTTATAATGTGTAAAGATTTACATCTCCAGCAAGAAGCCAAAATTAAAATGGTGTTTATGGGTAATGCCATGTTTAATGTACAACACCACAATGTTTTTTAGTTTGTTTTAAGAAGAACTAATTCCTATTTTATAAAATATAAATTTTCGTTCTTTAAATTTTGATACCGACATTATGATATGAAAAAGTAACAAGCAACAAAATATATTGATGCACACAGTTTTATAACATATCTATTATATTATAAATAAAGTTATCAAGTATTATAAAGGGTTGAATACAAATATATATCACGAATATTATTAAAATAATAATGTGTATACTATTTATATTTTCTACACATACTGAATATGTATTGTTTTAAGGTTTCAACTAAAAATAGTATGAAACAAATAATATCGTTTTAATTTTTTTTTTTCGGAGGGTGCGTTAGGAAATTTTTATGATTAGTTATTAATACAATTAATTTAAATTAGCTAGTTAATTAGCTATTAAGGCTCTAGTGATTGGTATTAGACAAGGTTTCGGCCGATGGACCCCGTTGCAATAGGCATCCTTGAGCCACGGGCGGACAAACATATCTTACAAAAGGATCAAGACCTTTTATTCAGATGGAGATAGACAACTTCCGCTCTTCCACATCCTTTCACATTGAAAAACCAATTACAGGAGTCAAGTGCCGGATTTTTCTTGTTTAGGATAGATTCAAATAACCGATAATTTTGTGTTTAAAGGAAAAAAATGTTGGATTATTTTAATTGAAGCGCATTTCATTTTAATTAGGTTCATTGCACTTTGAAAATATTATTTATTGTAACTGGCATATGCTATTGTAGTATAGACAACATACTTATTCCTTTACCTACCGCGAACCGACCTAGCGGGATTTCGAGACCTTCCACTCCCCCCCCCCTCCCCTCCCCCCGGGGTTCACCGAGTCTGGTTAAATTAGGTACTGGGGATAATTTGGGAGAAAACTTGAGCATTGTCCTGACCAAATCATTTCCCTACACAACGATTGGCTCGGAAACAGGAAACTGTTTTTTTGTTTTATTTTTTGGGCATACAAATTTTACTATGTTTATAATAACTAAACATATCAAGCTAAAGCTGTATTGGAGACAGAGAAAACTGCAGCAGAGGAAAGGGCAGAAATAAAGTTGCTGCGTGAATTCTAAAATCGTAAAAAAAGTACACTACTACAACCCATGAAGTCTGGTGAGGACATTATTGTTTCCAAGCCAACAGTTGTGCAGGAAATAATGGTTGTAGTTGAAATCACGCTCAACTGCTTGACTTTCTCATCAATTAAGGGTATCCACTACATACAGGATGGGTTGTCCCTTTTATGGTCTTCAGATACCACAGTTTCGGACCATGGCTGATAATAGGATATAGGATGGATCTGGCCAATACTCTGTTTTTATTTTTGTTAAAACTATTTCAAGACACTATTTTAACTAATATTCTGAAAAAAATATATGCAATTAAAATAATGTGTAGACGACCGAGATAATGTGTGCATTAATACCGGTAGTATTGCAAACACCTTAAACGGTTAAAATTTTATTTGAAAGTTTCAATTAATAAAAAAAATATTTCCAAAACAAAGGAAATGCAACGGGTCACGATTCGGTCATTAAGATGCCACCTTCTTAATGATTGCCTGGAGCATAAGTTCTAAATTGAGATCCGCAACCCCTGCCCGAACACGAAGTTACAAGATCCCGCAAAAAATATTACATTAACCTTATATTTAGTGAGTTTTTAATTTTATTCAAATGATTGCAGGACAAGGCAACAAAATAAGAAGAAACGCTTCAAAAATATTTATTTATTGCGGTTTGAAAAATTAAAATTAAAATGAACCACTTAGTAAAAATGTTACGTCCCGGATCTATTTTATTTGTAACTAAACTGATTAGTGAGTTAAAGTAAAATATCCCAGTAATTAAAATCATTATAGGATGAAGCAAGCAAAAAAAAAATTCAATGATCCAAATTCACATTATATAAGTTAGGTACTAGAAGTTTCCTAGTTTATAGAAAGCAGATTATTTAGGGACAAATATTCGAATACCAAAGCAATCAAATACTCCTAACTCGAAAGTGAAATTGTTCTGAATTTATTAATCATATGAATTTACGAGTGTTTTTTCCTATAGGAATATTAATGGTACAATAATACCTAACACTCATTACTGTACTACATAACGAGATAGGGGTCTGATAGAGACCGCAATTGCATGCAGGTCGAATCGCAGTAAATATAGAAATAAGAAGCCATCAGTACCATAAAATTCATTAAATTTTTTTTTTTTATCATACAGGATGTACGTGCTTCTAATTTTCAATTTTATAAACGTATGCGGACTGGTGAATGCTATTATACGCATCAATTAAATTATGTTTAATATTTTAATTGCAAAGTGAGGATTAACTGCAATATAAAAGAAATACAAGAAATCATATTATTCATACTTTACGGATTTAAACAAATCAACTTTTTAATAGTGTTTTTTATATGAAATGATATTTTAAAATATTACTTCTTTTTTTTAAAATCTATCTGTTTATATTTAATAAAAGTTCATATTTGTTCCGACAATGATGCCCTGTTTCATCGATATGCTGCTAATTACGATTTTACTATTTTATAAGTTTTTTTTAAACATTTTAAAGAATAAATCATGGCATTGTTATGATAAATATTAAACTTATGAATATTTTTGTAACTATGGCAACAGCTACCACAATACGCCAGCACCAGATATGACGTAACTATCACCGACAGTATGCCTCTGATACCAGATAATTTTCTTACCATTATATTACCGATAGCGAAACGTCAATCAACATAAACAATTATTTATTTCGTAAATTTGTTGGCACAAACCAGCTAAAATTTATGTAAATCTATTCCGAACACGAAATGGTCACAATTTTGGATAATTCAGTGCCCGAGGTTATGAATAACCGTTGATAAATTACCAGTCAATTTTAAACGAGGCAATCGGCAAAGAGATGATTGCTAGCTTAGACTGGTTTCCGACTCCGCCTTCACGCACACCATCCACTTCTTCTGCGCAAGGATAATTCTGAAACCTTCGGAAGGACTCTTGGAAGGATTACAGACCTTGGCCACGAGACGGTGACCATATTAAACGCCTGAGGGGTAGACTGAGGCGTAGGTGGGAGGATTGCGTCAAGAGTGATCCGGCAGAATTTGGCTTGAGTGGTAGTAACATTAATAATTCGAGTAAATAAAATAACATTACAGTTATTATAAGTAAGGCATAAGTGACAAAATAATTTTAATCTTAACCTTTTCTTGGGGAGGAAATATAATAAAAATAATTAGAAAAAATCAGACAGATTTTTTTTCCTGTATTTTAGAAAAAATAATTACTATAATCATATAATTTATTTAAAACGTTTTATTCAAATTATTATTTTTTGGGAAATATTTATCGACATATGTTGGAAAAATGCATACAAAGTTATTCTTTAAGTTTTTTATTTTTTAAATTTAAATACGCGTTTTTTGTTGTATTTTTTTATTAAATTTAATAATAATGTCTTCTTTTATCAGAGCAATAAGTATAATTTTCCACACTTAAGAGCAATAAGAATTAGTGATCTTTGAACACACAAACTGCAATTTTAACAGTAAACATTTTATTTATGGACTTTATTTAAAGATTTAGTTGAAGTACATTACTTACTTACAAAAAAAAGTAAAGTTATCAGTTATGATTGTTTTTGTATTGTTTAATAAATATATAAACTAATAGAAACATAATGCGCCCAATACAATATTTCTCTCATAAGAATTTAATCCTATGAAAGAGGAGAATGAAAACATGACTCATAGGAAAGTCGCCACACTTGTCATCTTGATGGGGCCTTGATAGCAGTTTTTGGTTCATTCATGTTTTGTTATAATCATGATTTTTATTAATAATATTATTATATGATTAAAGTGTGTAGCGATTTATGAATTCCAAGGTTGAAAAAAAGGCTTGTTTTGTCTATCTAATACTATCTCACAATTATGTCTAGGTTTTGGTAGACATAATAACACTACTCATTACAGCTATGAGTACTGAGCTGATAACGATGTAACATGATCTGATAAGCTTTAGGACAAACAAATATATCATGGAGAATCAGAATAAAAAAAAATAAAAGAATGTCCTGATTATGGAGGGTAACATCCCCGTAAAGTAGACATAATTTGGAGATATTGTAAGAAAAACAAAATAGATCTTTGTTAACCTAATAATGCCTACACAACTATATAATTCAGCAACTTCAATAATTTTAAACATATTTATAAAGTTGATTTTTTCTTGTTACTTTTAAAATGTAAGAAATGTTTTGATGCGAAAAAATAATTTTAATGTTTATTTGTTTAATGGTGGTATTTCATTTCAAGGAAATCTGCCCATTTTTAATTCTAAGTCTATACAAAAAAACTAATGGTTGAAAGTATAAACAATACCATCGAAATTACCGTAACATTTACTTATTATGCTTTATTGGCTCACAGATCCGATCATCTGACATATATTATCTCTTATAATTTTATATTTTCTGAAAGGCTAAATGAAGATACGTGTATTTACATGATTATATACCATGCATAAACCTCCATTATTGTCATTTTTATATTAATATTTATTTTATATAATATCGTGTTTTCATTATATTTTTTTTCGTTATAAATAGCATATGTTTATCATGTTTATGTTTATGTTTATCATGACATATTATTATAAATTCATTTAATAAATAATACCACTCTTGGCCAGTTGTTATAGTCTTCGCTTCACAATAATTTAAACTGTGTTGTGCCCTGTCAGTATATTTATTGTTGTTCTAAAACGTATTCAACTTGATTCCATTAGAAATTGTTGTTATTTATATTTACCTCAAATAATCGAATTAAATACATACATAGTAATCATTTAACTAAGGTGTTAAAGAATTATTTATGTTTATAAAATGATTTTAAAAGTAGGCTATCACTGATTGTTTTAATTTCCTTTTAATATTATAGATATTTGTAAATAAAAAATCTTTGATCGGACAGGTTGACCCGGGAATGAAAAAAAATGATATATTCATTTTATCAAATATTATAAATAGTGATCAAATAATTGATATTCCTCAATAAAACACAGAATCATTTTTATTTACAAGAATATTAAAATAATAATCATGTAACATATCAAGATAGCACCTATCTTGGTTTTATTATGAACTACATTTTTTGAAAATTCACAAAGCAGAATGGTAAAATTGAATTTTTCTATTTTTTTTCCTAAAATAAATAGTCGTAACTAGGTACATATATACATTAACTTTCAGGTATCATTGTCTAAATTTTATATTAAAATTAAAAATTGCAATTATTGAAATTAAAAGTAATAAGTTGGTATGGAAAGTGTGAACATTACCTAATAACTAAGGTTTATTTAATTAATCTGATATAAAATATGCATGCAATTTTAGACAACGGATAAATCTTGAGGAAAAGATATGTTGATATAAAACGGATATATTAAATGTTAAAAATCTAGCAATTAGTTTTTAAATCCCATCGTGTTTACAAATTTTGGAGTTTGAGAAGGACATATTTATTTTTTTCTACATAATGTTATTTTACAAATTAGCGAGAAAATGTTCGATAAAAAGAATATTATAAGTTATTATTTCATTTAATAAAATCCTCTAAATAAATATATAATTAGTAAAATTTTGCAATATTAAATTTCCTTAAATAGAAGACATGAGCGCGACCTATGACACGATGAAAAAATTTCCGACCAAAATAGACTTTATCGCACGATCACTGTCGTGATAAGAGAAAACGTTCCCTGTCTTCGCAAATCGACTGTCATTCTTCATCCTCATTTTATTTTCTGTCAAGAAATCGGTCCATTTATGACATTCATTTTTAGATACACTTTCTCTCTGAATTTTCATTTGAAAAATAAAACAATTCGAATATTTATAGATTTAGTTAAACATATTGAAATAAAACAAAGTTTATTTTTAGCCACTGTGATGTAACATGGGCTACCCTAGCTGCCTCAGTCCTGGTTATGTAACGTGAAAGAAAAAAAAACAGAAAAAAGGGAGTGAATACAAAATATTCTTTAAAAAAGAGTTGTGTTTTGTCACCCATAGGGTGACCCTGGACCAGGTTCTAAACTTGTATTTCGAATGTCATTGATGCGAGAAATGCCGATCCAGACATTCCGATGACCAGTCATCATAAGCGAAAAGCGAATCATTACATTTAAAGATGACACGAGCAACAATAATAGAAATAAAATAAAATGGCCATTCTTGCCATTGTGAAATAAAATAATAAAATAATTTATCGTAAATAATTTTATGGCTGAAGAAATAGTAAACCTATAAATCAACTTGTCCCAATGACACAGTTCTATTTCTAGCTTTTATAGAGGAAAAAAAACTCACACCTAACCGGCTTTGTAAAATGCTGACCGGCTAGTTTTTGTTTAAAACAAATGGAAGAAAAAACTTGTTTATATCAATATAAATATCTTTCTGAAGTAATAAATCTTCAAGTAAAATCTCAATGATTATTGCAAATAAAGATATAGTTTTTAAATTATTACTATTATTATTTATTATTAAACATCAATTTGTACCTTATTTTATTTTTATTTTTAATAATTATTATAAAAAATAATACAGTTTTCATCCTTTTCATATTCGTATTATCTGATTTACTTATTTTTAAACTGGAATATACATACATACTTCCATTTATATCCATAAAAAGGAATAAATGCATGTATTTTTATTTTATATAAATTCAAAGTAAATTGTTATACATTTTTTTAGGGCTTACGCCCAAACATCTTCAAATCTACATAAAAAAAAATCCAAAAATTGAAAGAAAAAATAACCTATTATTCCTCCATCACTTTTTATGTTTGAATTATGTAAGGTTTGACTGTGCAATTTCATGTATAGAAATATATTTCCAAAATATTTATTTTTTTAATATCTTTGATCACTTTAATCATTTTATTTTTATTTTATAATAAATTTAGATTATAAACTTATTTATAATTTTTTTTTCATTTATCGGTATATAGTTTTTATTTACATTGAGATCTACCAATCCCGATAATGATCCTATATATAATAACTATTTATGATCATTATATTTTCACACAGAAATTTTCATTGTTGTATATTAATTATGTTAGTTTACAAATAGAGGAGTACGGTTGGAAAGTGATTAACAGGTGGTTTAATTTTTACATAGGTAATTTAAAATGTTAGATATTTAATTTCAGTTTATTTTATATTTTTATGATATGAATAGAGTTTATATCTAGTACAATTTGAAGGTTATCTGACAAGAAATAAAGTGTTAAATTGGTGTCCAATAAAAGTTTCTAAACTCAGAGCTGTCATTTAGCTGGGATATTAGCGTCTGGTCGTCAAAGAATGCACTTTGACGAATTCATTTTTTTGTTGTTTGTAAAGCTTTTTTTGTACGAAATGATACCTGGAAGTTAATATTTATTGGATATTGGGCAAAGGATAACAAGAAAATGTCCTACAGGAGACATGAATGTGCAATTTACCAGGAGACTCCTTGGTCGGCGAAACTCCTCCGCATGCCTCCTCGTAGAAGGCCACGCGGTCCTTCAGCGAACTCCTGCTCTTCTTGCCCTCTTCCATCTTCCTTACCCCATATCACTCCCGCTGGATCTCATCCGGTCCTGTCTTCACCGGCAAGGGTTAGTCTCAATAAAGTTATTGTCAAACCAAACAGAGTAGAGATAAAGAGAGAAAACAACAAAAACAAACAGTAAAGCTCTATATATTAAAAGCGTTAGAAATGGCGCAGCTAGACACACTATAATATATATATAAGTACGGACGGATGACCAAACATAGAAGAAGCGAGACCCTCCAAGAGAAGGAGCAGCGGTCGTACTGAGGAGATCCGCGATTAACTGACTCCCCACCACGCTGCCCTCCATAGCCAGCAATTAATTCTCTTCTTTGACCTTCCTGCACTTTCTCCTGCACCGGCTACATCATAGGCCAAATATATCACACTACGTATCCTATAATTATTTATTGAAAAATAAATTTAAAAAATGGACGCAATATCTGGATTCCTAAGTCCCATCTTAAACGTTGATTGTTGTTTTAAAAAAATGAAGAACTTCACATATTTAGCCGATATTACAAATTTAGATTCATATTATTCTATGGTAAAAAATAAAATAATCCTTAATCATAGGCCAAATATTTCACCCTATATATCCAATATGTAATTACAGTTGAACCTCGATATATCGAACCTGGATATAGCGAATTCCTTGTTAAATCGAAGTTTTTCTATTCCCTTTGAATCTGCCTATATTTCCTACGTTATTTTTACCTTGATATATCGAATTTCTTAAGTTTCCTTAGCTTACACCGCACCTCTACAAAACGAAGTTTTTGTAGGAAAACATCTACATATCGAAGTCAATTCATTAAATATAAACAGTTTAGCCTGAACACAGCTTGTTGAAAGAATATCTCAATTCCCAAGTTCTATCAATCTTAAACGCTAACAATATGTGCTAAATGGCTATTGTATTTAAATATTGAAGATCTTAACCTCAAATAAGTAGCTTATATTACCAATATAGATTCAAATTAATTTATGGTAAAAAATAAAATAATGAAAAGCAGACCATGGGATATCACAGGCCAAATATATTGATCATGGGTCAAATATTTCACCCAATATTTCCAATACTTAATTATTGAAAAAAAGACAGATGATTTCCATAAAATGAAGAAGTTAATGACCAAATCTGTAGTTCTATTAACTAATTATTCAATAGTTATGATATATGAGGAAGTAATAATTTATGCTAAATATTACTTCATAAGTTTATCATATATATTCCAAATTAGAATATTTATATCATCCAAAGATAAAATATATTGTAACCGATTAGCAATAATTAATGTCTTAAAATTATAATATAATTTATAAACGATAATTATTAATATCTTAAAATTGTCCAAACCCTATCTACAGGTATCACGGATTTTTTTTCTTAGACCAATGAAAACATGTTCTATATTTTTACAAATTGTATAAAATATTTTATACTTAAATATCTTTATATGTTTATAAACTGTTTTTATTAAGCTGGATTAAAACTGAATCATTTATGTTATCATGTAACTATTAATCAGATAAGACAGCTTGACATGAATGTGTGGCGCAATCTATAAACAGAGCATCTATTTATTTCATTGATATCTTTTTATTCAGATAAACCGGCTTTCTTCGAGTCTGTATTTACATTACAAATATATCCCCAATCCAACTGATCTGAGTTCAATATTTACTGGGACTACGTGGCTTGATAAATACTATATTTAAATGATAAAAGTCAGATAATATTACCAAAGTCCATTCAGGATATTTTATTTCGAATGGAATATCTGATAGTAGAACGGAAGAGAAAAAATAGAACTATTTATGTACATAGTATGAATAATACTCATACATGCTTGTGTGTGTGTGTGTGTGTGTGTAGACTGGATCTCACAGCTAACATATTTCCCTTTCTTTTAAATTATAGAAAGTTTATGAGAGGAAAATAGTTGACTGGACGATAAAATGGAGAACAGATATAGTTGAGGGTGCAGTCTAAAAAACACCAAATAAGTACTAGTATATGAACTCTTAATAAATATGAAAGAGTTCATATTTATAAGCACTATTTTTAATTTTTCAAATTTATTAATCCAATCAACTATTTTTCAAATAGTTATTGTACACAATAGTTACTGTACAATAGTAAAACAATAATACACTATAGTTATTATACAAATAGTTTCATACTTATGTTTTCAAATTGTTTACATTTCTAACTGTCATTCTACGAGATACCTATTCATTCTTGTATTATTATGTTTCATACATTTTACTTATGTAACCTCTAGAAGTCCGTTATCATACATTTTATATCTTTATTTTACTAGTTTTTTCTATATCCTTCATGTTCCAACCTTTTTTTATACGTTAATCTTCTCATTTTGTATCTTTGGTTTACCTCCTCATTTTTATTTCCCTTTATATTATGTTTACTTTTCTATCCTTTCTGTACATTTATTTCCTGTATTTTATTTTATATTCGTTATCTTTAATTATTATATCTGTCACTATTTCAATTTCTGTTCATTATCTTTAATTTTATTAAATCTGCCAATATTTTAATTTTACTGTATTCTGTCACTATTTTAATATTCGTTATCTTTAATTTTCATATCTGTCACTGTTTCAATTTTCTACATTACATGTTACTGTAACGTTTTTATATATTTTTTGCTCTGTTCGTTTCTTTGTCATAGCCCTGAAAATGGCCTACACTGTAGGTCGAAACGTCGGCACTTACTAAATATAAGTCTAGTACTTATTTGGTGTTTTTTTGACTGCACCCCCCCAACTATCTCCGTTCTCCCCTCTATAGAAAGTTAAGAATATAAAAATGAAATTTTAACAAGATCCTGGGATAATTCCTTGAGGCATTCCATCACGTGGAGCCCATCGTCGGAAAATCACAAATTAGCATTCAAACCTAATAATACAGCCTCGGATGAAAGACTCTCAAAAAGGAAACGACTGTGGCTACGGAAATGGAAATATGAATTGGAACTTGGACCGTACAAGACAAAAAGAAATGAAGTTGTAAGCGAGTTAAAAATATTAAAAATGGATATTGTTGTATTGCCAGAGACTGAATTAAAAGGAAAAGGAACAGAAATGTATGATGACTATATCCACTTCTTTAGTGGAGTGGAAAAAAGTGAAAGAGCCAAAGCTGGGGTGTCTAATTTGATAATGAAAAATCAGAAAAAATTATGAATGTATGGACGAAAGGCAAATTAAAATGGAAGTAAAAATCTATGGGCAACCAGTTGTTATCATAGGCGCATATGGACCTAATCAGGTTGCCTCTGCTGTGGATAAAGATAAATTATTCGATGGTTTGAGGCAACAATCTCAGGATGTTCCCAACAGGAAAGTACTCCTATGGATAGGAGATTTAAATGCAAGAGCCGAAAACAATGAAAATTCTAGGACAGTTGGAAGATATGGGGAAAATATAAAAAAACGACAATGGCTGTAGAGTAATAGAACTATGTGAAGAAATGGACATGAGAACCTTAAATCGGTTCTATATGCATAAAGATACCCACAAGTACATTTGGACCAACCAACTAGGCAATTACAATCTATAATTGAATATATATTCTTAAGGAAAATATGTTTGTAATGCCTCAGAATGTCAGAGTGATGAGAGGTGCAGAATGTGGATGCGACTACTATCACCTACTCAGCTGTAATTTGGCATTCAAGCCTAAGACGTATAACTCCGCCAAAAGACTCATAAAGACTGAAAATAGGCGGACAGAAAGCGTGAAAAAATATTTGCTTGGTAGCTTAAAGCATGACTCAGTCAGGATTTTTAATCAAAATAGATTAAAAAATAGGCTAGAAAAGTTGCAAGCAAATTCCCTCGAAATGGAAAATCAAAATATTGAAATTAAAAATGCAACCCATCAAGCAGCTCTAGAGAGAGGCATTGGGAGTAAAGAAAAGTCGTGTGACAGTTAATACAGAATGGTGGAATGAAGAATTGGCAGTAACAGTTAGAGTTCAGATTGTAGAATTTTCATTTTAGAACAAATATTAAGTGACAAGAAGAAATAAGATAACAGCAGAATGTGTTTAAAGTAAAAAAAATAAATATTAGAACAAGCTTCCGATTAATAATGCTCTTTTTACCCTCTAAATTAAAAAATGCATATGCATCATTGCTCAATTTAATAGTTTCTGAACTCATATCAAAGCGGTTAAAATATTCATTGAAATAGTTTTATAAAATAATTGCTTTCATTCACAAAAATGTTAATAGTTTATATAGTTTCATTCAATATTTGTTTACTGTAGGGACACGCCGAACCCAAATATATCCCAATCTGAATTAAAACTTCATTTCATTTGTATCAGATTAAAAAATTATAAACAGCTTTGACCTTTTGGAAATTCTAGAACTTACAAACGTTGAAAGAATAATCAGATAAGTCACAAAGTAAGTTACAAAGTCAGAGATACTCATAAAATTTCAAAGTAAACACTACTTGAGTAGGATACTCCGAATTCCGTTTTGGTGATATAAACATACTATAATTCAAAGAGGGAGGACAGATATTTTGTAATACATGTAAATTGCGTGTGTGTGCAACCACTTAAAGGTTTTTATTGAACATTACAGATTTAAAAAAGTTGAATGAGACAGATTTTCCATGGATTTAAAGATTTTTAAAATTAAAGAATTATATAAATAATAAAATAATATTATACAAACTAGCGCATGCATCATTTTAGGAAGTCGCTATGAAGTACTTCAAAATTTAAAGGTATAAAGAAACGGTATATTAAATAATACCTATTTCTATATTTAAAATAATCATACATATGAAACTATATGAAAAGGAATTTCGGTAAACATTTTAAGCTAATTGTAAAAACGTATGAGAACATTTTTTATCTGACTTATCTTATAATACCTGATGGTAAAATTTCATTTTGGAATGTTATATTACTGGAGCAGATAGGAGTTACGACAAAAAAAGGTAAGACAGAGAGGAAAGACAACTAAATAAATAAGTATTATTTAAGAAAGGGAAATATAACTAAGTTGGTATGAGATCTGATCTGAATACGGCACTCATCAACTTCATTCGGTGCCAGAGGCCGCACTGATGGCTAAAGTCAGTCTTACCTGTGGGTGAGGATGAACCTGCCACGTCTAGCACAAAGAACTAACTCCTGTCTCTTAAATCACTCAATTTATAATAATTATAGTATAATACTATAATTAATATAGTATTATAGTATTTATATAATTTATAATTATTATAGTCAAGTTATAAGTCAGTAATTTACTTCGAAATTTCACATTTCACTTCACTGAAACACGAACTATAATTGTGTAAAATGCCATGTTAAAGATAAAAATAAGAAATGTCACAGAGGCGATGTTGCTCACTCCAGTGTTGCTCGTATTGTGAACTGAGTTATGCTACTAATTTAATATAATTAGTGGTATTATTGGTCATGTTAATTTTATTAGGTATTCCTCTTGTTAACAGAATATTTATAGTTATTAATTAAAATGGAACATTTAAATAACAAGCCTATGTACTCTAAGATATAATATTGAAATATGTACAGTAAATTAAAATACGTATGATACTCAATATACTCAGTCTGGCCAGATACAGCGTACAGTTAACATCACCTCTCTTTTAGTCATCTTAACTAATATTTTCTTTCTTACTCCATTAATTTCATCAATCTAGTTTATTATAATCATTAAAAATCGATCTTCCCTATCTGCCTGTGAATATTTGAAAGTTAGTAACAGTGATTCTTAGTGAGTTTCTCTGAACGTAAATCTCTATATTTCAACTTGCACCAGGAATCCCCTGAAAGATACCCCACCCAGAGATCCGAACGGGGGAATAGTTTACCTTCGGATAACGAGCGTTTTACCTTACAAAGATCCTTGACTATTAGAGATATTTTTAAAGTAAAACATAATGTTATCAGGGCGTTTCAACCTACGTTACATCCCTCAAGCAAGTCCGAGGGAGGGGGAGTCCATCGGACTTGGCCGGGGTGAACTTGCAAGGAATTTCCACCGACTATCCCCAGATCTGCCACCTATGGGCCGTACTGATGAAAATATTCCTAACATTTTCTTTCAAAATTTGTTAAGCGAATAACGATGAAATAAATATTATTCTGTAGCTATGATACTTGAGTATATTTGGATAAAAGAAAGAACGAAATTTTTCCTCATTTGTTAACTGATTCTCTGATTGAATATTCAATTTAAAACAAGAAAATTATTATAAGCGAATTTTGAGAAATATTAAAGAATCCAAAGCGCCAATTGTTGAAGAGTCTTATAGAGTTTAAGAATTGCAGAAAGAAGTTACAACTCCATCACGAAGCTAATTCACGTAAGTAAATTATTTTTTTTATGTATTAATATTTAGGCATTTCCTCTAACAAATCTTTTAATCTGCTACTCAGTTAATAACTTAACACCACAGTGAGCAGGAAGTGATGTCTTAAGGAAAGTAATTTGGGTGTGAATCGAATCAGTCTGCTGCAAAATTTTTTTTATTATAAGATTTATGAGAGTTTTCATGAATGGGTTCTTCATTTCAAATCGTATTTCAGTGAATTATCCTAATTAAACCTAGATAGGCAAAATTTAGAGCTCCCACTGTAGCATCGTCCGATAAGCCATGTTCAATTAAAATTTTAACTACCTAGTGAAAGATCAAATAACTCCTATTTATAAAATAATATAATTTGGATAACATAATTTTATGGCTTATTTTTATAAAGACCTATCTACAGAATATAAATTGTTTATAAAGAATATATTAAGTGAAATTTTTTTCATTTCTACATATAAATAATAATTATGTACAGAAGCATTTCTCATCACATGTTAAAGTAGATCAGATTATTAAAAAAGACTTTGAATTCTTAAGGGAAGATATTAAAGGACAATTACGCTTCAGACAGGACACATCTCCTCGATAAGTTGGCACTGCCAAGGTCGAAGATGGCTCGAAGAGGGAGTGGTCAGGACCCGTCACGTCTTTGTGTCGAGGCCGCTCCAGGTCTTGGGAAGGGAAGAACGATTTCCCAACGGCCCGAGTGATTTCCTCCACGACCACAGGGGAATGCGAGGAAATTGCGATCCATGACCTTGTCCAAGGTCGGACAGCCACTAATGAGTCTGAGGGGATGGAGAAGTGAATTATGAAATTCGCACTGCTGGTCAATCGGACCGTGGTTTAATGTGTAACACAGGAAGGGGAGTTGCTAAATCTAAGACATACCTAAATGATTCTTTGAATGATGATAAACTTTTTATTATGGCTTGTAATGTAGGTAGGTGTAAGTATAGAAGTGAACCTAAACGTTCTCACTTTTAGATGTAATCAATCGGACCATTTTCTTTCTTAATAATCAGTTATGTTTGTGATGTACATATGTTAACTAAATGTATAAAGTAATGTAAAAAGGTTTTTTTGGTTCAGTCTGAGTGAAAACCAAACAAATTACCTGGAAATCCGGTGAACATTTTTAGTGCTAAAATTTTAAAGGAAGTTCAATCAGATAAATGGATTAATGATTGTTCAGGATCCACTACCGATTCATCATATCCAAGCATGACTGTATGTATGGTTACCATACATAAATTATTTCCTTGATGACACAATTCAACAACCTCGTTCGTGTTTTCCTAATGAAATTGTAGGAGTTAATTATAGTATAAAACTAACAGTGAGACTACTTTTAATTATTGAAATAATTGAATAAACTGATTGGGAAAATGTGGTGACTCATTTCGATTTCGAAATCAAATCGAAAATCTCCTTGGATGCAGAATTAGAAATGAGGCTGTTTCAACTTTGATTTATTCTGCAAGTATCCTGAATCTTGAATTGAGTATTGCACATTGTGTATTGAATACAAGTTGAACAGAAACTGAGAGAGGAAACCGCCTTGACACAGTCAGTGTCTAAAGTACACAAGACTAGTTAAGTAGCTACATGCTGTTTAAAAATACAAAATGTCTCAGCAGTATTTTTATGCTCGAATATATTTATTATTTATTTGTTTTATTATTTATTATATATTTATTTATTTTTATTTCTTCTTAAAATAAAAATATTTAAAAATTTACAAAAATTAACAGAGGATAAAAATAAGGCATATTTGACCGTTAATTGAATATAAAAATATTCAAAAAATTATCGATTGTTAGAAGATCGGAGAGAAATTACTATTAAGTTTCTTGTCCAAAGCTGTTCTAAAGCATTTATCACTGATAGTTAGTCAGTTATTCTGACAAACTTCTCAATGCCATAAATTAAGCACTATTATAAATGAAGCAATTTTTTTAAATATTTTTATTTTGAAGAGAAAAGATTTGCCCCGGCCGGGATTCGAACCCGGGTCGTCCGTCTCTCCGTGACAGCACTCTACCAATACTCACGGAGTGTTGTTACCACACTCTACTAATACTCACGGAGTGTTGTTACCACACTCTACTAATACTCACGGAGTGTTGTTACCACACTCTACTAATACTCACGGAGTGTTGTTACCACACTCTACTAATACTCATGGAGTGTTGTTACGAAACTCTGCTAATACTCATGGTGAGACGGACGATCCTGGTTCGAATCCCGGCCGGGGCAAATCTTTTTTCTTCTTAAAATAATTTTTTTTTTCCTTTCAAAGTAACCCTTTGAAAGGACCGTTTATTCATTAGCACATTCCATACTTGAGTATACTATGTGCCTTTTAAATTCATTTTTACAAATTAATTAACTATTAAAATTTACAAAAATTTGCAGAGGATAAAAATGAGGCATATTTGACCGTTAATTGAATATAAAAATATTGAAAAATTTTCAAAAAATATTTAAGAGGACCCTGAGAAACTATATAGCAGTTAATAAACTTGAACTATATTTCTATATTCTTTACTATTATTATTCCCTATAGATAACTTCAATTAATACCACATCGTTATTAAAAATCTCCAATAAAATATTTTAAAAAATCCCTATCCTAATTAAACCTGGATAGGCAAAATTTAGAGCTCCCACTTTAGCATCGTCCGATTAGCCATAGCAGCAGAAAGTGACGTTAAATGAACAAAAAAACTTCATTTAATATGACTGTTACGGCCTCTCAGTTGTAATTATTAAAAATGTATATTCATAGTTGATATTTTGTTGTTTTTTAAATTAGTCTGTATTTTTTATTATTTTAATTTTCATTAGAAATAAATGGTTGTTAATTGCGCAATGTATACCAGTGGAACAGCTGTTTTCAAACTTTTGTCGGTGTGAGTCAAGCGAACATCGTCCTGCAGTCCAGTCTAGTTTTCGAAAACGGCCCGAGTGGTCATCTTTATCTTCACCACAAGTGTCGCTTGGCCAGCGTACCTTCCGGACCTACCTTACGGCAGTCAGTGTCATCGTTTACGTGAGTGCGACCTTGATTGTCCACCTTCAGCCATGGGTCATCGTGGCTTTGTCTTCTTTGTCGACTTCGCTCTAGCACATCCGAATCCACAGGGTATTTAGACATTTATTTGTTTTGGTTGCGTAATTGAATAACCATCTGTTGGTTCATTTGAAAAGTATCATTTGTTTTGTTTCATATTAGAATTATTTTATTTATTAACTTTATTCATTTCACTCAACTGATATTGCATCTTTTCATTCATGTATTTAGCCATACTTATTTTGATTTAATTTACTTGTTTACCAAATCAAAAAGGTTTAATTTCGTTTATTATTTAATTATTCATTGTAGGAAACAGTATTTGTATTGATTGTATTTTAATTTAATTAATTGTTCTTTTGTTTTAATTTTAAGTAATATGATTTATGTTTTTTATTTATCAATATAAGGTTTCAAAAAAATAAGCGTTCGGTATTATCTGATATCCCATTTCATTTGATATTTGATATTTGATCTTACAATTCAAATATAATTTTTAAATGGATAATATATCAGATAATTTTCTGTAAAGAAAATTGTTTGATCAGATTAAGGCAGCAGCCTATCAGAGTTTTTAGTACAATAGGGAAAGGTGGTTCAAGGGTGCAATTCCATATTTGGAATGCAATAGATAAATTAACACCGTTGTTGAAAAATTATTGCTATGATATGTGTGTTTAAATGAAATAGAGTACTTGACATTATTAAACTTTGAAACATTGAACAAAACGCCAGAGTACTTAAAAGAAAACTTAAAAATTATGGGGGGATATAATCGCCCGCTTACGAGAAATGTCCGCCTGTTAGAAGTGTCCGTTCAAGGAAGTTTTACTGTAATACATTTCATTTAATGTTGTATACAATCTAGATAATATACATTACTTTGATATGCTTTACATTAACAACGTCGACATTGGCGTTTGAGTAAAAAAAAATTAGAATTCAGGATAGAACTGTTTGCACGAAACTAGTCATAAATTCCATGAGGAGTTTTACAGGTAAATCTTAATTCTGCAATAGTTTGAGTATTACCAGTGAGTAGTTCCTCTTCTTGCCTTTATCATATGCCACTATGTATCATACATTCTATTTACTTGTATTATCTTATTACATTTGTAAATTTCAATAGATAAGTTTTTAAAAATCACTTATTGTAATAATTAATATTGTATTCGCTGGTTTTATTGAGAGTTATAAATATTAAATAACACTCCTAATAAAAAAAAAGTTATTTTAACTCGACTAATTGAGATGATAATAATGATAATCAAAAAGCCGTCTGATAAAATGATTAGTGTATTTTGATCTGTACCGCTTGGCAATTGTAGTAAATGAATCTTTATGTAAGGTATCGAAAAACTGGAAAGAGAACAAATATAAGATAACCCAGAAGAAGATATTAAATAGTTAATGGAAATCATGAAATATCTATGTAACATTTTCTGATAAATATTAAATATTCATTAATATGCATTAATATCATAATATCATCATTAATATACACTTAAAATAATGAACCGAGATTGAATATAAAACCATCAATATATTCCACAGAAATGATTTTTATTTAATGTGTCCACTTAATCCCGATTTTGGTAGCTCTTTAATATTTAAAACATAAGTAATGACGTAGCGAATAAATTGCTTTTCGCGCTAGTTCAATTTAAATAAAATGTAAATAGCAATGTTTTATATACCATGGTAAAATAATGTAGAGACCATACTGCAGTTTAAAATTAAATCAGGACAGTAAATTTTTAAAAATAAAAATAGATAGAAAATAAAAATAAGGTGATCGATTCGTAAGGAAATTGCGTAAGAAAAAATAATCTCAGATCAATTGTGAAGACTTATTGTGATTGAATACATTTTTTCAGAGACAATAATTATCGTTAAAAAATCAGTTAAAGTATTAAAATTAATACCAGATATCTTACCAAGGCACCTGAAATAATGTATAGACATATCAAAAAATAAAACTTGGATTTTTGTTGAAAATGCAATTAATAAATTGATATATTTCATAAGGAATGTCAGCTTTTTATTATTCAAAGTGAATTTAGTGGACTTATGTTGTTTATTGTATCTATCTTTCCAGATTGCAATGAGCTATATTATTAATCCTCTCTTTTATGATAATATTTATTATAACTAGGAACGAACATTGTTTAGTATGCCATCAAACATGAACGTGGAAACGTGCGATTTTCATAATTTTTTTTATGAGCTAAAACTTGGATACTCAGGAGTCTAAGTTGCAAGAAACATTACCACTGAGTTTGGGGAAGGGTGCTGTAACGTAGGAACGATGGCACTTGCCGAAATCAAATTTGCATCCAAAAAAAGTATTGTTTCTGGCGTGGTGGTCAATGGCAGGAAAAAATCACTTCTCCTTTCTACCCAGAGGTGAAAGAATCACACCAACATCGTTCTAGGGAGATATTGATGTAATGAATAAAAAAAACTTAGATATATATAATTTAGAGGTAAATATAATTAACGAAAGCAACAGCCCTATCAACATGTGGTATATTACAACATTTATTTTATCAAGGGAGCAGCAGCCAACCAATTCCTCAGTTTTTAGATAAATTAATAAAAATATCTTCAAATTATTCATAATTTTGGAACAACTTAAGACTATTTAATATAATTAATTTATTTTCACATGAATAGATCTCCGAAGGTAATATCAATTTGCGAAATGTTATCACGGCTCCTTGTAATAAACAATTTCTCTTCCTTGACCCCGATGTAAATCGATTTTCCTAGAAGACAAGAGCTCCCATTTCCAAACCGATTAATATTCATGAGATAAAAGCAAAAACCTTAATTATTTAATGGACATCGCTACTAGATATAATTAAAATACCGTAAAATAAATCACACATAACACTTAATTATATCTGTTAAAAATATTTTTATAAAATTAAATAGCCTAAATAGCCCAGATCCCTAACCTAACTATACCTGGTTAAGGAAAATTTGGGGCTTCCATTCCACAGCAGCAGAATATGACTAAATTAATAAATAATTAATTAATTGTATCTATACTAATGAGAAGACTGACTTTCCATATTTAATAAGACAAAGGAATATTGCAATCTTAAAAACGTAACGTAAGGCCTTCAGTTGGTTTGTTACTTTTAACAATTAGCGGTGGTTATAAACTTTTGAATAAACAGTTCTTTATTTGCTTGAAGTGTGTCAAGAACGAATCTCTTTGAGAACTCATAAAATAATGTATACTGAAATATATGTTTAGACTAGTTTTTATCAATAATAAATTCTTCCAAATTAGTTTTAGAAACAGACATCCAACATACACCATAACAGTCGCACGAAAATAATGAAGTAAAGAAGATGTGAAGTTTCGAGTGAAGTATAGAAATAGTGTATGAATTTCATTAAAGTGTGCTTAATATATTACGGTTATATTGTTATTAGACCCAGCGATGTAATAAATCTATATAGAGTTAAAATTCGTGTGTATTTTACTAGCTCAGGGTGTATAGTGCTGAGTTGCTATGATAAAGGTTCCGGGTTCAAATCTGGATGTGGCATGAATTAATTAACGGATGGATCCTGTCGTATCTACAGACTCTCCTGGCTTACCCAGCATCTGTGAAGTGGGTACCCTTATTTTTGGGAAAAACTTAGGAGTGTGATTTTAAATCACACAACAGCCTTTGTACTGGAAATAGTTCATTCTCTACGGTGTAATGAATCCAAGACCCATTGGATGCAATGGTACAGGTTTTTTATTTTAATTGGAATGCTTATTTTATTATATTTCAGATTAGCTTCACTATTATTTTTATAAGAATATTATTATAATATAATTATACTTAAAAAAGTAGGTATGGTTTACTTGTTTTAATTTTTTTTATTATATAATAAACTTTAGACAACCGTAAAGGTCTACCTACTAGTTTCTAGGAAGTTTCTTTTGAAACATGTACTGGTAAATAGATTTATTGGCACTTGTGTGTTAACGCCACCGCAGTTATTGTAGTTGTGTAAAGATCAATCTTGTTCGCATGCGCAAGCAATTATATTTCTAACAGATTATTATATTATACATTATATTTCTAACACAAACCACCCTTAATCCTTATAAATAGATTTAAAAACGTTATGCAAGATAACTGTTATAAAAGATAACTGTTACAAAATATAACTGCGCGTGCGAACAAGCAGGCAAATATCACCGCTGTGGCGTTAACACGCAAGTTCCGATTAATTTTTTTATTTCATTTCTTTCACTATCAATGTATTAATATATTATAAAGAATATAATATTCGCTAAAGACCAATCATATGTTAAGAAAGAGAAGAATTCTGAAAACAACTTCTTTATCTTAATGGAGTCTGATTGTTCTTGAAGGCTTTGTTGGTCTGATCTATTTTTGTTTTCTTGGTATTGTCTTTTAACTATGTTGGACGTTGCTAATATAAATATGCATTAAAAACGATGTAAAATACTGGACTATAAATCTTGGTCAATGGTCAATTGTTAACATTAAATTTTTTTAATTTTTAATACTATTGAACATGGAGCTGATCCCTAAGAAAATATATATAAGAAATAATATATAAGAAAAATATAATCTATATATATAAAAATGAATGTATGTGTGTTTGTTTGTCCTTTATGCATTACTACACTAATCATCCGATTGTCATGAAACTTTGGGAAGTTGTTCAGTACACTCTAGGCAAGGTTTCTACCAACATTTTTTTCTTATTTTATTTTTTGGGATTTGAAAAAAAGTTAAAAAATTTCTAGAAAAAAAATGATTATTTGTCTAAAAAACGTAATCGACCTTTTATAAATAAGATTTAATTTTCTACAATATGAGCCCAACCGCAGATCTGTAGGTCTAATAGAACCTGAGTTCAGTCCTATCATGTATCAAATGGCCGGAATCTTATATATATATATATATATATATATATATATATATATATAAAAATCTCCTGTCACGATGTTTGTCCGGGCTAATCTCCGAAACTACTGGACCGATTTTAATGAAATTCGGCACAGATGCGTAACATTGTCCAACTTAAAATATAGGATATATTTTAACCCATAATACCGTTCAAAAGACTTCAATTTGATATATGTTTGGGCTTTGCTATACCCATCAACAGATCTCAAGGCCAGACAATGTCCATTTGCGGTTTGGACTTAAAATATCCATGTTTCTCCCATGGCAATTATATGTTGCATGCTCACGTATTGGCAAATCATCTAATATATTTGTATTAGCAACGGATAGATTAACAAAAAATATTGTGCATCGATTAGCCATCAATTAAATTGAAATAAATATTTATAATTTAATATAATATTAATATCCATAATTAAAAATCAGACATTATATACCCCCATTCATTAAACTCATATTTATATTTTATCCGTTATGAGTGTTGTATATTATATATTTATTATATAATATAGTTAGATATGAGATGAATAAAATATAAAATAAAAAATCTATTTAATTCGTGTTTTCATTAATTCATTATTTCTTTTAAATTCAAATTTTAACTAACATTTTTCAATACTATTATAACAGCCACAGCAACGCGTGGCCGGGTCAGCTAGTAAATAAATATAAGAAAAAAATTTAGACATTAAAAATGCATTTTATGAGATTTGTGACTTATAAATTTTTAAAATTATAATTATGATCCTTCATTGATGCAGAAGATTTGTTAAAAAGATTGAAAATGACATAATTTTGTCGAAACGTCTAATCATTTTAATAAATTAAGAATATATACAGACTGGATAATGTTTTTTTCCCATTTTTTATGAAATATATATGGTACATTAAAGTTTATTTTTACAAATTTATATATTAAATTTTTACTTATGCTGTTTCACTAATCAGATGATAATTTTGCAATTTAAATCATGATTTTCATCGCTAAGAAGAGACCTGTACTTTAATAAAAGATGATCCTATAGAGATCCCATTATTCTTGAATATACGTTTAGGAACAGATTATGATCTTTCGACATTAAAATACACAGACATTATTTTTTCAGCCATATAATGTTAAAAACACAAAAGGGTATATCTTTCTTCTTTTTTTTTTAATATGAAAGTAAAATAAAATAGGAAGCGGGGTTGCTCAGTGTGTAGAGTACTGAGGAGCTATGCTGTTCCGAGGTTCAAGTCAAGACGTAGCAAATAAATTATTTTATTGAAGGACAGACAATTTTCTGGATTATTAGCAAATGGAATCTGAAGGTTCGAGACTATTAATTCCAGCAATGTTTACTCCAGCGATAATAACCATCATTTGAATATTGATGATCTCGCCGACCTTAATCGCCAATGCTCGTTACATAATCACTCAATTTGTTTTCTTATACAATATATAATTTAAATCGGGATAGTTGATAAGAATAACTTATATATTAAATCCGTAATGGTTAAAAAATGGAGCATTATTCATTTTATATTCTTGAATTTTTAGGAAAGCTGCTTTCTATCGTGGAGAAAAACTTAAAAAAAAAATATTTATTGGTAAAGAATTTATTTTAAATATAAATTATCAGTTATCTATCTGATCAATTTTTACACCAGATCAGTAAGAGTTTAAGAAATAAATTATTGCTGCTCCTCTTCTGAAATATAAGTGATAAGGACAAGACAAATCTTATATTGAGTGCCTTACAGAGTGTTGTTTGAATAAAAAAATATATATATATTTTGAGCAACTTAACAGTTTTGCAAATTAATTTATTGGTGAACTGGGATTTTTTTTTTGTCGCATTTCCAAATTTCATTAAATTTAGATTTAATATTCCAATATTGTTAAAGACACCCAAAAATTACTTTTAAATCGTTATGTTGCTATTATTAATATAGGTTTTAGAAAAAATTTATAGTTGTTGTTTTGCAGCTAGGCGCAAAGTTAATACATTAATAGCTGTTTCCCAATGTAAATGATATTATATTTCATAGGTAAACAAATAAATAATTTCACAAATCATGCAAAAAAGTGAGAAGAGAAGTTTTCTTTTCTAATAGCGAACCCCAGAGTATTACAAAAAAGTTCATACAAAAAGAAAAATACCAATTTTATTTAAAATTTCATCAGTGTCACCTGGTCTTGATTACCTAAAACCTGGGATGACTTTTTTAAATATTTAAAACGTTTTACTTAAACCTGAAAAAAATATTTAAACTAGTTTAATAGTAAGATGTAGATGTAAAGGGAAATAGGTAGACTAAAAAGGGAGAAAAATACTTCATAGGGTTACTGTGTCATTTAAGTGTATAGATTTATATTAGTATACATTTATTTAGCTCAGTCTATAATTATTTATAAATATACAGGTCCTGGGTTCAAATCCGGCTGTGGCAGATAATTTATTTAATCTGTTAACTAATGGAAATAGGCACTCTGGGATCTGAAGACCTTTCTGGGGCTCAGCCAGCCTCTATAAAATGGGCACTCTTAACTGAGTAAAAATCTGGCAGTTAAGGACAATTCAATTCCCTGCACAACCGTTGTCCAAGAAACAGTACAGTCTCTACCACGTACTGAACCTAAGACACTTAATGTAGTTTTTATAATATGAATGATTCTTGTAGAAAATAAAATTAAGAATGACATTTTTCTTTAAATCAGTTTATTGAAACAAAGGAGATTTAATTAGACGAAGAATCTAAAGCATGTCTTCTTTATTTTTAACATATTGTAATTATTCCATCTCCAGTATTCTATCAAGGGAACTAAAGAAAACGCCAATATTCCTTCCTCCCAATAAAACAATTCCTCCCAACTACCACCTAACCAAACTGGCCACTCATGACTTAGCATTTAGTGGAGTGCGGATGCGGTGGAGTACTGAATCATTCCAGGATAATTAGCCTTTCCAGTAGGGAACCAATAACCATAATTCGGTTCACGTGGCCAATAAGCTAAAAGCCCATGGCTCCTCCGCAGCAGGAATATGCTATATATCATTGTCGTGGGAAGAATCCAGTCTTCGAGGCGATCCTTGAAGTAATGGCAGTGTTGAAATTATTGCAGATTTAATAGCTAGGCGCTTAACCGGCGATTACGCCCTATACACACCCAGCAATATTAGCAAAACACCGGTTCAGGTAATTGTGAAATATATCAATAGGTATACAATATAGTACTTCTTAAGTAATACAAAAATATTGTGTTGGAATATATAAACGAACTGATTATAGAACTGATATAAATAGCAGTGATGTAGATTAATTCTATATAAAAAATGGAACATTGAGTAAAAGCTAGAAGTAAATAACATTTACAGTATCTTCGTAAGCCAATGGTTTCCAGTTTCCTTTAACAATATCCCACTGACTCCTGTAGAACAAATATGACTTCACATTCACAACCTTCCGTCATACTAGACTGAAAAGACAACTGCTCTCCATTTCAGGTTACTTCAACACTTTCTACACAAACATTCTAAGCTCACAATTAATTACAAAAGATTCATATACATGACTATTATAAGACCCATTTGGACTTAGAGAATAGAGCTTTGTGGCAATCGAATTCCTCTTGTATCCAATCCTTACAATCCAAAATCTTTCGTGAAATCTTTAATGGAGCTGACTTTGTTAGAATAAAGTCATCCATAATGACCTTAATGTCCCATTTCTTACTCATTTGACCCGAACCTGATATCACTCGTTTCATTACAAACTTTCCTACTCAAACCCACAAGTTTCAAGCCTATCAATCTCTTCAATTCCCGATGATTTACGAGGCAACCGAAAAGAAGATGAGATCGTGACATTCTAAATTGAATTTGTTATTGAAGTACACTAAACTATAAAAACTGGATGGTTGTATTCCTATAATACAGTTTTTAATTTCAATAAATAAATATAAAAATGAATAAATCACACGAAACAGCATTAGAGATTGATTTACTGTAGTTACCTTCGGTAAGTACAGTATGGGATCAGAATGATTCCCTAACATAAGGACAAGAAACCAGAGACAACTGGATGGATTAAACAGTAAGGATAGGATGGAGTCAGAAATGAGTGGACAAGAGCAGATCTGGGAGGAAGGATCTTGCAGAATAATAGAGTATGCATATATACTTCCTTTGTAGTGATGCGAGGGCATAATGGTCGAATAGGTTAGAGAGAGGGTCTCAGAATGCATGATTTGGAATATCCTTTGTTCGATTACTGTCTCTGGTAGTTGATATTTATTTAGGCAATCATATCTTTTCAAGAAATCTACATTCAACATGACTGTCAGCGGGTAGCTCCCCAACCAGTAACAATATATTGATACCAGTAATATATGACTGGCCTAGTTTAAAATAAATATTGTAGGTTACCATCACAGAACCAAAATACATATTATGAACTTATACGCAGTAATACCACCAGTATATAATGAAGAGGAGTTCACTGAGCAACAGCTTGGGTAATTTCATATACTTTGCACAGAAAAATTAATATGTTATTTGAAAAGAAAAGATATGGCCAGGACCATGTCTTATAAGGGTTTTTATTTTGGTACTAATAATGAGCTTTCCTCAACAATTATAATAAATAATCGAATATTATTTGTTAAATTAGTAACAAGCTGTTTGTTATTCGCTAAATCATCAGTAATTATTGTATTAGCATACCTGAAAGTGGTCATCTTGTTAATATTCTATATGCGCATGTTATTAAATTATACTGTTTCGGAGTAAACATACCATTCTATAAATAAGAGGATATTGCACACAATGATGACGATGCATGTCTTTATTGGGAGGCTCGGCAGAAATGCCACGTGCTGGCATTGGATAAATAAAAAAATCTATAAATAAGAAACGATAAATTATTTATTCTGGAATAACCAGACAGCTTTTTCATCCAGAACAGACCTGGGAGGAATGTCTGTTACATAATATCAGTTATCCTCAGGTATCCTTCTTGCTAGTTAAGGCATGAAACAACAGGACATGAGTCAGCGGTCTATTTTGTTATTAGGTTAAGCTAAAAAATAATCAGTGAAACGGGAGTTATTTTCGGGATGTTAAGATAGAAGTCAACCCTGTAAGCCTTAATTAGTAGTCGCACCTGTTTGACGTATATCATCGGACCTTTTTATGCACAGATAGAAAATAAACTAATCAACTTAACATCTTTAGACTAAATGCAAACTTCAGATTTTCTTCTTTCAATTTCACTAGGCTTTGGAGTACGCAAAATCAAGCACTTCTGAACTTTATTTGTTTGTGTATTCAACGTCACATTTGTGCTGCAATGGCTAATCGAACGATGCGATAGTGGGAGCACTAAATTTTGCCAGGTCTAATTAGGATATGAATTTTTAACGATTACTTGGCATAGTACAGGCTCGGGACCCCCGTTTAACGTCCCTTCCGAAGGACGGTACAACCAAGGATTTTTTACTCCCTTTAAAAAATCATATTGCCACCTGCCGGGCTTCGAACCCGCGATCTTGGGGTTTTAAATGTTCCGTGTCTTTCTTTTAGCTCATTTTTTTTATCTTGCTTTCTTACCTTTCCTTGTCCGAGATTTGGATTGTCTGTATGGTTTCATCTTGGCACCTCCAACTATTTTGTTCCAGAATTATCTAGTGTATTTTCTCTGATTTGGAGTAATAGTAAGTCTTTCTCCGTTTTCTTAAACAGTCGTATTTGATTTTATCGTTATTCAATATGGGTTCGTTCTCAGGATGCGTCCATATAATTATAGAATTCTTCTGAATTGTGGTTGGGAGTTTTCCAGTTCTTTGGTAAAAGGTTTATTTCTGAAATGGATTAGATTGTTTCTGTGTAATTTGGGGCCTAGGATTTTTCTTGATACATTCCTTTCTTTGATCCCTAGACTTTAAACTGGTCTACAGTTAGTGTCGGATAGAGCTTCGGATGCATTGGGAGTTGGATGCAGCCAACTCGAACATTTGTTCTGGGTTTTTTTCCACTAAAGCTGAAGAAAAGTGTGCAGAACTGCCTCAAAAATCTCTGGGATCACCGTTGAACATTGCACTCACTTATAGTGCCTTCGCCCCAGACTTCGTACATTTTGGGTTCCATTCCGATCGAAATTGATCGAATCGTAAAACAAAATTATGCGAATATCACGCTTTGACATCTTAGGAAAGACTTAATTATTTCCAAGTAGCAAAATGTCACAGAGTTAACAATCTTTTTTTTGCTTGAAGGAGGATCGCTAAGTGTTTACCTTTATAAAAGTTAAAATCCAACAAATATAGTTTACTATTTGAAGGAATATTTTAAATAAAAGATAAGGTTCTGCATTATTTCCGGATAATCTTACATTCCATAAATTGTTAGTTTTGCATAATAATAATAACAATTTTATTAATGCTAATATATAGAATAAAATAGAAAAAATATTTTATTCTGGAATCAGGTCGCTTAAGAATAACAGAAATGCACAAAATTAAATAAATATGCATATTTATTTATTGATTTATTGATATATATAAAATCACATAGATAGATGATATTTCATGGGGATTAGTGAACTTCACAGATGAAGTATCTTAAAATAGCCTGGATAGACCCGTGGGACAGAAGAGGCGAATCCCATTGAAGAAGGGATAGCCGGCAACAGCTGGTGACCTAGTTGTGTTTGTAGTCGGGGTTGTGACCTCGTACCGTCCGCTTTCCAACGCCATCCGATCTCTGTATCTCTCTCTACTCATGTTTGTTTCATCCGACCGTCTTCGCCATTTATAAAATTGGACAATGCCGGACGGGAAACGTTGGAGCGGTGAGAAACCGTATTGAAAGCACGGCCACCATATAATGGAGTCTCGAGCGGGAACTGAAAATGTCTTCTATAGAAAGTGCGTCAACAGAAAAGGAGAAGGAAACGGGGAATCTTTAGAAGAACCGACAATGAAATACGACGGTGTGTGTAAGTCAGAGCCGAAGAAAGCTAGAAAAAAACTATCAAGATGCCGCATTAAGGAAAAGACAAAAGTATAATCCGAATATCACACAACTTTCATTTTTAGAAGAAATTGCCGAACTAAATAAACAAAATTAAAAAAAAAAACTATACTGGTCTTATGATGATTTTTCCCATATTATACTCAACCACCAGAGGCTGCGTGAGCCCCAAGAGGATCTGCAGATCCCTCAGATCCTATCCGTGGCTGTTTACAGAATAAATAATTTATCAAACACAGCCTGTTTCAAACACAAGACCTAACTTAGTGCACAACCCCGCTCTCCATATATAAGCTAAACATGGTACATTATACTGCATCCTTGTTCGACCTTAGGTTCCATACTTGGTAGGTAGTATACTATTTCGAAACCCACGTTTTTGGACATATTCGATTGCTTTAATATCTTACTCAATCGCCAGGTTTTTTCTCCAAATAAGGGAACTCATTTTGAAGAGGCCAAGAGGGTTTCCGGCTCATAACAGTGAGAATAATGTAACTGTAACAGGTTTCGAACTTACAGATTGGCAGCGCAGTGCTATAACACACTGAGGTGCACCACTTTATCAAATAATAAAGAAGGCGACATTATTAATTACAACATAAGTTTGTGCATTATTGATGGATGCTGTACTTTGACTTTACGCGTGAAATAGTAGTTTGGATA
This sequence comes from Arma custos, assembly GCA_037127475.1. Lineage (NCBI taxonomy): Eukaryota > Metazoa > Arthropoda > Insecta > Hemiptera > Pentatomidae > Arma > Arma custos. The sequence goes on from CM073762.1 coordinate 23,700,639, forward strand.
AAGTATTTAGTTTCCCTATTGTGCGAATTTGGAGAAAGGTGCATAGGAACTTAGTAAAGTCTAAGATTAATTTTTATCTTGTCTCAAACTGCAATACTTCAATTAAAACATTTTTGGAGTCTAATTATTAATTTTATTATTATTTATTCTTAAAAGAAAATCTAAGGGGGGTAAAGAATAGGCCATATAAACTGAAGGGTCAAGATTTAATATGGGCTTTCAAAAACAGGATGCTGCTCGTGCCGATGCCCAAATGTGCTTAACAATCAAGTAACATTCTCGTACAAAGTTCGTTTTGCGTTGAAAATTTCTTTTTTTAGTTCAACTGTTCACATACATTATCATCATCATAATCCATCCAAATCTACCGCCTAAGCAGTGGCAGGAGACTCTACGTGCTTCTATAGTTCACATGCATAGACAAATAATTTATCCAAACTTGATAATTTGCATAACAAAGACCTTAAACGTGCACTTCTATTGAAACTGAGTAAAGATGCTTCTCCTGACTTTATTTAAATAAGTATACAAGAAACCATCAGTATACAAAAACAGTAATTACAATAACTATTCATCGCCATAACCCGATAGTATTGTCGAAAGACGATACTACCATGACGCAGTTACTGACAAAGGCTATGTCAAGACCTTGACACACTACTATGACAGCAAATTAGTCATACATGCACACTTTTGACATCACTTGCTCGCTAGTAATTATTTCATCAATAGAACGCGGTTATATTGATCAACAACATCTTTCTTTCGCTATTTTAATTAACAAAGTTTGTAAGACTGATACCCGGAAAAAAAAAATTAACACGTTAGATCGCTATTATGGCGTGTAAAGTCAAAGTTTTGCAGCTCGAAAATGAGGTCAGTGTAAACTGAACCGGTGACTGTGCAGTAAACTTCAATAGTATTTAAAAAAACATCAAAATTTATCTAATAATCAGTTTCTTTTCAATTGCAGTAATTTTGAAGAATGGGTAGCTTACCAGTCTTTTTATTGGTCATAGCGAAACTGCTATAATTGCATAAATGATAATTAATTGCAATTTCGTTTTGCCCAACATGGCTAATAATATAGTTTACGCTGAAGTGATTGTAAAAACAACATTTGGCGTATTGTATCAGTGCTATTCTTTTGAAAAAGCTCCCCTAAGGGATTCACGCAGAAGCGTGGGTGGAGAAAACTCCCAGGCACTCCTAGCGTGGTCCATCTCTCTGTAGTAGATCCCTTCACCAGAGACGTTTCAGTCTCCCTGTCGGAATCTGTTGTAACTTGTCTCTCAATAATTTCAGAACCAGTAAGTTAAGGTGTCCAGCAAGTGAGTCATGAAATTTTTTATAGTATTTTTTTATTTTTTTTATTTAGTTATGAGTGGTATGTCCAGGTTTTTCATAATGATTCATTAGTTACGTAGAAGGGAAAATGAGTAATATAAGGAATTTCGAATGAATGATTTGAATGGTCAATGTGGGATTTTTCCATGTGTGTCATAAGTCCATACTGGTTTAATTAGAAAGTTTTGTATAATATTTTTTTAGTAAGTAGTAGTTTATTATATGAGGAGTTATTCACTCATCTTAGGTGAATAACACCTATTCATGAATCAATCTATTCTTCAAATTAGTCGCATGTGAATTCCAGATCAGTCTTCGTTCTATTGTAAAACCTAAGTAATTTGTCTCTGTTTGAAATAATTGGTAATATTTATTTATTAACTTATTACGATCTGTCAAGTTAATTAACTCACATGTTTGTCCTGCAATTTTTTGTTCATATCTTCCAAGTATGGTCTATGATGATAGAATTACAGATACTTCGTTAACAGAAGCAAGAGGAAAACGATTATTTATTCTTGTAGCAGATTAACTTACAACACCATCAAACTATTAATAAAAATCCTAAGTACGCAGATCCAAGCAAAGCTTCTCAAGACAAACTTATGAAAGAAATAGGATAGAACGTGAGAACAAGACGATGAAGCTGCCAAAAAGCGAAGTTAAAAAAACTATTTAACTTAATTTAACACGACACTTTGATATTTCCAACCTGTGCACGTCGAGCTCGCAAATATCCTTACACTCTCCCCCAATAAAAGTTCGCGTCATAAAAAAAAAGTCGGGTGATATTAAAGTGTGCTGGTCTGCCTTTATCTGTTTTTTGCTAGTCTGTGCTATAATATATATGTATGCATTATGCATATTAGGGTCATAGACACCTAAGGATGCTTCAAGTAAACGTCTACAAGCATTCGTGATCTGGTGTTATCGGAGTATTCAATATCAGAGTTTCACGTGTGCATCGTGTCAGAAACGAAAGAATAGAAACAATGAATACAGAAGTCTCTCGATACTGAACAGTATCAATAGATATAAATTAGCATTCTTTGGTCACTTGATGCGAAATCTAAAGTACCGCCTGCTTAAATCGTACAAGGTAAGATAGAAAGAGAGATCCAGGTCATAGGCCTCATTCCAGATTGAAGAACCCGTGGCAATGGGCAGGATTAACATCGAAGGACTTGTTTCGTGCATTGGTGAATAAAATAAGATGGACCGTTACAATCCCAACACCGATAGAGGGTTGGCACTTTTAATGGAAGAAGGTCTGTTTTTAGGAACCAGTGTGTGAAACGTGGTATTTACATCTGCTCTATTTCTCTGCTATATCTACATTAAAAATAGATACTTTTGCAAACGTAGCTAATAACTGGCAAGAAACTTTAGCTGTTCGTTCCGATATAAAACTAATAATCGAAATTGACATTAATGAAAGAGGACCAGACCAGTCAAGCGATTTGGCCTCCGAAGAATAATTACTAAATTATAGCTGAGGGCAATTACCTCAGCGACTATTCTACGTTTCACAGCCTCCGATAATCGCTCAAATTGAATCTTTCCGCTAAAATTATCTTTTAGGGCTCCTTAACGATCGCCAAACCTTGGATGCCAAGTTCCCTTTTGAACTTTGATAAGTATTAAGTAAACCCATTATTGATTTTGAGGCAATTATTTGATTCCTTGCTGTAGAAATTTTCTTTTAACATACAACGCTTGCATTCGTAAAGAGTTCCACACAGATTACAGGAAAGTAATCATCAAGTGAAGTAGATAATTTTAAAGGAACGAACTACATGTGTACCGTGACCCAAAGGTAGAAAAATGTTCCAGAGAAAAGCGGTGGATAACGAATGGATATTTTTATTATTCTCTTTAGATTTTTGGATTCTATTTATCGCAAAATCTTACATGTTGAGGATTTTCGTCAGTTGTACGCGTTCACAATAAAGGAAAAAAATACAAAAATCTATGTATACTTTAGTATTTGTATTTAAAAAAAAAATATAATATAAAAGATATTATCGACATTGTCCCTACAGATATTCAGCTTTTTTAAAAGTTATTTAAATTAATTAAAAATATAAATACCATAGAGAGCGGTTTATTACAGTATGTAGAGAGCTGATGAAATGAAAAAATCCTGAGGTAGAGTGTGAATAAAGCTTACACAAGCTATGTGATTAAAAAAATGTAAGAACTGGAACACGTACGTACCCAATAAATACCTTTCATGGGTTGTAATGCTACTATTTTTGTTGTTTAAAAGTATTTTATACAAATTAAAACTGAATATTCTCTGTAATCAGTGTTAAAAGATTAAAATGAATTAAACACAGTTACTCTCTATTCTAGACATTAATTTGCACCAAGGCCAATTTTTAAGGTTAAGTAGATTCGTAGATATTACGAAAAGTAGATCTTCTCAAAAGATTATTTTATTGATTATACAGGATTATATAACAGCGGAACATTAGAATAGCGGAAAGTGGAAACGAAGAAACTCTTAATAGAATAGCTTCTTTCCTCCTCAAGACACGACAGCTGCTACCGCTGCTCAAGATATCCGTTATTTCAACATCAGAACCAAGATGGCGAAACATACGGTGGATGGCTTGCAACGATAAACAATAATAGTCCTATTAACTACTTTGTTTTCAGCCGTCACGTGTGAAAAGTCCATGTTCCCGAACATGGTACGTTGAACTGCTGTTCCCAATAGAGGATTTAAATTATATTAATTTAAAATTTATTTATTGAAATTTACTACTTTTTTATGATACAACAAAATAGAACGAAGGATACTTAAAGGCGCGAAATTTTGACAAGTAGAGAATCTGCCCAATGGTAGTTTAAAAACAAAACAAATCCAACTTGGAAGGTCACAAGGGCATCTTCTAGACGCCTCGGAGGCTATCAGGAATAGCTTGGTTTGAAACTAAGACTTTATGCGTAACAAAGAAAAAAGCATTGAGGATTTTACGAAGGCTTTTTGGTTGTAACGATTGAATACGTGAGGAATTCTTGTAGTAGACTCGATATCATGATGAATAATCAGAAACAGACAAATCAACAAAACGAACTAACATATTGTTACGGTCAAAGAGAGGAAGGCGGAAGCAAGGGATTAGCGCCTTGAGCCGTCGGCGGGAGAAGTTAAAATAGGATTAGGACCTTCTCGATCGCCTCCTTTTGTTGGAACTCATTAAGAAGGTTCTAGACTTTCCCAGAATTTCTTCCCCTACTTCCGTGTTCTAGAATGTTCGGCCTTGCCTATTTAAATACCTCCCTCGCCTCGAGCGAGTCAGTCTAAGAGTAGACCACGCGCGGTGATGATCTGTAATAAGTGAGTGTCAGTGTGATAAACTAGTCAGTGTTGAACCGGCCCATGTAATAAGTGTATCAGTGAACTGTGACAGTCTCGCGAGTGTAATAAACTGTTTCTGTTTGTTACTGTGTGTCAGTTTGTCATACTTGGAGAATCTTACGGTCGGTGGACTAGTGAACTGTAAGTGTTAATTAGTAGTAATAAATTGCAGTGTAATTGTATAATATTCATACAAATTTATGTAAATAGTTAAGTCATTTAGAATTAGTAATATCTTAGATTATTGTAATAGTTAAATAGGCCTAGGTTATAATAAATAAATAAATAGAATATTGCTATTGTAAATTTATATCAGTTTAATAATTAAAGTGCTAATAGTTTAATTGTATTCTTTTTATCACTTTTGTTAATAAATATTAGTGTCTTTGATTTAGCAGTAGTTTAATTCATTTTAATACCCAGTAGCCCGTAACAATATGAAATGATGATATGAAATCGCCATCGAGGAAATCTACCTTTGTCTGGATGGCGGTAAAGAAGAAGACTGTACAGTCGAGTCGATAATTTAAAGACGGCCCGTGTTACACAGACCATGGTACCACCTCTGCGTGACTCTTTTTAGACTTATTCTATTTCCTCACTCACATGAAACCCAATAATTTTTATGTTATACTTAACTACACCGCAGAAGGAAAAGCCGTTTATCTTAACTGCTCTCTACGTTTTATTTAACACAACACAGAATAAAGCAGTCCAGAAATATGATACAAACCATTATTTGTTGAATTGATTTTGAAGACAAAGAAAGATCAGAAGACTGAGGGAGTGAAGTTCGAAAAGTTAATGAAAACTTGATTCATTATAGAAGAGTAAATTAATTAATACGTCTAGGTGAATTGAATCTAACAGTTCACTGCTCGTATAAGCTAATGGAGATAGTGTATCGTTACTACTCGCTGTACTGCACAACGACTAATAATAAAAAGGTGGAGGGAGACATCTAAGAACTATTGACAGTCATTATGCCAAATTAAATAATCCAATTAGCTTTATACTTAGACTTTAAGAAAACTCTTAATGATCCTAAACCTTCTTTCTTCTTTCGCATTACCCTTATGGTTCCTTTCAGCGTAGGGTAGCGCTTAACCAGGACTGCCACTCTTCTCTGTTCCTAGCTAGGTTCCTCGTCTGGCGGACATTTTGCCTCTTTTCCTGCACAAACGTTCGACATATTCCAGATAGGACATTCTAGGGCGTCCTCTTGGTCTTCTACCTTCAGGAACGTAGTCCATCGTCTTTAATGGGTTCCTGTAGTCCTCCATCCTCAGAACATGTCCAAACCATTTAAATTGGCGGGACTCGAGCATCTCCTTCATTGCCACGATCCTGAGTTCCTCCCTGATCGTTTCATTGCGGATACGATCTCTTCTTGTTTTTCCTGCAATCCTTCGAAGAAACTTCATTTCTGCAGCCGTGATTCTACTCTCCAGCCCGTCCGTTAGTATCCATGATCCTAAACCACTGAGACAAAATATCTGGGCTTTACTGATGGACAGAACACTGACGTGGAAATCGCTTGCCACTTCCTAAAATGATTGATACGCCGACTTTCAATGCAACTGATTCAAAATAAACTATATATAATAACTATCACTTGCCAAAAAAAAAAAATTAAATATCTACAACATACCACTTTAACCGATATGCTCCACATTCCTTCGTTATATTACTCATTGGCCCTTCCACGTAACTCACAAATTATCACACAAAAAACTGGAGAACTGCAAAAAGATTTCATGATTCACATGTTGGGGACCCAAACATACTCAAGGCCAGAATCTGTTGCATTGCTTTCATCGGAGTGTCTCTACCACTCCGAGATAATCTAATAGCAACATCTAGTCTTCAAATGTATTTCTAAACAACACAGAAATGCTTTAAGAAATAAATTTATATTTTGAATTGAATGACAAACATAGATTATTTATCGGTTTTATAATATCACGACCTGCATATTGAAGAAGGAAATGCTTTTCGATCCAATCTATTGCTCATGCAACCACCAAGTTATTCTCAGTTCTCTGAATTGAATTCTTTACTTGGGACATTGTCAAAGGTCTGAACCTTTAACCTTAACGATTCGAGGATAGTTTTGAATCACTGTAGGAAAGGAGTTTTGTTCTACTCATAAAATAAATGGGATATTACTTTCAATACAAAATAATCCCATAGTAAAATGAATTATTTTTGACAATCAAAGAGTATAGATGTATTTGTTGAATTCACAGTAATTCAAAAAAATAAAAAAAATAACAAAGTTTATAAGCAGCCTGTATGATAGGGGAGCGAAGTGGCTCAGGGGTAAGTGGTTTCATGGCGCTAGCAGACTTTTAGTTGATCTATTAGCGGCCGGATCTAGGTTCGTTGAAGGGCACACTCTGACTCTAAAAAGTAGGTATCCAAAACAGGGATAAATCTGGTAGTTGAGCGTGATCTAGGATAAATCACCTCCTTACACAACCTCCTTACACAACAATTGTACAAGAAACAGTATAGACTCTACCATGTACTGAAACCAAGAGCCTCCGTGGCTTGTAGCGGTTCAAGCTCTTTCATGACTACTTATTATTTTTTGATATTTTCGCACATTATTATAAATAAATACTACAAATATAGTGGAAATAAATAACGGTTACTACATTTCATTCATTAAATAAGAGAACACCCACAAAGTTGGCACTAAGCAATGCTCTAGTCTCATGTTGCACTAGACTGCAGAGATCCATTAATATTGTGGAAGAGATATTTCGAGAAAAGTTTGTTTTCGAACCGTTAAAATAACTATTTCTGTCTGGAATATAGGATTGGCAAAGGTTTGTACCGCAGTCGGCATACGTTGCCTCACTTTTACATTATTTCTCATATCATACAAATATTCCATATTTCTGAAGCTATTTGGATTACCTTATATCTTAGTTTATGGTTCTATACAGACCTATATTTAATAAAGTAAAAAATGGCGAGTCAAATTATAAATGGATTACGTTATTTTGGAAGAATGCTAATTAGTAGATATTTTTCCCCATTAAATTATAGTTATGGATGTGCTGATGAATTGAATCTTCAAGATGAAGATTAAAAAATTATTACATTTAATTGTTTTGTACCTTTTAATCCTAATACAACTTTTGCAATAAATTAGAGTATGAATAAAGTCCAACTATTACACGAAAATTGGAACTCCTTTGAAATTTGAAGATCCTATGCCTTGGAGTTTATGCTAATTCGTTATAGAGGAATACATCTCCGCCGCTTACATGTGTCGGCATTCGGTTTGACTATTGAGTGATATGTCCTTTAACACGTTAATCGTTTGACAAGATGGCTGAGGGTAGAAGGTAGGGACATCGGATTAACTCAATACGATCTTTTATCGGAGTTAACTCAAGGACAGTGGTTATAAATACCGACCTCGTTCCACGGATGAACAGAAAGATGGTCAGGCGAGGAATCAATGCCATTCTACCAGAAGTGACTGGAAGGGTCAATTCATTTCTGGTAGAATGTCATTGACGGAAAACATCCGGGAAAATCGATATCGGCTAAAAATTGTTTAACTGAAAAAAAATCGGTAAAGAAGGTTAAGTGCCTGTTCTACAAGGTATCTAGAACAGATAAGGTTCAATCTAAAATAACACCAAGGATAATGATTTGTTTGTTTTTTCGATAAATTAGGGAAAACACATAAATTATAAATCTAGGATCCTAAAAGTAATAATTCACACAGCTTTTATAATTAGTTGACAGATGCAAATCACATATCACATAGAAGAGAAGAATAATTTAAGTTTTTTTTTAATAAAGCTGTGAGACTGATGAGTTTCTAAGAAATTACAGAAGACTAAGCAACATCGAAGTACCTGTTTTCTTGGATCTATTAATAAATAAGCGAAATATGATACCAGAAGAACTAATAAAGAAGAAATAAGATATTTAAAGTTTGAATGATTAACGGTTAATCAAGGCCGAACTGGCCAACTCACCGTCAACCCTAGGGTTCGACAAAACGTTGAGGTCAGGATTCAGGTATTTCTTGGTTTCACAAAAATTGATCTTATCATCTACCTTAAATCGAACCGTTAATATTCTAAGCATTATAAGAATTTTTCTTATTTCATCCTCCCTAACTTATTTTACATCTAAATTCAATGTAAGCATTGTATTGCATTATGGTGCGTTAATCGTTTACACAACCATTAACCATGAATAAAATCAATGTTAATATGATAGAAAATATATATTACTTTGAGCTGGCAGTGAGCTAAATACCTTGACGATGCTTAATAGATTTCTTCATTTGGAAGAAATGGTTCCAGAAATTTTTTATATTTTATTTTAATAGTAATCAACTAATTGAATATGTATATTATAAATCGTTTATTATTTGTCGCACACTCTTAACCAGAAAACAAAACCTGTACCACTTCAAACTATGAAGAATCTCGAATTCTGTAAATGTTAGAGAATGCATTATTTCCTGGAGGAGGGTTAAACAAAGAGGTGTTTGTACGAGATCACGCTCAACCGCAAGGTGTTTCTCCCAATTAAGGATGCCCACTTCACAGAGGCTGGATGAGCCCCAGGAGGGTAGCGGATACCTGTCCGTGAACATGTGGCCCCGGAATCCTTAGAATAGCAACTCAGAGCTCTACCCACCGAGATACTAAAATTTTGCGATGATTGAATAAATAGAAAAATAAAAGACAGTTCTGCTTTTCAGACAAGTTCTAAAATAAAAAATAAAAATGCACGACAAGGTTTAAAAAGACAACAGTATAAAAGCATTATCAGCTCATTATGGTACTTAATACATCAACAGGTAATTAGAAGAAAAAGGTGTTGATCTGAACGAACAAAGGTGTCTTTGTAAAATATGTTCGTTAATCATTCCACTGTCACCATTATAAATAGAAGATCTATAAATAATTGTTACACACAACGGCCAAGTAGTTTAGGTTTATGTTTTTCGTAATAATGAGACCTAATTAAGGAGTAGTTTTATATTATTAATATTCAGTTTACTCTGGTCAACTTTTTATTGTAATCTGTATTATTGTTCAATTTATGAAGTAGGCAAAGATTCTATTCTCGTGTAATATGTAACTTTTTTTAATGCCACAATAACCATCACTAAAAACTATCTTTGCTCGGTAGGGACGTTAAACGGGGGTCCCGAGCCTGTACGATGTCAGGCACTCGTTAAAAATCCCTATCCTAATTAAACCTGGATAGGCAAAATTTAGAGCTCCCACTGTAGCATCGTCCGATTAGCCATAGCAGCATAAAGTGACGTTAAATGAGCAAACAAAAACTATTTTTGCACTTCCCATCCACTTAAAACGCAATATTTGAATAATATAACGTACCCTTTACCTTAAATTCATTCCAAAAATATTTCTGTTGTTCCAATGTCATTCAGGATTTGTAAAGAAAAATGTTCGTACGACTAATTAATCTACTCAAGATCTAGGAATTATGCCTGTTTATTTTTTATGTCAATAATGACTTAAATTTGTAATAATTAATACCTGAACTCCTCAATAATCATTGAAAAACTTTATACACATATTTGAAAAATAATAAATACCTAAAGATTTCTAATCTGTATTTTGCATTCGTTGACACGTATTTTACCAGAAATTCTTTTAAGAAATTCATTGTCAATTAATTAAACTAGTTTAAATTTATAAAATTTAATAACGCTTTGAGGGCATAAAACAAAAGTATGCAAAGTCATAAACTAATATGTTCATTTAAAAAAAAAATCGTTTTAATAAGATATTGACATTTTTTTCTACGATCCGTACATAAATATATAAAGGAAAATATTCTGAAGTGGTGTTATTGACAATTTTACAGAAAGGAGTCGCGTTGCAATTATGGATATCCTTTCCCGCTACTTAAAAAATCAGTTGTTTTTCCTGGATGTCATGTTTATTTATAGCAGATAAACATCATTGAATTAATTCTTAAACAAATAAATATTTTCGCTCTTAAATATATATATAGTGGTTATATAATCTTATATATAACAACTTCCAACTATCATATATTTGATTCAATACCAAAATGTTGTGGACTTAGTAGAACGAAAATGGATAAAAAAATTCGTTTTCAATTTTACATTACAATTTCAAAATCAATTTTCTCCATGAAAAAAAGTTCAAAGAATAAGTTTACTGTCGAATTCATTGTTAGTTTTTATATTTATTTCCAAAAAGTTTGTCAATCCTTTAAAAATAATTGAAAACAAATTTTTTAGTATATTTAGTTATATAAAATGGTATGAGTTGTGAATATTTATTTTTTATTTTTCATTATTATATTTTCAAGATTATTAGCCGTTTATAGTTTATGTCTTTATTTTGTTTGTTTTGAACTCTTCTTCAAAATAATTTATTTTTCTTCAGTTCAAGGCTAAATCGGATGCCTAATTTTAAAATAAAATATTTTATTTAATACATTTTTGCCAATAACAGCATATGATGTATCAAGGAATGGAGGTGAATATTATTCCTTATTAATTTTTAATTTGGCCATCGTAAAATCATTTTGCTAGTAATTATTCATAAATAGAAGTATCTTTGTACCATTTGTATGTGCTTAGTTTTTGCAATATGATTTTATTACACAGTGAAATGTGTTTGCGGAGTTGGTTAGATTAGTGAGCAATAATTTTTGTTAAGACTATAGGCCGAGACCGAAACGTTATCGTATGTATTTTGATTTATTTAATTGTTATATGATATAATTTTTTAAAATATTTTATTTGAAAAGAAAAGATATGGTCAGGACCGGGACTCGAATCCGATTTTTTTAACCTCTCCGTGGTGACGCCTCAAACATCTCGGCGTTTCTCGGCCAGCCTTATCAATTCTTTTTCCTGATCTTATACACGTATATAATGCCTTTAGGTCAACAAGATCCAAAAATAAAGTAATATTCAATTAACATTCTCCTCGTGTATACATCGCAAATTGCGAGAACACGGAGATATAGGATCAGGAAAAAGAATTGATATGCCTGGCCGAGAAACGAAGCCAGGGTGGCCGAGATGGTTGAGGCGTCACCACGGAGAGATGAAAAACTCGGGTTCGAGTCCCGGTTCTGTCCATATCTTTTCTTTTCAAACAAAATATTTAAAAAAAGTTATTGTACGTAGTTTAATAATGAACAAAGTTTACAAAGGATTTTAAAAAGTGTTGTTATTATGAAAATATTTTTTTTTAATTATCTATTTTTAATAGTTTTAAAAAATACTGAATTTAAGTCGATGAAAATTGCTGTCAATTTTAATAAAAACGAATATGAATTTTATATATACAATATTATTAATAATATTACATACAATATTGAGCCTTTCGAATAATTTAAATTTAAATAAAAAGGTATACAACTTTATAGGTTATTTATAAATGGAATTCGTTGATTACAAACAATACAACAGTGTTGTAAATACTTTGCTGGCAAATTTCCACAAGCGTAGGAATATTTTTAAAAAAGCACTCCTGTTAGGGAACCAAACCAAACAAGTACAGAACGTAGGAGGTGCGGCGTAGGAGGCAACTATATCCGAACCTGACGGAGACTTCAACTGTACGCAAACATATATTTTGCTTGATGTATCATTTCAGCTTTGAGTCGCTTTTACGATCGCAATATTTTTATAGATTAGGTTTAAGTTTTTATGGCCGATATACGCATTTAGATTTTATACGATTTCTTGAAACCATCAAACATTATTTATAGGGTTCGCCTGGTTTTTGTAGGTAGAGGAGATTTATTGCACAAAAAAAATAAATTAAGCAAGCCTCATTAGAAATTATAATGTCGGACCAGATTACCAGCAATATAACAAGACACCACAATAATGTATATTTTATCTTTGTTTAGACTAGAAAAAAAAAAACCTTTGGTGCTCCTTACAAAAATTGACAAATTATTAAACTGCATTTGATATATGCATATCATCCATTATAACAAGGATTAGTTCTGGCTTGGATTAGATCGAAAAAATACACCGCACTCTAGACTTTAGCTGTCATGATAAACGGCACACGTTTTGCACAGGAGTTGTGGTTAGAGGGTGCTGTTTCCTCGCACTCTATGTACTCATCCCAGCCCTTAATGAAATTTATATCCCCACGCTCATAGTATCTGTGCGCCAATAGAATGCTCTTCAATTTATCTCTCATCACTTGTCACGCCTTCAGGAGCTGATCCTAAAATAGTAAATGATATTAGGAGGTCTCAATGCCCATGTTGGTCAAGGAACTATATATCGTCCAACAACACAATTCTTCAGCTTGCATGAAAATACAACTGAAAATGGAGAAGGGTTGGTATAGCCACCAGGAGATTACCCAATAGAACCTTTGCTGACCAACTGGACCACATTTTCAAATATTCATGTCATAGATCTAAAGTGTAGGTGCTTGAGCGAAGGTGATGAATGGTGATCAGAGTTCAGCATATCGATAGCAACTGAGATGGAAAAGAGAACTGATAAATTGGACAATTATTTGGCGGAAATTGGCCTTAAACAATGTTGCTAGGTCGTATGATCCATGCATCCGTTATGTCACACACGCTTATGGTCATGTAGAAATTACTGACTGTAGGTTTTAATACCAGATCCAAACCCTAGAAGTAATAAGAATCACAAAATGTTCAGTACTTTCCATAACAAGTATCTAGGTCTTTAAATAACTCCTATAAGTTAACTCACCAAATATTCAATCTTCTGGAGTTTATGCAATGTTTGTTCAGATGTACATTCTCCACAAGCGACGATAAGCCATTGTATGTAAAGCAGGAACAAACAATTGCGTTCTGAAAACGAAGCACACTGAAGGTCTGGCGGTTCTTATTTTTTAATATATTTTGAGTTTGGATTAAAATATTTTAAAAAATTGGTTATTTCATTTTTGTGTAGATGCGAGATTAAATATGGGTATTAAGAATCACATTAATTATTTATTACGATGACCGTTTTTGATAAGGATTCAACAGGGTCCATCCCCAGCTGTTAACAGATTAAATAAATTATCTGCTGGCAACTCAGCCCAGTGCCACTGTGTATATTGTTTTGATAGAAATTCCAAAAATTCTTTTTTACTAAATACAGTAAGAAGTTGTTTTGGTTTATTAAGCCGTATAAATAAATTCTGGAACGATTTAAATGCTCCTTTAATTAGTTCTGTATTATATTTTTCTGTAGAATTTATACTTAATTTTATGTTGGGTAATAGAAACATGACTGTTCACTTTTATTAAAATAGTTGTAATTATTATTTATTTATTTATTTACAGGATCGGTGAAGAGGACGGATTTGTCTGACTTGACGGATTTGATAAGAGCACTACACCGGAGATGCAGACGACTCGGGTTCGAATCCAGGCCAGGATAAACCTTTTCTTATCAAAACAAAAATATTTAAAAATAATTACCATCAAAATAACAATTAATCAAAATTAATTATAATTAGTAAATAGACGTAGGTCAACAAGATCCTAATTAAAGTGATGTTTAATGAACATTCTTGGGGAAGAATGTTGGGGGTGTATACACCGCGAAAATTGTGAGAACATGGGGATATACGATCGGTGAAGAGAAAGGATTTGTCCAACTTGGATACGACCCATGGTAGCTCAGTGGTTTTGAGTACTGGACCGGAGATGCAGACGACCCGGCCGGGCCAAATCTTTTCTCTTCAAAACAAAAAAAAATTGTATTATTGTTTCAACACTTCAATGAATCATTTTCAACGAAGGACGACCTCTTCTAGAAATATAAAATTTGTTTTTTACATATCTTATATATGCTGTAACATTTTCGAAGACCTTTCTTTGATTGTTTTAAGCCATGGTTCCTTAGTTCTCTCGTTCTGACCAGACAAGGTGATCTCACCGGTGCCAAGGTCAGTAAGTGGTTCAAGGAAAGAACAATCAGTCTCCGGAAGGCGATCTACCATCTGATAAGAAAATGTTTTTTTGGAGTTGAAGCTAGGCTGTAGATATCTATTATTCGAATTTGGGGTAAACAGATAATCAGATGGCCTTATTATGTGAACAAAAGTTGTTCCGAAGGTAAATAACTATCTGTCATGATTATTAGGCGCCACACCTTTTATGTATCAATAATTTTATTCTATTAGTGATTGTCACATCTTTCATTATCCTTTTACTGCTGTTATGCCTCGAGTACCCATCCTGAGATAACCTATAGTCCTGAGAATACACTGGTCACACTTCTTCCTCAAAGTATTTAAATAATTGGAATAGTTTTAAATAATAATAGCAATATTTTGAATAGTTGTTTTGAGGATAAGGCGGCTTTAGGGCTTCTGCGGATAGTATCGAATCCCCTCCCCCAAAAAACCTAATAATAATAAAATATTAAGCTATAAATAATTTTCTTTGGGCTTGATCTCAATTTATTACTAATGCTTCTTTAAAAATTTGCATTTGCTTTTATATTTATTATAATGCTGTTTTTAATTTACATATAATATCAGTCATATTCATATCTATAAATTCACATTATACAGATTTTACATTTCTGTGTAAGTCAGTATATTTTTTCTTTTTGACACCCAAAATACCATAGCTAAAACTCAAATAATTCTTCTATATTAATTAAAATGATGTTTTTAATTTATATACAATAATATCTGTCACATTATAAAGATTTATGGATAAGTCAGTGCATTTATTAATCACCGTTTAGTGATTTATTTCTTAAATTATAAGCGGATTAAGTCCTTAATATATATTAACTTTTTAATATACTCTTCCTTGTTTTTATCATCATCAAAAATAATAGAAATGCTGTTCAGAGATTGAAATTCAATCGTTTTTTATATAAAAATATAAGTATATATATACCTTGGCTATTTTATCATAATAATGAGAGTTAAAATCGAAAATGCATCAGAATTTAGAAAGTAATAGTTGTAAGTTAATATTTTTAATGATATAAAATTAATAAAATATTCGTTCCTTAACATTTTTCTAAACAAAAATATCCTTTACCCCTAAAACCTATGAAGGACCTGGGTTCAGTACATGATAAAGACTGTTTCTTCTGACGGTTATGTAGATTGGTAACTTATCCTAGATCATGCTCAACAGCCACTCAACAGTTTTCCCACAATTAAGAGTACATAATTTATAGAGGGTCTGTAGATCCCACTGAGCCAATTCGTGGCTGTATACAAATTAAATAAATTTATCTCCCACAGCTGGATTTGAATCCGAGGCCTTGAGCATACCGACTCAACACTTTACACACCCGCTCGACATGTCTAAAGATTAAGTAATAACAAAATAAGCAACAATATTTTATTCGAAACTTTCAAAATTATCCTTAAATAAATTATTTAATCAAGTTGCCAAAAATAACAAATAAAAGGTCTAACAGACAATATCAATTGAAAGGCAAAAATAGTACGAACACTTGCCAACATATAAAAACATTAAATTGACCCACTGATAAACAGATAGGAATAGCTGATTGCCATGGCAACGTATACACCTGACTGTCTGTCCAATCAATAAAGGCCTCTGTTATATTATACCGACCCAAATTAACTTCATTATATTCTAATCATTGAGCACATTTAATTTTTATAGAAATATATTGCGAAAAATATAAAATAAACTCTCATTTGTGAAGCAGTGAGCCTTATTTGTTTTGATTGTTGGTTGTTATTTTTTTAATAACTTAAAATTTTCGTTATTGAATTTCTTTTGATCTATCAAAGATAAATTCTGAATGACAGTTTAATATTACTGACATGTGGCAGATACGATTGTAAACAAAGCAATACTAACAATATTTGTCATCAAGCTTACGCCTTTTAGCTATATTATAAAAAAGCCTTATTTTTGTTTTTAATGTTCTTCATGCCAATCGAACATAAATAGTGACAATTTTAAGCGAAAGTGATTACGGTATAAAAAAATAACTAATTACCGTATGACAGGATTCGTTACTAAACCCAATGCTGTTATGTGTGTAGGAATAATTACTAAAGGAATTTTTATTTTGCATAACATCAGCAACAAATGTCATTGTAAACTAGCCTAAATATAAATTTAAAAATGAACACGGATCACAGCACAATATTACGGAGCACGTTAGGGACGTTACTGGGCCAGTTTTGTTTTGTAGAGCGCAGCACTGAGCTACCCTCGGTCGATAGTCAAAGGTATCATCTTAACTATATTTTATATAAAATATCTAGGATGATTATTATTATGCTGAGTGAAACCGTGTTATAGTTGAGATCTTGAATTCAAAGAGGAAAAGTTTTGTCAAAGAAATATTGTATAATATATAAATGACGTCACTGTAATCGATAACCAGAAGCCGGTACACGAGGTATAGAATTCAAAATTCAGGCAAATCAAATGAAGAAATAAACTACAGAACTTTAAACAAATATGATGAATTATTGTTATAGTATTAACTTTATTCGAGCATTACAATAAATAAAAATCAAGCTGCAGGGGAGAGGGAAAGATGTTTATAAAAAAAACTTAATCAACGCTAAAACAGTTAGATTGATATTTGATGGTGTTTTGTATTTATTGTATACTGATATTATTAGGAATATATATCCAACTAAAAAAAAAAAAAAAGGATCACAATTCTATCAAAGCTATGAAGTTCTCTTCGGAATAGCGGGAGAAACATGCGCACCTATAAGGAGATTGCCTATAGCCATAAATGTGCCCAGTTAATGCCGAAACATAACAAACCATCGATAAATATAATATAATTTAATTATTTAATTCGCAATTAAGACATAAAAATTAAAGATAGCAGCACTAGAGCTCGTTGACTATTAGCAGCGAAACAACTCGCCTACTTCAATAGCTGCTAATTTGATCAAGTATTTTTTCGTCATCCCGCCAACGAGAGGCTGGGTAAACATTTATTTTTCCTTTTTTTCCTCCTTTTTGGCTCTTACTAATATATCTTCGTTATTTCTCCAAGCATATCTAATTATAATATTCCGATTTCTTTCTCTAGGACTATTTTTGTTTCACTTTTGAATGCTTCCGTTCTTCCATACTAGTAACCTTATTGTTAAATACTTGCTTACTTGCCTGTACCACTACAACCCGTGAACGGGTCTAGGGTTTAGTACGTGGTAGAGACTGTACTGTTTCATGGACAACGGTTCTGCAGGGAGGTGATTTGTCCTAGATCACGCTCAACCATCAGATTTTTCCCCTTATTTTGGGTACCCTATTTTTATAACACTTTATAGAGGTTGGGTGAGCCCCAGAAGGATCCTATGTCCCATAATAAATAGCTAACGGATTAATCAATTAATTAGTCATGCCTGCAGCGGGATTCGAACCAGGATTTCCAGCATGGCAACTCAATGCTCTACCACTGAGCCACTCCACTCCTTTATAATTAAATAACAATATTATAACAGTTTACGTGTTTCTTACATTATTCCTTTCTAAAACTTTCTTGACTTCTTGAATGAAATTTTTAGCTACGGTTTGTTCCTGAGATACCTGGATATCATGGTGATTGCTCTTCTATATTTTATAAAGTTATTTAAAATTTAGTCAATTTTTATTTCGAGTAAAACTATTTAAATATGGATGGGTAGTGAGTAAAATTTTGGATATAATTACTATCATGTTTTAATAAAATAATTACAACCCGGTAATTGAGTAAGTTAAACTAATATTAGCCAATATTTATCCTAAGAAATTAATAATAACAGAGTAAATAATAAATAAAATAAGGATAAAACGTAACAAGGATAACTGTGTGCTATTTTGATACTATTCTGCTAAGGTTTATTTATTAGTAGATTTCTATTTATAACTATATACTTACGTTAACACATTTTCTTTACATAAACAACAATTTGGGTAGCTAAGAAATGCGTATAATTTAATTATTAAATACATACCATAATTAATATGCTATTAAGACCATGGTAGCTGAATCCTGAACAAGGATGTTTAATAAGTCTGTAAAAAGACTTCCTCATTATGTTCCTATACAACTAAAATATAAATAGCATATATAACTAATTATGTTGATAAGAAATGCATAATTTTATTTTATATTTTTTATAAATTATTCCCAATTAGCGAATAAGGAAAACTGATATTTCCATATTTTAAAACGTCCTACGCTCGGCTTGTGCTGTTGAAAATTATGGATTATCTAAATCCGAAAACTCCGGAGAGTTGAAATTTTAAGGATCTTCAATGAGTGAATCGCCAAGATTATTTTCAATGAGAGATTTAAAAAACACACATTTTTGCGCAATTTATATTTTGGTATGGCAGGAAAGATATGGTGCTGTTGTATCCTTATGTAATTAGCCGCTTCATTATCCTAAAACCACATAATACTTCCGAAAAAAATATTTAGAAAAATGTGGGAATTTATACAAACAATATAGAAGTGTAAACTGAAAAGAATGTGCCACTGAAGCCTATTGCCGACCTGAAAGTTCTATTCTTTGACATACAATCGTGCGAAGTTGAGGAAGGTCAATGACCTCTGAACACCTGGAAGGTTAATTAATAAGCTCGGAATTATCGGAAGGACCAAAGTGGAAGAGCGGTCATCAAATTGCATATTATGATATAACCTGTTTCACCTCCCGATTCGCATGGGAGGGAGTCGACTGCTATCTAATTAAATGGCTGCTTATTAAGTCTGTCGTGACACCGTTCCTATAAAGAAGAGCTTTGATTCTTCTGCTACCGGGATCTATTAAAAACCAATCTGAGTGAAACTGTAAGAACTGAAAGGAAAGGTTAATGCTAGAGCGACCGGGTCATGAAATTTCATTAAAAACAACTCGGGTACTTTGTACCTTAGGACCGATTCTATTAAGAGTAAGGAAGTAAGAAAACAATGTAAAGAAAAGAAGTGTTTTCTCCCATTCCGATATTTCTATCTAATTCCTAGTAAATGTATAATAGGTCCTGAATATAGAAAAATTGCTTTCTAATTAATTGTTCCTCACTATTTAAGAATTTATTTTTTACCTCCATCCAGACCACCAAACAATGTACCTCAAAACTAGATTGTAATATACTTTTTATATATATTTTTTTCAGATTGAACCAGGTTTAATTTTCCATGAATAACAGGCAAAGGCCAATAAAGCAATCTTATGTGGATTATGGTAAATAATTCTGGTAAGGTACCCGTAAAACATAGAGAAATAACACAGAAGATACTTATTACACCGTATCTTCATCCGTAAAAGTATTGAGGTCTGGGAACCGAAAAGGAAAGAGGCTAAATATGCTTTGAAGTATGAAATAAGGCAGAGAAGACTTTTTTCTTTTATAAAATAGTCCAAATCGAAACAAAATTTTACAAGAAATGAGTATTGGAACCTATAACTGTTTTCTTTCGGTCCATTGCTAGTTAAAATATCACCGTTATGAGATGATACTTGTCAAGGATCTGTATTACTGAGTATCAGACCGAGAAATCTATTTTAAGAGAGCCACTCCAAATCTAACTTTCAATCGTTGGTTTAAACTTTTTATTTTAATTTAGTAAATTTTCGAGTAAATATTTGTAGCTCCGGTGAATAAGTGGTTAGTTCGTATTCAGTCCAAAATGAACTTACAGAAGCTATTCTCCTATGCCAAAAAGTTTTAAACAGAGTTATTGCTTATATCATTACTGCATAATAAGCTGAAAATTACATGAATGGCAACTGTACATCCATCAATAAATACTATTAACTCTCTCAGGACAAAATTCGACTTAAACACTTAAACACCGGGACTATAGAAATGTGGGAAGTGTCATATCTGGCATTTTGGGATTTGAAGAATAATTTTAAAAGATAAAATCATAATTAGTCAACCGGAGGTCTTGCCGCGGAATACCCGATTATGAAGAAGAAAAATTGGATATCAAAGAATGAAAGATCCTAAGGAAAATTCTTGGCCTTATTAAAGACCAAGGTGAATACAGTGGAATAAATACAGAATGTACCACTCAGGTTCAGAAAATATTGGATGTTATGAGAAAAAGGAGAATATAATTCTATGGCCAGCTTTTAAGAATGAAACCCACAAGACCGGCGAACCGTATTTTTACATATTTAAAGGAAAAGGAGACCAAACCTGCCTGGTTCGAAGAGGTGGAAAGAGATTTACAGGAGATGGGGATTGGAAAGCAACCGTCTCAGAATGAAACTAGATACCCCTGTGGGTTTTCAAGAAAAGCCAAAGCTGAATACGAGGAAGAGATGGATGGAATAAAGAAGGGATCAGCAGTGGCGACGAATGAGGGAGTACTGGGCCAATGTCAAGAAGAAAAAAGACAGTTGAAGTAACGTGATCCTTAGTAGGCCAATAAGAAAAAAAATAGTCAATACAGAATTACCAATGTGCTATTCAAAAATCAAGTTAAATAAATTTAAAGTCAGACATCAGTCAAACAAGATGGTGCCTCAGGGTATAACACCCCTGAATCTATGTTTATTTATATAAAAGCGAAATGTTTATAAAAGTCTATTTTTACAATTTCGGTGTAATGTTCCAGTTCTGTCAGAGATGTCGGATTTATGATTAGACAGCTGCATCTCAAGTTATTTCGAATAATGTTAGGCAATTCCTATTGCCATTTGCTTATTTTCATCTTTCAGCTCAAATGACCCACAACATTCTTCATGCCAATGCCCTAGTCGGGCTCTATGGAAGGAACTTAAACAAAATTCATTGTGTTTTTACATTTATAATATAAAATAATTATGGAGGTATTCAATAGAATGAAACAATGATAAACTGGAAAGTAGTATAAATGGTATAAGTGAAAATAGAGAATTATGTTATAAGAAAACTTAAAATACGTTTTAATGCCATAAGAGGGAGCGGGGTTTGTTCATGGTTCGTTCATGGTGACAGAGCTCTGAGAGTTGCTATGCTGAAAATCCGGCTGTGACAGATAAATTATTTATATATATGGGATCTTCACACTCTCCGAGAGCTCACCCAAGCTGTTTAGAAAAATAATTAACACATTTTATAGCAATAAAAACTTATAAAATATAGTAATAAAAAATAGGACTGGACAACCAGGACATTCCTCTCGCACATACGTTATATAATAACATAGTACAGAACCAACTATAAATATATTAAATGTATTTTTTTATTTAAAAAAAAATGACATTGACATTGCAAGACTAAAATTACAGATCGTAAGTAATGATTATGAGAATTTTTCAGCTTTAAAAAATAAATACAATGTTCATAATTATAACCGTAAGCCAACCGTTAAATCATTAGACACTTATTATTTCATTTCTTATAAGAATATATTTTAAAAAATAATGTTTTAACCTATTCAAAAAAGAAAAACAATCCAGGCCAAGCTTAATTTTAAACTATTAACCTGTAAATATATTGTCATCATGTCAGATTGAGGACACCTTAAAAATACCTTGTGTCAATCAACATCGAGCCTAGGACCTAAATACGTGAATAGAATTCCATTGGGTAACTTTTTTGTGGATAATAAAGTAACTAAATATAAACAAACGAAATTTTGTTTTTGTAATTATAACAAAAATATAAGTTATTAGAAATTTAATTAATACAATTTTATCTAAACGGATACGAGTATTCTCTATTTATTTTTTTAAATCTCAGGTTATCACCATTAAAAAAATGTATTATGAAATTCAAAATATATTCGTGTAAGCTTATAAATACAGTTCTTATAAGGAATAAAGTTCTTACTTATCCGACAAAAAGGTTAAGCCATCAGATTAAGCCAAATATTCTTACTTGGTCCCAAGTACATATCCTAATTATATGGTCCCAAGAATAATGAGCTAACATTGGATCGATGTTCATGTAAGTTAATTGACGTCACTTGACTGCCAATTAACCGTTCCTAATTTGCAAGAGAGGTGAACAATCGAATAATGGGCACCAATCGATGTTTTTTTAGGTCTTCGGCGCCATTCGATAGGCCGCCTCCTTTCCCGGAAAACGGAACTGGATTCATATTAATCAAACCTGTTTCAGAACGGATCAAGATGTCTGGATCGCGAATGAGGCTGGGGAACAGAACCCAATGGGATTTAAAAGGAAGATTATAAAACAGGTTTTTGGGGCATTAAGGGTTCAAGAAAAAAATATAATAAACTTCTATAAACAAGACGAAGTCTATAAAAAATGCAATAGGTAACCCGCATTGGGAAAATCTTAAAGCAGCTACCGTAGAAAAATAACTATAAGGAAGGAGGATAGTTCAGTGCATAGAATCTGGCAGTGTTAGATGATAGAGAAATTATTATACCTACAATAAATTATTATACTGTCAAAAGCCATGGACCAACTACGTTGGATCTGCAGACCCTCCTGCGCCTCAAACATCCTCTAAAAGGTACCCTTAATAAGGGAGGGGGAACAGGCTTTGCGTGATCTCGGCTAAATCACTTCCTTCACAGCCATTCGTATAGAAACAGTAATTTACAGAAATCCAGACTCTCTTCGTGGGTTGTGGTGGAATACGTACTAATGAATAAATATAAAATATACCAGTATTGTGGAATAAGCAGAAAATTAGCAATAATATTAATTGTAAATACTTTTTAGAGAATTCCATTTGCTACTTATTGTGTCTATGCACTTCTTCTGTGGGATTCAGGTGGAAATTTAGATGGAGAAACTCCCATTAAAGGCATTCCTGGCGTGGGGTTTTAGTCTCTGTTCAATCTAAAACGACTATTGTTAGTCTGCCTGCTCTACCTCTTTGTACCGGAGGCAGTGAATCCCTCTGTGGATTCATTGGCCAACCACTGGGCTTAAAACGGCCATCTAGAGCAGCACCGGACAAACAGTAGGGAGTAGTACACCAGCAAGGACAGAGTACAGTACAGGTTGAGGAACAGTTAGGTAACATGAGCTCCATACATCACATGATGAAGTAGACCCTCCGCAGAGCGCCGACGGAGTATGAGGAACCCGCAACCTCCAAAGCCATTCACAGATGGACAGTAATACTCAGTAATATACTAATTATGTAATTTTATTTCTTATCATTATGCTATGTACTATTATGATGTATTTTCTTCATTCACAATGTAATAGCATACACTCCACTCAACTTTTATCTAGAAGTACCACATCACGTCTAGTGAACCCCCTTTCCAACTTAAACAGTCTCCTGTTTGGATCTGTGGTAATGTGCCCGTATGTAATGTTTCTACCAGTATGTTAGGATGTCCAGCAAGTGAGTCATGAAATTGTTTGTAGTGGTTCTTGATTATGTCAGTCACTTGAGGTAAGTTTGAGCTTTGTGTAATCAGTTGTGTATAAAGGAAAATGAATAATAAAACGAACGAGTTTTTTTTTTTTTTTTGGATGCTCCAGAAGCTATCAATTTTCGAATGAATTCGGAGTATTGCTGTATCACGTTTCATATATAACACTCCTTCACTTTTTATCCCAATTCTCAAGAACAGAATGACCTTGCTGTATTCTTGACCTCCTCACGGTATATTCTTAAATACAATATCTCAACCAACCAATTTGTAATCAGCTAATCTTAAATAAACAATCGTTACGTTTCTTTAAATAGAACTACCTTTAACCTAACGAACTACCTAATCAATCGTTCTATCTTCTTTTTGGAATTCCTTACCAGTCTCCATTCTGATTATATTGAAATGCCGATTTTATTTTAAGGAATCAAAAATAATCAATATTTGCTAGTTAAATAAATATTAATATATAAAAGCATTTTGTGAAAATTAATAAACATATTTTCATTTAATAATTATACAAACCAAAATACAAACCGGTGTCTGTTTATCTTCTAATTTTAAGTCTGGATTTATTTCATTTTTAATAAATGAAACAATAACAAAAAACAGAAACATTTTAACACTCACTCTTTGGAATATTTATTTATTATTATAAAATATGGGCAGTATTCACAAATAAAGTTTTGGCTAATTTTTTTTTTCAAGAAGGAACAAATGAATTCTATTAGTTGGGCAATGTGGCGCCTGCTTTTTCTATTTTCGGAACAAGGTTTTTTCAACTCCTTCGGAATTAAAAAAAAAAACTCTTTTAATTAATTTCAGGGGAATATGGACAGACGGGCAGGCACAAGGGTATATGCATAGATGTATTTGAGGATATATGCGAATGAACTTGGTGTCTGGTTTTTTTCCTAATACATTCTAAGTAGCATCAAATACAATTATTAAATGTGTGTGTGTGTGTGTGTGTGTGTGTGTATAACTAACATTGTTATGGTAGTAAATAATTACTAACATAATAATGTTTTGGTTAAAGTCATTGCCAATAACTTCTATTCTCAGATTTTGTGTCACTGCCAATACCACTGAGGTAAAAAAAAAAATCCTATTGGTTTTAATTGCATAATGTCACACAATAACTACCAATACCGAATAACTGTAGGCCTAATAATTTTTTCCTTTATTTTCATTGAAGTTTTTAAAACGAAGCATAAATTTGGATAGATATAACACCTATTTTGATGATGAATGGATATACATGGTTATCAGTCTGTGCGTGTAACTATATCCAGAGCATTCGGAAGCGAAGCTGTTTCTTTCTATTGGTTAAGCCTTAACTATATATTTTGTAGGGAGCGGTGTGGCTCAGTGATAGAGAGAGCGTTGAGTTGCCGCTGCGATGGTCCTGACTTCAAATCCCGCTGGTTGGCAGGCTTTTATTTAATCTGTTAGTAGCCGGAAAAAAACTGAGGCTGAACGTGATGTAGGACAAATCACCTCTCTACATAACTCTTGTACAAGAAACAGTAGAGTATCTACCACGTATTGGACCTAACACCCATCATGAATTGTAGAGGTACAGGTTTTAAAAATATATACATTTTGTTTCTTGGTTCGAAATCCGATTCAAATTATAAACACATTCTATATAAAAGTACATTTAACGATGTCAACCATGATATAGACTACAGAAGACTTTATCTTATAATAAATAGATTAATACATAATCCAATGTGAAAATATACAGGTTTTAAAAAAATATATATTTTGTTTCATGGTTCGAAATTCGATTCAAATTATAAACACATTCTATATAAAGGTATGTTTAACGATGTCAACCATGATATAGACTACAGAAGACTTTATATTAGGATAGATAAATTAGTTTTAATATTAATACATGATCAAATGTGAAAATATTGGAATATTAATGATTATTAGTAATTATCTTATAAAGTATTGAAATAATTTTGTTATTTGTTAAATAAATAAAATAAAAGTGCGAAAAATATATTATTTCTTGGAGTTGGTGTAGTTTCAATATCGTGACTATGCTGCAAATAAGAATTTTTAATATAATGGTTCCTAAACTTAGGCGCCCTAGGTATACCATACCACATGACAGTTAACCGTTACAGGGAAGCAGACTAAAAGATTTTAAGAATATAATATGTTATTATATTCTATAAGACAGTTGTAACAATTAGAAAAAATAAATTTTTGCTAGCACATTTAGGAAGTAATTGTAATCAGTACTTCAGAAAACTTTAATTACAATAACCTGCACGGTATAGATCAGACATTACCTGAAATATCTGAAGTATTTTAATAATCTCTCATATTACTTCCTAGAGAGGCAGAAAATAGTTGATAATTAATGAAGTTTACAGTTGGGCTTGTTTAGCACATAAGTTTCAATTGTTTATTTTCAAAATAAAAGAAAACGATTGCGGTAGCCTTAAACTTGAGCAATTAGAATAAACTTGATTCTTGCACTTTTGATTTGATTTGTCCTTTCACTTACTCTCTCACTTGAAGTGTTTTCCCAAAGGCGTATTTATATTCGTGTGGTAACTGTCGGGATGATTATGGGATCATTCTATTAAATTTTATTTATAATTTTTTTAATATAAAACTTTAGTCTAAATTTCCGTTTTCAAAACAAGTTCTTCAAAATATTCAAATTCAATATTTATTTTTACTTACATTAAAAATAAGAGGTATAGTTTCTAAATTTATCGATCCTCTAAATCAGATAATATTTAAACTGTTTAAAAGCCATTGATGGACTCAGTATGATCTGCATAAACTCATGGGGTTCACCCCGCCTATAGTTGGATTTTCTTAATAGGAAGAAATTCCTGGAGGTCAAGTGTGATCTCGGCCAAATCAAAGCTCTTTGTTGACTTCAAAACAGTGTCTACCATGTACTGAAACCAAGGCCCTTCATGGGTTCTATTGGTACATTATTTTTAGGAATAAAGTAGTCCCTAATGTTAAGGTTTTTATTATTTTTAAAAACTGGTTGCAGTGGCAGTTTTATTTTTTTTCATTCAAGCAAGACAAAGTTTAGTCATGAAATTTATTTTTTTAGATATTTTTGCAAAAATTTTGCTTCTAGTAACTCTATTGACATTTTTGTAAGCCAAATTAAGCTATGTATTTTTTTCTTTTCCAAGCAACGAGCCATTGCCACAGAATAATCGCCATTTATATATACATATTATTTTTTATTTTGAAGAGAAAAGATTTGTCTTGGCTGGGATCTTTTATTTCCTCTTTCTCTTCAAAATGAAAATATTTAAAAATATCACCATAAAAAGAACAATAAATAAAAAAAATATATTAATATATAATTATATTTGTCAACTCTTTATATCTCAATATAAGTAATAAGTATCGACGTCTGATTCCAAAAAATGTATTATGTATTGGTTGAAGCTGTATTAACCTATATTTAGATGCCAACTATAAATAGATTACTACGGTAAGGTTTATTAATAGCAGATTTCGTAAGATGTGTGGATGAGAATAAACTGCGATTTGGAATCTTAACAAGTTTCTGTAAGTGTGATTTAATGAGAGCCATATCGTGTAAGACATTTAACGAAAAGGCGTTTAGAAATAGCTTTAACTTTTCAACCGCACAGCCGAACTGTTCGCTTTATTTCTAAACCATCTGTTGGCGAAGTAATAAATTAAGACCCGTTACAATAGTGAGGGCCATATAAGTAGTTTGTAGTCAGATTTTTTCCATCAGTCTCAAATTTAATCGTCAGCTTTTACATTGTTCTACTGCCGTGACAGTTCCCCGACATACCGTCACCTAGTAATGTAGTCTTAAATATTAACTAATAAAGAAAAACCACAGAAATTTTGGAACAGTTTAAGGTGGTTTGTCAAAAAAAGAAAGAAAAAGAATAAAAATAAATTAAAAAAAAATATATATATATATGAATAAATTGGATGAAAATATAGAATAGGTATTTGGAATGAAATATGTTAAAAAATTAATTCAATTACAACAAGGCCAATAGGATTTATTAACAAAGTTTCGACGATAAGATTGCTGTTTTCTTTTGTATGGAAGGGAGTGGAGAATCTCATTACGTAGAGTGCCGAGTAGCTAAGGTGTACCAGATAAATTATTAAATCTAATAACAGTCACGGATGGATCCTTTATTTGCATATATGGTGGAAACATAACAGAATAGTCTCTACCATGTAATGAACCCTTAACAGCCAAGGATGGGACCTTTGGGATCTACCGATCTGTTTAAAGCTCATCATATAGGTACACACACATATATATAGTGGGTATCCTTAATTGGGGAAAACCTGGCGGCTGAGCCTAAACTGAACTTAAAGAAATTACAGCCCTGCACAACGGAAACAGAACAGTATCTACAGCATAATGAATCCCAGTCCCTGAATCCAAGAAAAACCTGTAACCCATGGGTTCTAGTGGTACTGTTTTTTTGTTTTTTTATAGAAAATAATGTAGATTATTTAAACTCTAGTGTCCAATTAACCGACATTATATTGATGGTTTCGGAGCAACTGAAATCAGCATTAAAAATATACACTGAATGGTAAATTGTACATAATTCCTCAACGATGACTGATCAAGACGTGTAAGGGTGGATAGAATTAAATCAAGAGTAACAACTTTTGGAGCCTTTTCGTGTCCTCGGAGCCTTGTTATTATGATTTACTCAAAAAAACAATCAAATTACTCTTCTTGCATAATGTTAAAGAGAGTATTCTCCGTTCCCTGAGAGACCTGCGCCAAAACTAGTGTAGCGTAAATACAGGCTGTAGCGTGGGAATTTGGCCTGCAGACAATCAGTTGAAGATCTATAAATACATCCACGACGAGCCAGGTCGGACTCGAGTTTTATAATCCTGTTTACTTGCTCTGTCAATTAGATGTCAGCTGAGCGGGGTACCAGTGAGTTAAATACAGGCTGTCCTTAGCCACTCTTGTCGGCTCGTCTTTCTGCTACACAGGCGTGAATAAACATTCTGTACTTCCATCATTATAACAACCTTATTTCTTCATTATTGTAACGTGAAATTATTTGATATAAAGAAATATTCACGAAAAATCATATATTATTTTATAGTGTTGATGATGTCGATGAGGAGCTGGATAGATCCACGTGTAGAACGCAAGGTTTCTGAGCTTTAGGTACCAGGTTCTCACCTATTGATTTGTAGACACTCCTAGGGCTCACCCAGGCACTATAATGCGGATGCCCTTAATTAAGAGAAAGACTGTTGAGCATGATCTCAGCCAAACCACCTCTCTGCACAATTGTTGGCCTAGGCACAAGGCAGCCCCTTCCATTTACTAAAAGCAATACTTTTGGTGGGTTATAATGGTACATGTGATTTTATCATTATAAGCACCAAGTTATGATTTGGTAAAAAACAATGTATTTCCAATAATAGAAGATTTTTTTAAATGCCAAAGGTGGAGCGAAGTTTGTTGTATTCTATACTTCAGGGAGCAAATACAATATAAAAAAATGCTAATAACAGACAGACAATATAAAAAAAATGCTAATAAGAGACAGGTCAGGAGAACTTATGGCAACCAAAAGATTAGATATGTCAACCTTTTTTCTTCTATCCATAGTTCTTAAACGGTACAGAAAAGCCGTACCTATTAATGTGACCGATTACTGTATTGATTAAAACATAGTTACTTAAATAAATGTTTTTGAATCGTCTAATAAATTCACTATTGAATTGTCACACACGTAATGTCCCTTTTTAGAAACATGAAGTAAATAAAATACGGAAAACACGATCCATTTGAAGAATGAATGAATGTTTAATGAGGTTAAACTACCAAGGCATTCTAATGTCGTATCTCCCGAAGAAAATTATGATAATTTATTGACGAATTGATCAATCATTAGAACTCCTTTCGCCAAAAGTTGTTTGATTTTATGGTAGGGGATAAAAATGAACCGGGATAATGAAATAAAAATAAGAAATCACTTGGAAATCGTGTTTGAATGAAACTAAAATATGTAAGCCTACTTGGGAGGAAGCAAGCCCTATACCGCTTCTACGAAGAAGGGTATTGGTTTCAATACGTGATAGATACTGTACTCTTTCTAGTATAACGGTTATATAGAAAGGCGATTGTTCCGAAATCACGGTCGACCGCCTGGGTTTTCCTCCAGTTAAGGGTAGCCACTTAACAGATGCTGGGTGAGTGCGCAGGAGGGTCTGTTCATCCAACAAGTTCCATCAGTGTCGGTTAATTGGTTAAATAATTTATCTTACACATCCGGTTTGAATCCGGGATCACCATCATAGCAACTCAACATTCTACCACTGAGCTACCCCGCACACAATTACATATTTATAATAATGGGTAAATATTTTTCAGCCGATCAATATAAATTTAATCTTCTCTAATTTACTGAATTTAAAAGACGCTTTACTAATAGTTATTAACTCTTACTTAGGCCAACTCCCGCTTATATCAGATATACATATACCAGAAATATCTTAAAATAAAGAGTTTACACGCTATCTTATTTCATCCATTCGATTTTATCGCATGGATCTTGGGCGAATATCCCTTAACATGTGTGATATTCCGGTCCTCCTGATAATAATACGCAGCCTTTGATGTGCCACACAAGCAGCAGCGTACTCGGCGTGTGTATTTGTGGCCGACTGTGAAATATGATAAAGAGATGACGGGAAGAGACAGCTCCAGCTAGAAGTGCATAGAGATCCCAGGAGCGGGAACCAGGAATAGATACAGTCGGGTCAGAAATAGCCAGTGGAAGGAGGTTGTGCCCCCTGCCCACGCTTTGACACCCTGCCATCTCCATTCCCGACCTGACTGTACCTCGGGTCTCTCTTCGACCAGACCTGATTATACCTCTCATTTAACTGTAATCTAACGTGGGATTGCGAAAGGCGTATCCTTTGCCATCCGCAAAATTATAATATGTAGTTTAGGTCCACTTTGTAAGATAAAGTGCCTTAATATAAACTATATATTTTAATTAAGAGTAAAAAACGTGGTTACTTAATACACACTTAATTTCCGAAACTATTCCATAGCTTCAATAATATAGATATTATTAGTCTGAAGAATTGTATTCTTACATTTTGGAATACAACTATTTTCGAAACATTTTACATTGAAATTGAACAGAAATTGACAACTCGCTAACTTAGTATTACAAGGTTGTATGTTACAAACTTGAAAAATCAGATATTTTGATACCAAGTGGTTCCGTGGGTCGAAAACTGTACATAGATCTTCAAACCGTCAAAAAATAGCGACCGGATATCATCCAAAGACCAAAAATAACAAGATACTCAGAATATTTGATATCGTTTTTCTCATTTTCATATTACTGTATTATACAACTTTGTAAAGCTAAGGTAGCGAACTTACTTACTAAGTAGCCTAACTTTACCAACCGTCTTTCATTCTTCGTTAATGAATACATATACTCTACAATTAGTAATTGATTCCATGTTCAACTATACGAAAGACTAGCACCAAGATGGTCACAATACTCATGTCCGAAGAGTTAATGTCTAAATAATTGACACATATTAAATACTTAAAAACAATATTGTTATTTATATTTCATTATGAAAATATGATCTCAAATGTACACTGTACACTTACGGATAACAGCCATGTACACTTATGGATGCTTCAAGTAAAGGTATACAAGAATTCGAGATGTGTGATCGGAATATGCTCAAAGTTTTCTGCATGAAAAAATAATAAATAATAAAAATACAAATTGGTATAATTGATCGTATGATGCGAAAACCGTATGCTGCAATTAATCATACAGGACATGGACATGGTATTAGGTGTCACTCCTGATTGAAAACCCTCAGGCATTAGGCAGAATTATCATTGATAGTAGTCTTGTTTCGTGCAGTGGTCAGTAAAATAAGATGAACTGTTATAATCTCCAGTAATCAAAGGTGGTAGACAATTTTAGAATAAGATATGAAATCTGTTATGACAGAAAAAGGTCAAATTCTGCCGAAATCCGTCAAAGAATGAATTGAGAAAAACAAGGGGTGTCGTCGGACGGACCATAGTCAACTAAAATAATTAATATCATCGCCTATAATTATTAACTCTATGTGTGATATAGAGTAAATACTTGTAGTACCAGTATCCACCTCGAATAATCCATTTCAAACCCAAAACTACGACACGAGTACTTTTCCTTCAATACGATTAACTCTCTCTGGGCAAAATACGACTTAACCACTTATTCACATTTTCACATGCAGATTTATTAAACACATTGGGAATCATATGATATACCTGTTCCATACATTACATATATTTTAACACATCGCATAATATTATTCGATTATACATTAATGCGCATTTCGCTGCTCTGCTTCAAAGTTTAACACATATTTCATGCAAGTAACATGCACTATCTACCTAAGAATGAACAACTCACCCTGTAGCTGGTATATGGTTGCTTGGTATTCGGCAAGCTTTTCGTCGACGTAGTCTTGCGATTGAGCAGCGATGATGTCCGCGGTGGATCTCCCGTCCCTCGCCTCTTCTTCTTCCTCTTGGAGGGCTCCAGGTGGTTCGAAGGGGACGGTGTACGGCGAGGGGGGGCACCACATCAACGGGGAAAACGGAACGGGGCTCCCCGCCTGCAACATGCAATATAATATCAGTATAATTATTAATAATTTATATGTTGACATAAAATGTGAGTCTTATTAGCGCTAATATTCTAGTTTAAAAGTACCTTTATATTTCAATACCTCGTCTCAACTTTATTCTTAAAGGCAAAATAATATACATATATACCCCTACAACCCCGAAAGGCCATGGGGTTTAGTACATGGTAGAGATTTTACTGTTTTCAAGGCTACGATTTACTGCCAGCTTGTACCCAATTACGGGTGCCCACTTTACAGAAGGTGGGTGAGCCCTAGAAGGGTCAGCAGATCCCACAAGGTCCATTCACATTTATCTGCCAGAGCCGGATCGAACTCGCGATCAGTAGCACAGCGGCCATCTACTGGTTTCCAAATAAAAATATGACAATAGTAAGGCTTAGGGAAAGCGAAGGCTCCATACCGATACCTCTAATATTTTCTTACAAAATTCTATCATTTAGAATTCAATTGAACGGCGGTAATAATACTCCCTTGGTCAACGTTTTTATAGTTACATTTTTTTTTTTTTTCAAAGGGTTACTTTGAAAGGACCGTTTATTTGTAAGCACATTCCATACGTGAGTATACTATGTGCCTTATAAATTCATTTTACAAATAGTTAACTACAGTTGACAATTCTAAAATATATGCAAAAGACATTATTATATACATGCTGTTACAACTTAACATAATTACCAAAATGAACGAATTTAACAACTATAAATTTAACAATTAACATTTTTTTGTTTTTAATTAAAATTACAATACTTATAAAATGATTATCTTTTTTTTTACCTAGCATAGTACAGGGAGTTTCTTATATGGATGTCAACTTTTCAAAATCAATACTATAAATAAATTTAGTGAGTTCGGGTCGAAAGTGATTGTATAGGTCATGTTCAGCAACTGGCCAAACTTTTATAGTTACATTTGAAGATTTTTTAGGTTTCCCAGCAGCAAAGGGAAGTTATAGGGAATAAAATGGAAATAGATGAGATAAAAGAGAAAAAACATTTCAACTCCATTCCCATGGGCTATTCTTTTTCAAGAGAGTTTCAAGACAGCTAAACAGACTTAGTAATAGTATTACTGAAATTAGAAGTTATACGCAGGCCTACATAAATATTCCTATTTTTAATTATATATATTTTTAATAAAATATATATATAATTATTTATATTATTTTTTTTTTTAATTTTAAGTAACCAAGGTTCAGAAGTTATCTAGGTAAAGAAATGGCTAAACACTTAACCGATTCTTAAGTCGATCAAGGATGGTCGTGAATCTTCCGTGTCTTCAGACATATGTCCTGAATTTGAATGAACCCGATAATGATCATCACCAGAGCCAGAAGGAATTCGCGGAAAAGATTGCCAACAAAGGGAATTGGACCCAGGTACAAACAACATATGATCGAAAATTTGTTTTAAAAAAAGCTTGGTATAATATATAAGCTTAGAATCGTTACCATCGTGAAAATAAAATATGATGTGGTTAAATTGGTTAAATAAAAAAAATTCCACGACAACCCAAAGAGATCTTCGCTAATCAAATTTTCAATACTGGTTAAGAAAAAAAATCTGGGGATAGATTTATTATAGATTAGGGATTATTAATTTGTTCTCCATTTCCCCACAAGGGATACCAAACGGAAACAAATAGGATATCTTATTGTTAATAAGAATTTATTGTTACTATTACATACGAAAGATGAGACTGTTTACATATGATTTTCGACATTACTGCGCTTTAAGAGAGAGTACAGCCATCTACTTAATCCAAACCCTATCATTCATCTCTTCCATTTGAAATGAACAAGAAGCAAGTTCTTTGAGTCCTTGCTAATATCTCGTACAGAGACGATTTCCTGCCCCAGCTAGGGTTTGAATTACAGATTAGTTCACCAGAAGAAGCTGCCCTACCCACAAACCTACTTCGTTTCCAACGTTACGGCTCTTATGAACTCATCGACTAATACAGAAGAAAACAAAATCTTGAGACCAGTTGTACATTGGACATATAAATCAGTGAGGAATTTATAATA
This sequence comes from Arma custos, assembly GCA_037127475.1. Classification (NCBI taxonomy): domain Eukaryota; kingdom Metazoa; phylum Arthropoda; class Insecta; order Hemiptera; family Pentatomidae; genus Arma; species Arma custos. The sequence goes on from CM073762.1 coordinate 23,735,416, forward strand.
TTAAAATTTGTCATAAATTACTAAGAACATTTAAAAAAATAAGATATTTTGGATAGGTATATAACTTAGGTTGAAATAATAAAATAAAATATCATTCTTTTATCAGACAAAAAAAAACTATATTTACAGGAAACTTCGAACTTTTTTTAAATAAATTTAACAGAACTGATAAAATTTATACCATTAAAATGATACTACACAAAATTAACAATTATAACAACAACAACAATTCTAACAATTAACTAGTTGAAATATTGATTGAAATCTCAGTACTTAAACTCTAACTATGTTACCTTTTGGCATCCCTTGTGGGGAGATGGAGAACTATTAATAATAAATAATTGGTAAAGAAGTTATCAACAGCAAATGAAACATAAAAGCTTTGTTTTGTTGATCAATACACTAAAAATTATAAGTCTTGATACATTTATGACCATTATGACTAAAACTCATACCAAATCTTAGAGATCTATTCCGACTACATAAAAATATAAAAATGACATCTTGGCCCATAAAACAAGCCAAAACTTTGGTTTTATAATCCTAGGTCTATCTAAAGGATAACAAGCACTCTTTAAATAAATATTTCATTATCTTTATTTATAATAAAGTACTTTAACTAAATAAATATTTAGACGCTGTTAGATGGTATTTCTGTCAGGTTTGGTACAAATAAAATAGACATTAAGAATAATCATGCTTATTTTCCTCAATGCTAGAAACCTTCTCCTTGAATGTAAGCCTGAAAATAAAACTTTAAAATGGTCTATTATTTTAAACTGATTTATTTACGCTTAGCGTCATGCGGTTTCTGACAAGATTGTTTTGGCACCAGGCCTGCCTGGTACAAAAGCTAGGAAAAGCTCAGCTCATATCGGCTGTAAATACTAGTATTTATTTTAACATGGTCTATATTCCTATGTAGGGCACGATTTCCTAAATAGCCTTCTACAAAATAAGACTGTGAAGTAACGATATGTAATCCGCAAAATCACTTCAATGTCAGATTGTACAGCATAATTTTTAACAAATACGGGGGTTATGATATTAAATCACTAAGTTCGTAATAATAATAATAAAAAGACGATAGATGGAGGTTGTATGTCTTCATGGAGCCTAAAAATAATGAGGAAAATATAATAAATGTTTATTCTTTTTAATTTAAATACTAAATATTTATCAGCTGAATGACTGTAGGTAAGATTGTCACTAAAATTAATAATTATGTCACTATCAAGCTTACAACATTGTAATTTATATACAAAAATGTCCAACAAAAGATCAGGCGTGTTTTGACGTGATGAAGATGCACAAAATGTGCCAAAAGCTTAACTATGCAACATAGAAATATTATAAAATGATAAAAATCTGTTTGCTTATAATATTAAACAGCACCCCACCATTAAACTAATTAATTAATTATAGGACCATTGATACAGATATAAAAAGATGAATTGAAATATAGTTATAAATAGAAACACTTGAACGGCATAAACAAGTATGGAATGACTCAGTTCTGGAGACTAAACACGAGAAAGCAAATGTAGTTTCTGCTTCTAATAATAAAAACAGAGACGCATTAATGGAATAATAATCTTAGGAATATCTAGATAAGTATAAGGAAAGAAAACAAAAAAAAATACAAAACTTTATGGACCTGTTTCAGTCGAGGGAACAAAAGTTTAAAGTAATTTACCCCCCTCCCCCACATCAGCCACGCATACAAAAATGTGAAAGTTTCATATATTTCATCAAACGAAACACCAGTAACTTAATTTAGTTTTCTATTCAAAGAAGTGGTGAATTTTACACTCAATATATCTCCCTCTACAAAAGGCGTTTTATCAACTGCATATATGTGATCTACTAACAAAACCATTTATACTTAGAAAAATAAAAAAAGATCTATCAGCTTTAATATTGATACATGTTTTGTCAAACGTATCCAGGTTTTAGATCTTCATGAAGACTAAAAGCAAAGAAATGTTTTAATTAACTAAATTGTTGTCAGACAAATAATCGGTAATAACATGGAAGATGGAATTTATTACCTTTTTATTTGCAAATAATCAATATTAAACTAATCATAATCCTTTACTATAAAAGTACGTTTCATCAAGAAAATCTCCATAAGATTAAAATAACCAAAACTATCTTCGGTGGGACATAAAAGAATATTCTTAGCCAGAAAGTTTTTTTCGTAATTTTTCATCGATATGATTTCAGAAAGTTTTCATCGCAATTTCTTTCTCTTTTTTTTCAATTGCTTCCTTAAACATGTTGAGCTTTTAAATGTAAAAATTACGCTGGGTTCAGAAATTTCATTTCTGAAGCTCTTAGTGTAAAAAAGCAACGTAATTGTCAAAAATTAATCCGTGTGACGTGGTTTTCGGTTTCTAAAACACCACATCAATTTTTCTAATTAATTACCAACTCGGTTACCTCATCTTACTTGCGTGTTTTCCAAAAATGATCCATTTGGCTACATTCCTGCATTATCAATAATCCAAAATATTATTTTTGTTTCGTTTTTAAAGCATCACACAAACAAAAGACAATCGACAAGCGAATAGTGTGTCAAGAGCATGAACCTTAATTTAGGATCCCAGTTAAAACCGAACGTGTAAGATATACCGTTAGAGCCAGACAACAGTAAACGATCGCTAGTAAAGAACAGATCACCGTCGAAGAGATAAAACTGCCAAGGTTTCTCCTAAACGGTCTGCGTCGGGACTAATGACCTGTTTGAAACAGCAAGGCGTAACAGAGAAAAAGTAATAAACAAACAGACGTAGGTTTCAAGGTAATGTTAGTGTAATAGAACATGCATTGTAAATATTTCAAAGCAATAAGAAATCGTTGCTCAGCATTTCTTAACAGAAACAAACCTCTTGCCAACCTATACGCCACAACAAACTTTTAACAAGCAATGACCAAGTAAGTACTAAATTTATTGAGCAATTCCCCAACTGAATTCGCGAAGCTGAGCAGAACCCGTCTCTATCAACTCTAAGCTGCTTATCAGTAAAGTTTATCCGAGTCATATGAGTTTTCTGATTTCCTCGTTATTATTTCGAGCCTAATCATAAGTTAAAATGTCCCCTATATAAGTACTCCCGAAACCTGAGGCTCAGAACTGGACTAAAACCATGGGAAATAAGGCGAAAATGTGTCGTGTTAGGCATAGTTTCTCAGTCAAGGTAGCTAAGTAAACTATCGCGAAATTATGAAAAAGTAAATTTTTGAAATTTAGGAGTTATCCTTTTTCGATCCCAAAAACCTCAAACAAAAAAATATTGGGAATAAAAAATGCCGTATGCCTGACTATACTTTAGTACATAAACTACCCTACAGAGCCACCAAAAATATCTTTTTCATTTTACTAATGGTTGCGTGTTAGTACTATATTTATACCGACGCCCATTAGATATGCCTCTTTCCGCTGCATATAAGTTGGTGAACAGAGCAATGAAACAGAGCATATTCGTTGCGGTTGAAGCGCATAAGAACGGAAATAGGGCCAAGATAAAAATAAGAATAAAACAAGATGTACAAAGAAAAGCATACACTGAGAGAGGAGTGGAAGGGCAAAATAGGCGGATGCAGTAATGGTATAAATAAGGCGATAAAGATTGAGCAGATAAAAGTTCCTAACATTAATAACGGTTGTAAAACGCCCATCGAACTTCCTTCCATATAAATTTTACAGCTGCGAACCTTGGAATATTTTAAAAAGAATTATTTTAATGCTATAGTAAGAACTAAAGAAATCAAAACAGTTATATAATAAGGACATAGGAATAGAAAATAAAATCTAAACCTTCCATACAGACGTCTATTCTCAGAAACGAATGGATTGAAAGAAATCGAGATTGGAAAACGAATATATTCAAAAGTAAAACGTATAAAAACGAGAAAGTATTCTCTTTTTTTTTTTTAAAGTAAAACATCGTTTTCTTGAAACATATGGGGCAAAAATCATTCTTGAGAAATGGTGTATTTCAACCGTCCTCATCCAAGGGAGATCTAGCATGCTTATACCTTAAGTGAGGGAAGGTTAGTAGTCTACATTAAGTGCTGAGTTGCAATGCTGTAAACCCCGGGTTTAAATCCAGCTGTGGTAGATGAATTATTTAATCTGTTAAAAGCTGCAAATCGACTTTGTTAGATATACAGCCATTATTAAGTAGGTACCCTTAATTGATGGAAAAACCTGACTGTTGAGCGTTTTTTCGAACAAATCACCTACCTGCACAACTGTTGACCTACATAACTGTTGAGCATTACAGTCCCCACCATGTTCTTACCCCAAGATCCTTCATAGGTTTTAGTAGATTAAGTTTATTTTTTTTATTCTCCAAGTACCACAAATCCACTACATCTCCTTCGTTGTCTGAACTATTAATGCAGATTCAAATTCAGCTATATTCAAGGAAAGAAATGGAATTAATTCTCCTTAAAGAAGCAAGAGTGTGGTGGTTATTAAAATAATGAAGAAAAACTATATACATTTGGCTGATAAGAAGTTGGCCGCTTGGCTATTCATGGTTTTCGACATTTTTATTTATGACCATTCTAATGACTCATTAGCATAACTAACGGGCCCTAAGTGCACTATTTTCATAGCGATTTGTCGAGGGAAAATGGAGTTTTTATTGCAAGAGAGCATCACGACTTACCCCAAGTCGTGCAGCCCTCCGTGTGATAATCTCAGCTTCAATTATAATTTCAACTCTAAGTTTTGAAATAACTCTTTAGCCTGGTCATATCGAGATGAAATTGCTTATTTAGTTTGAAGGGAGCTACAGCTAGTTTTAGAGAACTAATTTCTTACACGGAATGAAATTGAAATTCTAAAAATAGGTTTAAAACTTCCAGTTGATGAACTAAAACTCATCATACCAAAGTTTCGTTTTTTCTTTCTTTCTTAGCCCCTTGGTTTATTCATTTTCGAAATTATTTTAATGGATATATCTAGGAATGAGATTGGTGCATTGTAAGAGGTTTATGGTGTGGGAATGTGCTGGTGTTTTTTAAAAGTTATAACAGGTCCCTAGTTACGGGGCTTACTAGTGTTTTTTTATTGGGCAATAACATTTTTATTAAATAACTCTATATCATTAATTAATTTAATTTCCAACGACCTAAGTATACAGCAGTATGAGGCTTTGATAATATTAATCATGTTTAAAAAAGTGTATTTAAAATGGGTTGAATTTTACGGATGAAGAGAAATATTTTCATTATAATGCAATTGGGAAAAACCACAATGCAAAGCCTTATGTTTCAAATCTAGTAATACACACACTTACCAGTCGACGTTTCGCCTATTCAGGCATTATCAAGACACAAAAACAAAAAAGGGTTATGTGAATAGCATCTCGAAGAAAAAGGTGCAATACATCCCAACGATCAACAGCCCAAACAGGCTCCAAACATGAGACAGCACTCCACCACCAAGACTTTCAACATACAACTGACCAGTCATTGTGGTTTTCCCAATTGCATTATAATAAATAATAGTGTTTCTTTTTGATTTTTTGGCTCTATTTTATTGTTTAGAAATATTTTCATTTATTTCATATGCATTAAAAGGAGTATATGCGAAATACGGAACAAGATAAAATTTCCATAACAATCTTTTATATGTGACACTGTTTACAATGCTATGAATATTAAAATAAACCTATGAAGGGTCACTGAACTGGTTGAGAATGGTTTCCCAGAGTCTGTACATGGAAAAAGTAGAAAAAGGACGGTAAAGAGTTAAGATACCGTGAGGTCTCGTGAGGGAATCGTCAACGGTATAAAACTAACATCTAACAGGAAGGAGCATTCTGTGACTATACATCTATTCTATGTAACCACGATCACCGCATAATGAAAGGTAAATTTTTATCCGATGTAAAAGGTTGTTAATTTATTAAAACATCCCCCAGTCAATCACTCACGTGATTAGTGATTGCACGTCCATTAGTGTTGGACCAAAAGGAATATAAACTTTAATTGGCAATTATACAACTGTTGTCATGATCTCAGCATGTGGTGGCATTCCATAATATTATTCTGAAAATGATTCATATCAATAGATCTTAACTTTCCATGAGATTATTGCTCGGGATAGTGAAGACAGTATACCCTAAACTACTAGCATTACATAGTAACAATATAACTCATTAAGTCTCAGGTTCAGTGTATGGTGGAGACTGTACTGTACTTAGCGGTTGGCCTAGATCATAACCCCCAGGTTTTTCCCGTATAAAAATTGGGTGAACACGAGGAAGATCTTCCGATGGGACAGTGAGAATCAATGGATGATAACAGATTGAATAATTTTCTAATTCGAACACAAGACCTAGCTTAGCAATTTAACGGTCTATACAATGAACTTTCCCACTCTCCAAAGTTAGATTATTAAAAAAAAAATATTTTTTATTGAATAGTTTATTTATTACATTTTTTAAACATTAAAATAGGCCGACGGTAACCAACTGGTGTATAGACAAACTAAATATATAAAAATGATATAATATATAGAGAAAAATATTGAAAGGCATAAATAAAGTGTTTCATATAATACAAATATTGATTTATGTTAGACTATTAATCCGAAGCGTACAGTATCGTAGTAGGGCCAGTCTATATTACCCAATCTCATCTTTTCCAAGCCTGGCAAGAAGCCCATTCCATAGACGAGTCTGTCTCTGTCATAGATAGCTCTATCTCATTCGTTTCATAGCAGGCAAAGCTAGCGTGCTCCGAGCATTAACTTGAAAGAAAGCTTCGTCGAGCAGTCTCTCCAAGATGGCTATCAGCAATCCATTAAAATTCTTTAATTTTTCTGGCCATAAGCTAAGTATAGAAAGCCCATTAAATATCCAAATTTGTACCCTATAAGAACCTGTAATACAGTAATAGAATATGTTTGATTCGCCACCAAATCAGTTGAAATAAATCGCTCAAAAGATATTGTTTGATCGCGTGATTAGACTGAATAAAATAAGAAATAATAAAATATATTAGTAAAATAGAGTCGGGTTTTTGAATGAATTAGGCCAGATACTGAAACATGTGGTTTTTATTAATTAATAATCTAAATATACTTACAAGGTTAAGCAATTTTTTACTATAAAGAAAATACAGAAATTATCAATTTTACAGAAAGAGAAAACAAAGGAATGGTTAGTAATAATGTTGTACAAAGAACAAAACGTTAACACTGGGCGATAGAGCCATAAGGTGATTGAGTCTACACTCCTTATCTCTAACGGTTATTTAATATTGTCTTTGGAGTGATGACCGGTGAAGAGCTCCGTCTTACTAATTAAATGAAAAGGTGAAAACCTACAGTTGAAGCGAAGGATTCGTTTCTTTGGTTCCTAGTTATCTGGTCAACGGGCGGTCTAGTCGTATCAAGGAAAGACTTCTCGTATATGGTGCTAGGTGATTTAGGCTTTGGGCGAATATCATCAATGTTCTTGCTCCATGTGGTAAACGGCGAGGTTAGCTTCTGTCGAGGAGAGCGGAGAGATGAGGTGAGCTAGCGGTCTGAATTTGGAAGTCAAGTGAAAAGTGAAGTACTAGACGGTCGAGTGGGGAAAAACAAAGTCCTCTCTATCTGTTGCCAAGGCAACAACTGTGAAGCAGCTCGCGGGATTTAAATTAGGTTGATTCGCGACTGAACAGATATATTTAACATATAAATCATTTCCAGCCAATCTCAAAAACTGTTTTCTGTGGATTTAAAATGAGATATAAAAAACTTTATTAGTATCATTTTTAACCCTTCGGTTGCAAGGATCTTCGGTTCAATACCTCCTAAAGATTATTTGTTTCTAAGTCAACGGTTGGGTAAGGATGCCGTTTGGATGAGACCTCACTGTAAAAGTCAAGTATGCTACAAAAAACTTTGATTAAATTTCGTTCCATTAGATGGATATTTCGCATGATGCTTCATTTTTCTGAACTGCTAATATTACATTGTACCATAAGTCATGAAGGATCTTGGGTTCAATATTTTATAAGGCCTGTGATGTTTCTAAGTCAACGGCTGAGAAAGGATGCGATCTGGCCAAGATCCCACCTGCTAGGTTTAAGCAGGGGACGTCCCACGAGGCTATACAGATCCACAAGAACGGTACAATGTATAGAACCATTAATTTATCGAACGTTCAGGGTCTCGCAGCCTGGAACCTATCGATGCTCTACAGTTTTTTTATGCACTGAGTTACCCGCTCCCAAAAGTCTATTTTAAGTAAGAAATTCCAGATCTAGAAGTTTCAAATTTTTCAAAAACGTTATGAATATTATTGAGTACAGTCCAACAGAGACGCAACAACTCATCGCTAAGCCATGGCCTGTGCGGCGATCATCCACTCCCAACTCTAAGCAATGCCCGAGCATTTCGCCACCGTATCCTAGTTCTTACTTTACGCCTAGGTCCAGAGACTTCCGTGAGAAATGTTTTCTTTGTGACTGAATCTAAGTTCATTTTTGCCATCCCATCTTAGTCATTCGAGTCGGATAAATCTAGTTATGCTCAGATCCTTGAAGAGGGCATACAATTCCTGATTAGTTTTCCTTGGTCATGTTTGGCCCTGGTTTATTCTGCTGTAAATCGATCACAGGATCCTTCTTTTATGAATTAGCAGAGCCGATTCATCCGATTTGCTCAGTGTCCACGTCTCAAAGCCGACCTTAGCTCAGGACTGGGGGAACTAAGGTCTTATAGAGCTGTATCTTCGTAGTTCTCATATACGAATAATAAAGTCTGCGAAAATTATCAATAATAAAACTGTTTATCTACAATACAGATACCAAAAGTATAAATTTCCAGAGTTACTTCAAAATCAAATTCAACATTTCAACAAAAAAATCAAGTGTGCGAAGTGACAAGCTGAATGTTTAAAGAGCCACTAAAATTTACATACTATAGGAATTCGGTGCAGCGATTTATAAAATTTTATAATGGTATAGATATTATGAAATTAAAAAAAACTAAATTAAATAACATAAGTTCGACAATGAAGGTTTAACGTCGTCGGTAGGATCTTTAATGATTCTCAAATAAAAATCCTTAAAAGAAATTATAGCAGAATTTATGAGAGAAAAAAACAATAAAAAGACATATTATATTTTTCAAGCGACAATAGTGTTGTAGGATCTTAAGATGGAATCGAAAGGCACAAGGGCGAAGTTTTAATTTGTCACGCATTTGAGCATAAATATTGCTTGTAATCACATTACGACGGTAAATGCCATAAAACTCGCGAAGATGAAGAGAATTAGGAATGTATGATAATGGTAATAAATATCTAATCTAGCGATTAGTATTAATTCACATGATTATTGTGTGAACTGCATTAATATCGTAAAATTAACTGATGCATAAGTATAATAGCTTAAAGCATACAATCACATTTTCTTCCATTTTAAATATGAGTTTTTGTTTCAAAATATAGCCGTGAATTTCATTTAAATAGATATTTTCTCCTACTCCAGACAAGTTTGGACATAATACATTTCCAATAATAGAACATAGACGTTTGGGATCAAAAGAAGAAAACTCCGAAGTTTCACATTTTTCTCTAGTTTAGACATTCTTATGCTCCCGATACTTAAGGTTCAGAACTGGGCTAAAATTGTGAAAAATAAGGGGAGAGAATGTCGTTTTAGACAAAATTCCTTGACTAATCTAGCTAAAGACGAGAAAAAATTAATCTCTAAAATTTCGGAATTTCCGCTTTTGACTCCAAACACCTCATACCTTATCATTTTTTGTTTCGTTCTTTACCCCACGATTTGAACTATCTTTACTTCTTGATATCCTCAACTCACTTCAAGTCAGAGAAGCCTTAGTTCAAGTATAATTATAGTGATAAATTTACAACCATTTTAACGCACATAAATATCATACGCTAAAATTAACAATAATACTAGACCAAACTTTCCAGGAACTTTGCATTATTGATAAACATGTTCTGAGATAACGATATTATAAAAACGTTCTCTAACGTCGTAACAAGTAAGGAATGTATGGCAAAATATGTACACCGCGATAACATTCCAATTCGCGTTAGATTCATTAACCAGAATTTAAATGAGCAACAACTGTATTTTGAGTTAATTTTTATTGATTATTCTATATATTATATATTATATATATATATATATATATATATATATATATATATATATATATATATATATATATTTTAAAAATAGAAAGCAAGTAAAAATAAAATCAATAAGGAGACATCTTAAAGACTTAATGTTGGTCTGTTGTTCAACAATTTCCTTGGGTAATACAAAAACGATCGGCCGAAACAAATTGTACATTTTCATTCAATTTTAACGTTGTATTTTTTTCTTGAAATGGAATAAATTATTATAACAATCGAATTTTAGGAATAGTAAATTAAAAAAAAAAATGCCTCAAAATTGTTTTTTCTCCTTAGCGTTTAAATTTAAACAGAGGATTTCAGCCCTAAGATGAGATAAAACACTCAAATTTGTTTTTCATAGTAAAAAATGATGGCTTGAAAATAGAAAAACTATTAATAGGGTGTATAAAAAAAAAAATGACCGTCTACTGACCATTTTTACATTCCCCGTGGAGAGAAGATGGTGACGAACAATATCTTTCGACACACCACACTCCCTGAAAGGTTCGCGACTACTTATGGACGGATTTGACTCAACAGGTTCCTTCAGGACCTCATCAAAATCCATTAATGGTCGCCCGGAGCCATTCTTCCTTTTCAACGTTGTATCTCCACTGCTAAATTGTTCAAACCAAATTTCAACCATGCCCATTTGGAATTTGGGTACGTGGATGAAAAGAGAAAGAGCGGGCAACGACAGAGATGGACGGACGAGGAAGAAAGACGATGCCGAGAAACTTGCCTGAAGCCGGCTTACCCTGACGCAGGAAAGAGAAGAATGGAGGCGAAGACTTGACCTAGACATTTATCGGGTTGTAGAGCCAGTGATGATAATGACGATAACTCAAAATAGTTTTGAATAACTACAAAATTATATTTTTATAAGGTATATTAGCTAACTTTGAGATACTTCGTCGCTCTTTCAGTAGGAGAGAGATTCCTGAGTTCACCTTTGGATGGTTGGATGAAAGTTAGTAAACGTCATTTAGAGAAAAATATACTTTTTATAATCCTTACAATTATGCATCAGTAATAAATCAATTGCCACTGAAGTTTCTATACTTTGATCGTTGAAAAGAAGGATAGTCTTGAATTCGAGTTTTCTCCTACGATATACGAACTGAAGAAAATAACGGTATTTTCTAAGGATGGAAAGCGGATTTCTCCTATTCATAATATGGAAACATCACAGATGATAAAGTTTATAGGGAGCTTTTGAATAACCATCTGGCGGAAAATAATCTAAGAGATCGTAAAGGAGAGATGAGGGTAAGGAGAGCTTACCTTCTATAGAAGGAATTAACTGTCAGGTAATAAAATGGGATCCCGGGGGGGGGGAGGGGTGATTAACGGATCTCTGAATCGGGCGATCCGGAATAACCTCAGACCTTTCGAACTGAAGTGAAAGGCAATGAGTACAATTTACTGGCAAATTATTGGCAGGTTATTATCGTGGGTTACTCGGAGAAGGCTTGGGAATAATAAAAGCGAATTGTAATTAACAACATTTGTTATTAAAAAGGTTCATTAGGCAGACCTATAAAAAATTGTTTATATAACAACTGCCCAGCATTAAAACTAAATATTGAGGCGTTGACATTTAAAAGGTAGTTGTCATCCGATGAAGGAATCTATTTACATATTATACTATTTACATCATCATATCATTTAGTTCACCGTCACTTTCATTTATTAATGTTAGTAACTGGAACATTTTATGGGAATGAACATTTGGAAGAGATAAATATATTAATAAAAATTCTGTGAACTATGAAGCTGCTTAACATTTTCAGGTAACTGTGGCTCGAAAATCCTTTCAAATGCACAATACAATAATCATAGATCGTTATTTGGTTTCAAGGATGTTGAGGTGGTTCAACCAGAAGGTTTGTTCAATGGGCTACCTCGGAAGGACAGACAGATCCTTGTCTGTATAGCTATTATAAATGGCGACTATTCATGGATCCAGACTTACCAGATAGAGTCCTTGAACCAACCATTAGCAAAAGTAAAAGTTCATCACAGAGTTAAACTACGCCATTATACATAATTTAAACTAAATGGATAAAGAAAACGATATAAATACTCCATAATTCCATCATAATTATTTAAAATTATTCTATAACCTTATTCAGAAAAAAATAATATCATTACAATATGCTTTGAACAATTTGATGAATAAAGTCGTGATGGGACTATTATAGGGTTCCTAATCATACATAATATAATGAATTCATATTTATAAACACTATTTTCAATTTTTAATTTTTGAAATTTATCAATCTTTTCTTTCTATATATGCTTGTATTATTACATTTTACTTATGTAAGTAACCTCTAGATGTCTGGTATCATATCCATATCTATAATTAAACTAGTTTTTTCTAAATCCTTCATATTCCACCCCCTTATCTATGTTTTAATCTTCTCATTTTGTATCTTTCCGTTTACCTCCTCATTTTTCTTTCCCTTTATATTATGTTTACATTTTATCCTTTCTGGACATTTATTTTCTCTATTTTATATTCGTATTCTTTAATTATTATATCTGTCACTATTTGAATTTCTGTTCATCATCTACAATTTTATTTTTATCTATCACTATTTTAAGTTTATTATATTCTGTAACCACTCTTATATTCATTATCTTTATTTATCATATCTATTCACTATTTCATCATATCTAGTCACTATTTTAATTTCCACACTTGTACCACTTTACTACATTACTTGCCACTATATTCTTGTTACTGCAACGTTTTTTTTATATATTTCTGTTTGTTTCTCTCTCTTAGCCGTGAAGATGGCCTACATTGTTGGCCGAAACGTCGGCACACAATAAATAAGTTACACTTATTTAGGTGTTTTTATTGACTGCACCCCCAAATATTTCTTCTCATATTAGAAGATACAGTCGACCAATTCTTCTATCATAATATCATGAAAATTATACCGTAATATTCATGCATGAAGATGGAGAATTCGAGATGTGTTCAGAAGCTTTTTTAAAACTTTATCTAATTGATATTTACACATGAAATGCTTTGTCGTTTCATGTGAAACTCCCGCTTTTTATTATACCTAAAAATTTAAAGTGGAAATAGTGCAACTTTGTTGTATAATTGAGTTTACATATTGTAATGAGCTATAATCGATCTTCCCTTTTTCGATATTTATTATTGCTACATTTGAACGAATATTGCTTAGTATGTCATCAAGAAAAAGCCGATTTTCATGTTGTTTTTGTTTCACACTCGGCAGTCCAAGCTGGAAGAAAAATAACCAGCGCGTTTGGGGAAGGGTGTTGTAACGAACGGATCATTTACCGTAGACTTGACAAATTTTCAGTTGATGATACAGATTAATCCATAAATAAATAATTAATTCTCAAAAAATTCATTATTCTTCCAACAGGCGAAACTATCACCTCCGCATCGTACTGCAGAGATATTGGCATAATAAATCAAAAACTTATCGAAAAGGTAACCTGCATTGATTAATCGGAAGGGTCCTATACTCTTACACGACAATGTGAGTCAGTGATGCAATTAAACGGGCTAAGCCAAAGTTAAAGTCCTCCTATTCCCACCTTATTCGCTAGACTTTTCTCAAACGAATTTCCACCTACTCAGATATTCGGGCAATTTCCTTGAAGATTTTTTCAATCGCGAAAAGTTGAATTTTTCAGTTCTGAGATTGAAAATGTGATAAGACGTTGGGAAACAAATTATAAAAACCAAGAGTAAAAAAATGTTTTGAATTCATATCTTTGTTTTACTAAATAACGTTTCCTTTGAAAACGAACATTTTATGTAAAACGACCCAATAAAAACTTTCTTTTTTCACGATAGTTAATAATAAATACTTCCCTAGCAGTATTATCCTTTGAATGTAGAATTCCCCACAAACGATGGTAGTATATAAAGCTGAAACGGGAAAAACGGCATTTTTTCACACATGGCATTCACAGCCTTCAACCTAGCTCCTTGTTGAAGCTATCCGATGATCTCGGTGTTCCAGATCCAGACACACGTTTGGTCTTCAAGAGGCTCGGTCGGCCAGATAGGGCAAGTTGCCTAACGGGTCCGGCCCAGGTGGGGGTAGGATACTGGCTCCGCCATGCTTTGTTAAGTCCTGCTAAGCCCGGCTCGATAATTATCCTAAGCCCCTGCTATAATATAAGTCCTAGCACTGCCTCCTTGCTCTATGCTAATGCTAACCGCTAACACCGCTTGTGCATTAGGCGTGAGGTTGAGGATATGAGACGAACGTGGTAATGGTGAGGTTAATGTCGAGGCCCACTTTATTCTTAGTGGCTCCTTTGGCAGCCGAAGCCCATTATTCCTTCACGCCTACCAGACTCCTTAATCATATGACTTGTATAATAGATATTTATTTTTACATCAGACTCCCACGGGCATTCATGAGGAATCCCAATGTTGAGGGTAAATATATAGTAGCAATTATTTACTCGGTCTGTATTTGACCCTCAATACATCAAAACAAGATTCACAATAAATAAACAGTGTTTAGTTTTTAGACATAAATATTTGGGAATGAAATTATTTAATATGTGTTTTAGGGCACCTTGGTAAAAAAAGGTTAGTTAGCTGTAGTTTAGTTGTTATCATGATAACCTGCAATGCCCACCTGCAATCACCATCCTAGGCAAAATTTAGGACTCTCGTAGTAACTGCTTAAATGTATACTCATTTTTCAATAAAAAAAATTTTTGAAGATATTTAAACCCGTTCATACTGGCTTTGTTTTTGTTGTTTTTTTTACTCTATAATATTAGTTATCCAATAAATAAAATATAGATTCACGATTAATAAAAGTATAAAAAAAAAAAAATTATTTTAGACTTCCAATGACCTTTCCAATTACTTTACCCTATGGGGTAAAGAAAAAAGGTGTGAAACACACATCAATTTAAAATAAAATGAGGATTTTTTTAAGGCCGTGGTTAGAGGGATACCTTAAAATATGATTTAATTCACTCACTTACACAAATTACATAAAAAATACATCATTTCTTTTATATTCTTTTTTATTTTAATAACTTTAGAAAATAAAATTATATACTTTAAAAGTTTATAAATACCAATAAACTACGAAACGTGGCTGATAAAACCGAATAAAACAAAAATGTTATCGTGGTGGATTATGATAAGTCATTATCATTTATATGACTAATTCTAAGATACTGAACTTTTCTGATACTGAACTTTTTTCAAAATTTCTTTTTGCCTTTTTTTAAACAGTAGTTGTCTGTAAAGGGGAATTATCATCTATCCAGAAGTGATCGTAATTATTATTTTTATAAACTTGTATTCTGTAAAGAGTGATTTGTGCTTTTGAAAGAAAAATCATACAAACAGGCAGAGGAATAAATAAATTATCTAGAGATTCTGATCCTGACATAAAAAAGATGTGTGGGGTCACCTGTGGTGTATTGGTGAGCATAGCAGCCTATGCATTACTTAAAAACCAAAGATAGCGGGTACGCAGTCCAAGAAACGGCCATAGGGGAAGCCCTTGTTGTCCCGTCCTTCGGAGAGGACGTAAAATGGCGGTCCCGAAGCTTTGTTATGTCAGGCAATCGTTAAAGACCCCTTTCCTAATTATACCTTGGCAAGCAAAATTTAGGATTCCCATTGTAGCATTATTCGATTAACCATATCTGCATAAATGTATGCAAAATAAATAAACAAACGAACAAATAATAAAGATGTGCAGTTTCATTAGATATAAACCTAGTGAAACGCACTTTTTTCTCTATTAAGTGGTTCGTGCATTAAACAGAGTTTACATATTTGATGATTCGCAAGGTTTTCTGTTTACATATTATTTCTAAGGTTTCTTCGAAACATAATGGACAAACGCCTAAACTCCTAACACCTTGTTAGGCATTGATGAGACTTCACGACCTTGGAGATGTTGCCGAAAAAAACAAGTCTTTATCAGCATTTCCTGATATAATTTTAAATAAATAATAATTGAGCTAACTAAATTTAATTTTCTTTCCTCAGTTTAGTCAGTCAATCTTTTTTATAATTTTAACACAATTTAATAAATCAATATATCAATTAGTATTTAATTTATGTATTAATAGTAATTAATAATAATTGATGTATTTATGTTTTCGTTTCTAGGGAATATCCCTTCCCTTTACAAAGAGAGTCTGTCATAATTTTATTACATATTTTTTCAATTACATTATTTATTAATTATTATGTTTAATAATTGTCTCTTTCTTTTTCCATTTATATATCAATAGATTAAGGTACCTACTGCAGTTAGGTTAATACCTCTTAGAGCATAACATAACTATGATTTATACTAACAGTAGGTTAAGCTTACAAAAATTATGTTTAAAAATATAAAACCCTAAAAACAGAAACCAATAAAAATTGATCACCAGACTATAAGTCAGATTATTAAAGTAATATAATGTAATGTAAAAACAACCCAAACTGCTACGATAAGCTATTGCAATTATTCACAAATACGTAATAGTTAAAATAATTGATTGATATAATTATGTTAAACCATATCCTTATTAGTTAATCTCATAAAACATATCATTAAATATATCAGTAAGAACATTAATGAATAGATAGGGGTGCTAAAACGAAAAATTGTGTCAATAGTAGTAATATTAAACTAAGCAATTCAATCAACAAAATGCCAATAAATTTCACTTACTAATAATTAACTAATACAATTAGATACCAGTAAATAAATCAATCATTGAGAAACACAAGGGTGAGATAAATGACGCCTCTGTCGATTATAAAAACTAAAAAATGACATAACTTTTTAAATATTAAAAAGAAACTGTATATTTACAAATACAAGATATCGGTTATTGTTTCAATGACATGTTCATGACTTCTTAACCACACACCGCTGACATTATAATTCTGAATAGAAATATTTTATTAATGAGGTTCCAGGTGTTGAATGGAACTCAATGATTCCTATCAATGGCGATTGTTACGGCGATTATTCATCGAGGTCGAATCAAATTGATGATCCATTTCATTTAATTTAAATGTCATCAACGTCCCATTGGTCGAATGAAGGTATCAAAGAAGGTATTCCTGAATAATCAATATTTGAGCATATAAATATGGAGAAGAAAATGATCCGGTCGGAGCACAAATATAATTCCTTAAATAGCGATAAACTACTTTTCAGAAAGCGACGCTTCAGGGTTTCTTCAGGGCTGAATATACAATATGCAAAACACAGACAAGATAAAAATAGAAAATAAAAAAAATATTAATAGACAAAATATACAATTTTTTTCCATGTAGACCAGCATACGTCTAAAAGTCATTAATTTTTGCGACTTTTCTATGAAATCTATACAATTATCTTTAAGCTCTTTGTAAGCCGTCCTTCGGAGAGGATGTAAAATGGCGGTTCCGAGCCTGCGTGATGTCTGGTAATCCTTAAAGATCCCTATCCTAATTATGCCTGAATAATCAAAGCTTGGAATTCCCACTGTAGCATCGTCCGATTAGCTGATTATTTGAATAAATAAAACAGTGTATTTGAAGTGAAGATGTGTCATTAGGTATTTTAATGAGTAATACATATCATTTAATATTCTGAATACTGAGATACGGAACCTTGAAAATCTCCCTAAATGTGAAAAAAAGTTGTAAAAAAAATTGTCGTTTCTTATAATTATTATTAAGGGCAGTAAAGACAACGCATCTTGTATAGGATCGAATTTACTACATGGCTATATATGAAATATTACTCAGAGCGGACTCAAATGACTCTTCACTGAAAACAACATTCTCTGTTCAACTTACTTAGGTATTAACAACGTGTTAATACGACATATATGAACTTTTTGCATTGTACAAACTCATTACTCACTGCCTTACAAGGGAAAATAAGAATAAAAATTAAAATAAATAAATAAACGTAATGGGAAACAATTAAAGCTCAAGGATGCGAACAATTGAAATAACCTGGTCCACAGTAGCTCGTAAAGGAAATAAAAATAAAAAATTAACGAAGTTGCTTGTATTTCTTTTAAGCTCGCTGTTCCATCATACTTTATTCTGTCCCAAGTAGCCACAAAGCATTGTGAATACACGAGTGCAACAGGAGCAGTGTTATGCCTAATTGAATCTCTTCAGTGCTTTCGTTCCACTCTTCTGAGAACTGTTGCACTAAATAAGCGTGCAGTGTCAACTCAGCTGGCTCTGAGAATAGTCTAAATAGATATGAATCATCACCACAAGGTCTTATCGGGCTAGCCCTAAAGAAGAAACGATTAATCTGCATTTGACTGCTTATCACAACAAATATTTATTGTAAATAAAAATCGAACTATAAGATACTCTTCCAATTATAACGATAAGTAGAATTATGAGCTCATACAAAAAGAAAAAAATAATGAAAATAATAATAGATAAATGATGCACATGCGAGAGGACAATAAAATAAATTGCACCATAGGATTCTGATAACAGCTTCAATGTTATCAGATCACTGACTCATCCGACCCAAGGACTTGAGATCATTAAAGCACTTAGGGCGTTTATAGGTTTACGACCCAACTTAATTACTTGATGCCACAATTATTTTTGTCTCTAATGATACTACATTATATGGGGCTTGGTTAGAGGCATAATTAGGTATTTAAGCTCCTCGATGTAAGACTCGGAAAGTACAGATGTAAGAAATTGGATCCCTGTGTAAATATTGAGATTTTTTTTCTGCAGTTTTCTCTCCCACTATTAATATTTGTTATCTGTTCCACAGGTTGTCGCTTCGAGTTGAGTCACAACACGTTTTAACTAATTATTCGTTTAATTTTTAATATTTCTCAAAAATACAAGTTATTTTGAGCTTTAGTATAGAAAAGAGAATCATTTCATCAATAAATAAAAGTTTCAACTAACATTTCGAAGTAAAGAGGATATATGGGGAAGAAAATGATCCGAGTGGAAGTCAAAAAATTACTCAAAAAAAAAAGAAAAAAAAAAGGAAGAACTGTTTATTGGAGATCCAACGTTTCGAACCACATTGCAGGTCTTCAGGGCTATCGGGAAAGAAGGGGAGCAATGTGGCTTCGTAACTTGTCATAAAAGATTCAAGAACAACTCAACATATAGATGATGTATGTTTGGTGAAACGTTCATTTCTAGATGAAATTATAACCGAAATATACACATTTCCCATGATTACATTCTCTTTTCCATACTAAAGCTCACGATAACTTGTATTTTTGGAAAATATTAAAAGGGAAACGAATGAAATGATAAAACATATTGTGAATCAACTTGAAGCGACAACCTGCGGAACTAAATGCGGCCATGATAAAACAATAATATAACCCATTTATGAATTCTGTATTTACTTTAGACTGAAAATACCCTTTTATCAAAGACAAAATTTTAATATTTTTGACTTAAGTGTTGATAAAATAATTGATACATTATCACTTTTAATTAATATTTTTCAACCAACTTTAAACTATTTTTTTACCAACTTGTAATTTATACCTTGTATAAATTACAAATTAATATCTAATACAGAGTTCGGGAATCTGAGCATTGTAATTAATATAATTAAAGTTGATCATGAAGGTTCTGCTCAACATTTTACTAATATAAGAGTTACACATCTTGACTATATATTACACAGAATAGTTTTACTTTCAACGGTTAAATGTTTTTTATTAATGCCAAACATACGTCAAGGAGTCATTGTAAAATGATAACAAGAATTCAGGTCGAAATAGGTGCTTCCATTGAAATCTAAAACAAGAAAATTTCCGCGGTAACAATACTTTCCTTAATCGTCTACAATAAAATAAAAAAACAATAAACTGGGAAATGCGAGCATTATGAGTCTTGTAATTTGTTTTGTTTAAAAAGAAATGAAAATAACAGGTAAATGATAACAGTTCAAATAAAGTCAATATCGAAAATCTAATATTTTGAACAGCTGACGCTTGGTTGAATCATTAGATGGGCAGACAACGATCGCGAAGGCCCCAGACAAGGAAGACCCTGGGGCTAGTAGATGGGATCAAAGAAGTACCAGCGATTAGAAGCGAGCGGCAGAGAGAAAACAAAGGTAGACATTATGCAAAGTTGACGTAGGATACCATCGATAGGGGGTAGGACTCGCGCTAAAGACCCGAGGGAAATTACGGTTGGGCTCACTCAGCCACTCTTCCGAAGACCTTTCCTGTCCCAAACCGATTACGAAATAGACATCTTTGAGTATATATTACATTAATGCTTCCTCGACGCTACATGATCTATCATTATATAATACTTTTATGTTTCTTTAATTCATAACACTATTGATTTATTGAATATATTCCAACTAAATTGCGGCTGGGCATGAAGTTGTGTGGCAGGTTCAAACCTACTTGGATGTAAGGACTTGAAATGTGGGAGGCTGATAAAACCTTCGAACATTCAATGCATAGAATACTTCCAATGCTATGAACCATTCCAAAGTCCTAAGAACCATAGCTAATGCTCCCTGATAATACATATTACAATAAAACTCTCCATCACAAATTTTATATCAATTTTGTTCTTGAAGTTACACCACCCTAATTATCGAAATTAATCCTAATCCACCTATCCTGTAGTGCAATCCTTATCCAGACGCACTCAGCCTAATAATCCTCCAAGGAGGTTGAAGCGGTAATGCTACTAACCATAAAAGGATTTGGATTCAGTACATGGTTATTTCTGTACTGCTTTTAAGCCAACGGTTTTACAGTAAACAGGTCGAAGATCCCACATGATCGATACACAACTTATAAAAAAATCAATAATTACTGGTGAAGCAATCTCTAAAGGACTGATATGTTAACACTATTTTAAAATTTAAACCAAAAATATTACATAACCAATTCCGTTCCAAGCTTGGCTAAACGCTGGTAAATAATTTAAATTAGAAGTTTACTGTTTCAAAACAAACAGTTGTTCAGGAAGGGACTTTCCCGAGATCAACGTCAATCGCTAGGCTTTTCCCTCACTTGGCTGGGTTAGCCTTAGGAGGTCACCAGATCTGTCAAATGGAATCAGAGCTGTTAATATTAATATATTATGGAATTTTAATATACGATAGAACAAGGACTATGAGATCAGTACCTCACTCACCGTTTAATATATTTTTTTAATTATGTCTAATTCATCGATGACTGTAAATTTTGTTCTGAAATAATGCTATTTCTGTAGACTAATAACCTAAAAACATTCATTAAGTAAATGAGAGACAAAAATATATTGGAAATGAGAATATCAGCTCGTTAAGAGTGATATGCCGTTTATTTCTGGAATAATCACCCTGTCATTATCCTTGGCATTCAAAGAGGTTGCGTAACTAAACGAGAATTCTCACATTTTCGCAATTCGTAAGTCACCAAATATTTTTGGTTTAGAAAAACATATATTTTTGGTTATAGTTTAAAATGTATATTTATTCTTTGGGATTAAAATGACCCTCTATGTGTAGTTAGACCGCCCTGGTAATAAAAATAGGTGAACTACTAAACCACGAAGGGTCTTGTGTTACATGGTACAGACATTTTTACGCCAATGGTTCTGCAGGGAAGGCAAGAGTTAATACAAGCCTTAGATTTTTCCAAAATCAATTTTAACCGCCACAATCTATGGATACGTTGTAAGGCTAGGACCATCCTGTTTCCAAGCCAAAGGTTTAGCAAGGAGGTATTTTGGAGTAGACCACACGCAGCCAACAGGTTTTCCCTATTAAAGGCAGTCACTGTACTAAGGCTGGGTGAGTAAATAAGATAAATAATTAAAGAAGCCACTACCGGTGTAAAATCTGATATCTACAGCTTAGTATATTAACACTCACTGAGATACACCACCAAAACTTTCATAAACAAATAATTTATAATTTTTATAAATTAAATAAATAACAAAATTTTATATATGAACATAAACATATTTTTTTAGTAATCCATAAAACTAATTCCAACAGATTTTGATGTAGTTGAGTTATAAGAAGCTTTTTTTTTTTTTTTTTTTAAATTTATTTATTGATATTTACAACTGTATTACAATTATACAACAAGTACATAGAATGCGTGTTACATAATGACATGAGAATGATATGTAGAGAAACTACCCACTGGTAGTACTCAAATCAAAGTTCAAATAAGAAGGTCACGGGGCCATCTTCTTTTCAGACGCCTCGGAGGATTATCGGGAATTGAAGAGGAAGCTAGGTTTGAAACTAGAGGGTTTGAGTGGTAATGAAGTTTGCTATGAAAGGATAGATACCGGGTTCGGGCCAAATCAGCAACAAAAGGGACATTAAGGTCGTTATGGATGATTTTATTCTTAACAAAATAAGGAGCATTGAGGATTTTACGAAGGATTTTGGATTGTAGGGATTGGATACGAGAGGAATTCGATGGCTTAGTGGAGCCCCATAGCTCTACTCCGTAAGTCCAAATAGGTCGTATGATGGTCATGTAGATTAGTCTTTTGTAGTTAATTGGGAGCTTAGAGCGTTTGTCTAGTAAGTGTTGAAGTAGCCTGAAACGTCGAGCGGTTTCTTGTCTTTTCAGTCTTGTATGAGGATTCCAGGTTAATCGTTTGTCGAGGTGCAACCCTAAGTATCGGATCTGTTCTACAGGCACCAGTTTTATAAGAAGCTAAATTACATATAACTTTAATTATTATCGGTTATTTGTGTTCATAACAATAAATGAGGAGTTCAAAAACAAAAGCGGATAGCTCCAAAATTTCAAAAACAGGCTTTTTCGCTAGTTTAGAGAAGCAATTTTATCTAACAAGAATCTTTGCCATCTTAATTCTTAAGGTTTTAGTCCGGTACCGAGCAGTTTAGCGAGTATTGAGAGTATTAAGCGTTGCTTGACTGGACTAGCGAAAAGCCAACTTTTGAATTTGGAGTTTGAATCTGAACGCCTCAATTATCTTCACTTTTCTCTTCTGGCATTCCGGTAACTAAAGTGACCAACTGATGAGAATATAAATAAAAGTTATGAGATAAAACTAGATCGGTATACTTTCTATGTGTTCTGTAATATATTGTTTGGTATATAATCAGAATATATAATAATAAATATTGATTACATATTTACTTACATATATGGGCCATTGCGGCCTGGGACAAGGCATGAAGGCAGGAGGTCTTGGGCTGCCCCTGGGGGAGTACAACGGCGGGGGGGAGCCCCACCGCGGCGGAGTACCCGGCATCCCTCTGCAACAATACTTTATATATTACATATTGCAATATATTATATAAATTCTACCATTATACTATAACAATAATATAATTTAATAATAATAAGTTAAAAGTAATAAAAAAGAGAAATCTTTAATATGCTCTAAAGAACTATACTTTATAATCTCCTTCTTAAGATTATATTACATTGTTAATTTTACCATTTTATAATTATAATAATAATGATAAAGAAGAATAGAATAAAGGCATGTTAAAAAATACTAATATTTAATATATTATTTTCCTGAAGAATGACTGTTTGGATTTCTATTTAATCTATATCCTAATATTTGCAGTAAGATTATATTCTATAGTACTATATATAATATTCATTTGTAAGACATAATTGTTCTCTGTGTTTTTCACAGGGTAGAATTTTGGACCCTAAAGAAAACAGATATAAAAAGACTAAATTCGTTTGATATCTGGTTGTGCAGAAGAGTTCTCAAAATAAGTCGGATGGATAAATTTATAAACGAGAATTTTTGCGTAGGATGAAGAAGGAAAGGAAGTAGTGATAACTATAACGAAATGCAAATTGCAACACCTGGGATACATAACGCGTGAAGTTAAATACGATTTATTGCAGGTGATAATGCAGGGGGGGAAATTCATGGAATAAGAAGCGTAGGAAGGAGACGACACCCCCTGGCTGCGAACCAAAGAGAATGGGTCAAGTGGACCATAAACAGCTTTTTAGATAGGTCGTATCCAAAATTCGAATAACCTTGATGATTGCCGACCTTCGGACGACACTTGAAGAAGTAGATATGAAGTTAGGAAGGCCCCATCCATTGCCCAACCATCAGACGCATAGAATAAGGGATGCCTGGAAAATATGTCGGCAATCTCGACGATATCATTATTTGATTGACTCCGAACTGATTCTCGTTTGGTTACGTTTGTCGGAGGAAGAGAGAGAGCCAAGGAAGGTAATGGAAGCTAGACCTGCTGGGATGACGCCGACTGAATGCATTCAGCGAGAGGCATGAAGAGGACGCCAAAGAAGAAGACGTATTCCCTATATATATTTTTTTTTCAGGAGCTGAATACAGAAGTCCTTCCTCACCCACCATATTTTCCGGACCTTTCTCCAACTCATTTTTACTTTTTCCGTTGTTTGGATAATTTTTTAAGAAATAAAAAAAATGACAACGAAAATGCCCTGAAATCGGCCTTCCGAGACTTCGCTTCTACCTTGACACCTAATTTTTACAGAGCGGAGATAGAAATGCTTGTTTCACGTTGTGAGAAGTGTATTGAAAGTGAAGGATCCTGTTTTGATTAATAAAAGTATTGTTTAATAATTCAAAATTACACCTTCACTGACATTTCATATGTTACAACCCAATACACAACTAACAAAAAAAACGAGCAAACTGATACATATTGGTGCCTACAATTGTTACATAATAACAAAGATAATTACTTGGTGGAGGAAGAATTCAAAAGGAAGGTTTTAAAGTCATTCACTCATTAATCAATAGGTATTACTCGTAGCGGAAAGTACGTCGTGTGAACTTATATGTTATGACATTGAGAAACAAAAACAGTAAAAACAGTGATTTTTTTTTTACATCTCATTGCTAGCCAGAACACTTCATGGGATTTCAATAATATTACAGACGATTATCTATTATTAACAATAAACCAGTAGGATCACAGGATGATTGCGCCAAAGTCGTCTATGTTTTCCTTCCTCCAGTAATGCGTCGATCACTAGAGGACCTATGACACCAGTTTCCACAGATTGTTGCATTTCCATCTCGTGACACATACATCCTGTCGTATTATTGCAAACAATGTGCAGGGGAGACAAGTTCAAAGGTCGTAAGAGTTCAGAGATACCTTTCACTCAGTCTGTAGGTGGTAGCTGGTTATCCAACAGACGTAGTTGGTTGCAAAGTGAAATTTGTCTTCGTAACGAATAATTTATTTCAAGAATACAAATTGTTTCTTAACTTGGTTTACATATTCTGTAATTAACCTGGAAGGTAATCTTCCATACTTATCTTCACAACGTAATAAACTAAGGACTTATTTTAACTTTCTTTGAAAGAAAGATCAGTAGGCCGCTGTCCTGATCGAATAAATTACAGAGATTTCAAGACCGTGGAAAAATTCCAACGAAAAGCTCTTAAGTCTCCAACCTAAAACAGAAATTGAAAATATCTGTCCTCAGGAATTTCTGTTTTAGTTAGGAGACTCAAGGGCTTTTCGTTGGAATTTTTCCACGGTCTTAACATTTATGTAAGTCTCTTTTATCTTTCCCTTTTCAATATTACAGAGATTTCTTTTTAGCGATTCATTTACTCAGTAAAAGTAACTCAAGACCAGAGGAGAAAGGAGGATTTGGATTGTGCTGTATATTATAACCAATAAAATTTGATGACTATGGTCTTGCTTCTTTAACTGTAAGTCATCACACATCATTAGTAAAAAAAGAGTGAGTTGAAAAATATATAATGAATAGTGACGTTCCAACCGTTTCTTCAGGCAGTAATAAACTAAGGTATTATTTTAACTTTATTCATATTGGTTGAATTGATGCTTAATTTCCTAAAAATCTGAAATTTTTGTTATTGCGAAACTTCTTCAATGGACAATGGTAAAACAGACACAACATAAAAATAGTAAATTTATTACGAAAGAAATAGAAATCTTGTAAAGCGGGTTTGATAAAACCCTTCGGACATAATTAGAAAACTATTTTATGTATTACTACATTGTTTCTTTATCAAAATCACTACAAAATGAGCTACCTCACTACCTGAGATTTATTAATTAGTTTTTTGTAGTAGCAGTTAATGCTTATTAGTAATCCTGTTTCGAAATATTGATATAGGTATGAATTACTATTTTATGAAGTCGTATAAAAACCCTAACAGAAACCAAAACCTTTTTTGACTTACGGAGTAGCTTTAGGGCCATCGAATTCCTCTCATATCCAATCCTTACAGCCCAAAATCTCTGGTTTTGTTAAGAATAAAGTCAACCATAACGGCCTTAATGCCCTGCTGCTGATTTGGCCTAAACCTTATATCAGTCCTTTCGTGACAAACTTTATTCCCAATGAAACCCCCTAGTTTCAAACATTGCTTCAATTCCGGATAATCCTATGAGGTGTCTGAAAAGAAGATGGCCTAGTGACCATTAAGTTGAATTTGTTATTTGAGTACTACCACTAAGTAGTTTCTCTACTTGCCTTTACTCATGCCATTATGTGTCATTAATTATATTTAAATTAACACAAAAATTATGCTGTATAGTTGTACATTTTAATAAATAAACGTCTAAAATACTGGAATGCTCCCTGAATGTAAATACTTATATAGCATCAAGTTCCAGTCTTTTCATTGACGACTACCGAGTTATCTCCTTCATTCAACGGAGATCGAAACGTATCAAGGTAGTTGTTATTAAAAAAAAATCAAATAATACATAGCAATCAAAACTGAAATATATACGTTCTCATATCGAAATTATTAGTTATTATTTATTTTGTTGGATAATATATGCAAAATACAAGACAGGGAGAGGTATTCAGAGGGAAAATGGTGGAGGCAGGGAGACTATTAATTTGGTCCAACGCAGCGAGCCTAAAGAGGAGAAGCCAGTTCTCGCCAATTTTAGCAGCCCTCGTCAGGGCCTTAGCTTCAAACTCTCTCTGTCTCCTTCTTTAGTATTATTCATAAAACTAATAAACTAAATTTTTATTTTTTAATGCTAGTTCTATTTCTTATTGTTAGTGCTAATACTGAAGTTCAGGGTGGCGAACTCTATTAAACTATACCTTATTTACCATAAGGGTGGGTTAGATTAGTTCAGGCCTATAGTACATTAAAAATTATGAGACGGAAAGTATATATATACATAAATATACATTATTTTATGCTTTCTATAAAATATCCCTCCGAACAGTAAACTGTTTATGTTTGCTGGTCTTTTGACTTTTATAAATATAAAACTTCTTAATCCTCTTTCAAACGAAATGTTTATCTCTATAACTTTTACTATAATACTTGAAAATTATGGAGTCTTTACAATGATGTCAAAGCGTGATTTTAGCCTAATTTTGTCTTGCGTGTTCCAACTCCGCCGGAAATATCAACGAAGTCTGGGGCGAAGGCAGTATAAATGAGTGCGCTGTTCAACGGTAGTTCAAGAGATTTCGAGAGGAAGTCTTGGTCCTTGAAGACAAAGAAGACCGTGGATTTAATATGTTTTGAATCCTCATTATTTCTGTCCCCAAGACTGAAAAATTACGTCAACGAACGACATATTTTCAAACAACAGTAGCGTACCAACTGAAGAAGTGTATTCGAGTTCAATAATGGCTAAGGGGAATGGAAGAATCGTCTCAAGCTGTGAGAGGCTTCCCTAGGTAGTTACTTTGTTGGAAACAACGTGAATTCGAAATTTTATTTCAATAAAAACAAATAGAAAAATCTGTCTCATTATTTAATTTACACACATGAGAAAAAGAGAAATGGGACACAGATGTGCCACTCTAAGAAATTTGTATTATTCACCATTGTTGATCTGTATATACACAAATGACAACAAATGACAAAGCATTAGTAAGCATCCATAAATTATATAGATATTATTATGCTACATCCGTCCCTAATGGACAATGTTCAAATGAATAATACAAGACTAGGTTCTTCTTATGGTCGAGAAGTCAAAATGCCTTCTTGGAAATTAAAGAAAAAAGAATTAAGAATTAAAAAAAAATAACTGTGGACGAATGTTAAGAATCATAATGAGGATAAACTATTATTTACTATTTACTATTATACTGTTATTTCTACCATCCATACTGAGCAAGATATTTAATTTCTTTCATTTATAAATTAAATAATACAAGCATAGATAAGTATTTATTTTAATGCTCATCTTTATAAATAAATAGAACGTAAATAGGTTAATAAGAATAGAAGTGAATATCAGCCATGAAAGGATGCGTGCCAAAAGCCAAAATTAAGAATGCGAAGCAGGCCATATCAACAATAATATAAGCTTTTTGAATTCTTAATTCAAGCTTTAGTCTTTTTCATAAAGATGCTTTCTGAGGGCATACTTTAATTTACGTAATAAGTTAATGAGATTTGTTTTCCTTTGTTTTAGAAACCAAGTACCAAAAAAAGCCGAAGGCTCTGGATTCAAATCCCGCCGCTGGTAGAGACTTTTTATCGGCCGGAAACGGACCCTATAAGGTCTAGGACCCTCCTGGGGCTCACCCAGTCTCTAAAAGTGGGAACCCAAAATAAGGGGGAAATTTCTGGCGGTTGAGCATGATCTAGGACAAATCACCTCCCTGCATATCCGTTGTCCAAGGAAAAATATAGTCTCTAACCTGTACTGAACCCCAGACCCTTCACGGATTGCCGTGATACAGTTTTTTTTTTTTCAAATTAGGTAAATGTACAGATCCTGTGTACAGATGTAAATAATAAAGGACAATTCGTAAATGAGGATTGAAAAATATTTAATACGACACTTAAGTAGTATATAGTCGTCATATTTGTTTCATACTCTCAATGGAATTAATCGATTTAAGAGCCACCTGTGGTGTAGTGGCTAGCATAACAGCCTACTATGCCCTAGATTCACAGCCTGAAAAGCGGCGGCCTTAGGATCTTGTTGATCTGAAGGGAGTACAAAATCCTTGGTTATGCAGTCCTAAGGAAGAGACATAAAATGAAGGTCCAGAGCCAGTGTCGAGGTACCCTTTAAAGATCCCTATCCTCATTGTACCTAAGTCGACAAAATTTAGGACTCCCACTGCGTCCTTGGATTAGCAATAGTAGCATTACGTGACGTTAAATGAATAAACATGAATAAACGACAATAAAATATTGAGCCAAAAACTCAAAGAGAAACACTATTATTTATTATAATGCAATTAGGAAAAACCACAATGCAAAGCCTTATGTTTCAAATCCAGTAACATACCCATTTACCAGTCGACGTTTCGCCTATTCAGAAATTATCAAGACACAAAAACAAAAAAGGTTTATGTGAATCACATCTCGAAGAAAAAGGTGCAATACATTCCAACGATCAACAGCCCAAACAGGCTCCAAACATGAGACAGCAACCCAACCACCAAGACGTTCAATATACAACTCTGTAAACGAATAAACGATTTTTTTTTGTAAACAAAATGATTATTTCTTTTAATTATGGATTTTTTAAAATATAATTTTTCAGAAAATAACCTCCAAAAACTGAATTTGAATAATTACAAATTACATTATACCAACAGACTTATTTTTAAAATTAACTTAATTTCTTTAAAAGGGATTATGATCTTCAATTATATTGTTTGTAATGTTTATAAATAAATAGTAAAACACAATCCTTCCAAGGTTGTTTAGAATTCCTCCGGCCGGTTTAGCCACGGGACTTAAAAGGGCTGGTCCAAAGAAAAGGACTTAGCTTTTTGTGCTTATAAGAAGACCTTGAATCCTTAAGTCGGCCTTCAAGGACCTACCCCGTTCGCTCCCTCGAATATAAACCTTATAACACTTGGCCATTCAATATTGTGTCAGGATGAAAATGTGGGTTGTTTAGTGTAACTTCTAAACCTGAGACTGGATTACAATAATATTTTTTAAGTAATATAAAGTTATAAGGTCATAATGAGATACGAGCAGTTTTGTTAAAAATAAATAAAAAAGGAAATGAATAACATATTTCAGTAAATTCCTTAAACAAGAAAATGCTATCCCGACTATTATTCTAGAAGCCCCATGGAAGAAAAGCACTACACACCATATTGGCCCCGACAAAAATAGAATAGGAACTTAAAAAAAATAATAATATTAAAGTACAACAAGAAATCTGCTTACTACTGAATTTATTCTTATTTTAAATAATGTAAACCAAGGCGAAAAGAACAAATAAGTGGTATGTATGATTGTTTTCCTCAGTGTTTTTTTAAAAATTTCAATCTATTTTGAAAACAGCTTTTAGGGGGTCAGTTCAACGCCATTTTAAAGTAAAAACAATTTTCTCTAAATTTTTATATTGAATTTGGAGGTAAGAATTGTAGTAAACAATATTTCTAAGGGGATCTTTAAAGAGTACATACCTCGAAACAGGCTCTGGACCTTCATTTTACGTCTCTTCCGTAGGACTGTACTAAGGATTTTTTATCCCCTTTATAACCAACTAAGGTCGCTTTTCAGGCTGTGAATCTTGGGCATAGTAGGCTGTTATGCTAACCACTACACCACAGGCGGCTCTAAAATCGATTAAACATATCGGAATTCCATTTAGAGTATTTCTTAAAACTTCCTGTTCTATGCCTGTACCACTACAGCCAACTGGATAGACAAAATTTAGAGCTCCCAATCCAGTCCGATTAGCCATAGCAGCAAAAAGTGACGTTAAATGGACGAACAAACAAACACTAAGGCCAATGAAGGGTCTTGTGTTCAGATCATGGTTGAGACTGTACTGTTTAAAGGAAAACGTTTATGCAGGGAAGTGATTTGTCAGAGTTCACACTCAGGTTTTTCCCCAATTAAGGGACGCACTCTATAGAAGCTGGTTGAGCTCCAGGAGGGTCGTCAATGGTACAGCATGGTCCCAACCAAGGTTTTAACTAAATCCATAGCATCCAGTACCTACCCTTGGATGTATTTTTTGGATCCGATTTGACATTAGCACTCAAAATACAGCAGAAGGCTAGAAATCATAAATAGAAACTGTAATGATTGACTTTAACAAAATTTTCAAATTAATTAGATTTTCAAATTTTGGGGATAGAAGACAAAGACAAGCGAAGCGAAGAAAGATTTAGGTAAAAATAATACAAAAACAGAAGAAATAATTGACAGGGAAGTAATTCGTTAATTCGTTTAAAGGTATTAAAAATGTAAGGATTCCAAGGCAGGACAATGGATAAAAAACAGTTTCAGATTGGCGGGACGATAAAAAGAAAAACATTTGCACGTATGAATTGAAAGAAAAGTAAATAATGAGGAATTAAAATTGGAATGTGGAAAATGGAATCATAAACGGCCAATACCAAGTTATACAAAAAACAAAAACACCAAGAAGGAAACTATTAACCTATGATAAAGGATGGTGAATATTGTAATTATTATAATATATTATAACTATATTTTTATTAAACTTATTATATATAATATGTACATGCACGTATTATTTTTAATCATCAGACAACTAGGAAATGAATTCATCTTTAGCCTGGCGGGAATCGACCGGATGCACCACGTTACCCTCAGCACGGAAGTTAGTTATTTACGAAATGATAGTAATTAAGATATTAACTGATAACAGGTCATTAGGCACAACTTGCACAAAACGAACAAAGTTTAAGTAAAAAAAACAAACTTTTTCTTGAAGGATATCTTTCTTCATTTCCTTTTTCCCAGATAGTGTAGTATTTAAGGTTACTATTTGAGTATCACAGATTCCGATTGGTAAATTTTCAAAAAACTTTTTTGACTTAATAATATATTTTCCATAAAATATAATTTTCCATGTTTCATCCTACTAATATTATAAATGTGAAAGTTTGTATGCTTGTCTCTCTTTCACGCAAACACTACTGAACAGATTTGGATGAAACTTTACAGTGATATAGGTTATACATCAGAATAGCACATAGGCTACAAGCAAGAGCGGATCTATTAGGGGGGCCCAATGGGGCACGTGCCCCCCGACAGGTTTTTAGGTACTGTAGAGAATCCATTATAGTATATACATAATTAAAGGCCAGTCACATGATAATAGTTGTTAAAATAACAGAAAGAACATTAGTGAAACTATTTGTTTTGGTATCCTACCAGTCTTACTATCTTACTAATATTATAAATGTGAAAGTTTGTATGTTTGTCTCTCTTTCACGCAAAAACTACTGAACGGATTTAGATGAAACTTTACAGTAATATAGTTTATACATCAGAATAACACACAGGCTATAGCAAGCGCGGATTTCGGAGGGGTGGCGCACGCGGGAAAGTGCCCCCCGACAGTTTTTAGGTACTGTGGAGAATCCATTAGGTATAGTACATAATTTAAGGCAAATCAGGAACTTAGCATCTTGAAATTTGTAGATAGGTTCTTTGTATAGTTTAAGAAAGAAATTTGGATAATTCCACCCCAAGGGTTTCCCCTTTAATATAATAGGGGTTCAAAGGTTGTATAGAATCCGTCAGTTTTGAAGTTAGACATCTGAAATTTTGGTTGTACGAGTAACTTATATTTTAAAATATAATAAAATTATTTATTTAAAATGATTTTTCACGAAACTTTATGTGGCAGACTAAATTCCACGCGAGGGAAGTCGCGGGCATAAGCTGGTTGATTCATAATCCCCAAAACTCAACATTTTACAAAATATCCACAAAGGTTTTAAATTATATTTTATTTGTAACGATTCGTTTCATATGCTAATGAAAACAAAAATATTAGAACGAACATTGGGCTCAGTATAGAGTAGATGCGGTACTGTTTCTAACTCAACGATTGTGCGGGGCGGTGATGAAAAATGAAAGAAATATCGATAATTAAACAATTATGTAAAAAGGATATGCATGAAGGCAGATAGCCAGGCGGTATACCGTCAACGTAATTGGATATTAATGAAATTTAAAAAAGATAATAATAGTATCTCATCGTATAGTTTCTTAAATTATTGTGAGTTAAATTTATAAAAAAAAGAACCTGTACCACAATTCATAAACCTATTGGACTCAAGACACTGTAGATACTTTACTGTATATTAGCTAAAAGTTGTATCTCTTTTATACAAAGAATTAATTTGGCCGATATTACACGCAACCGCCAGGTTTCCTCCCAATTAAGAGCACCAACACTATACAGTAGTGGATGCGTGAGCCCCAGAAGGGTCTGTTGTTCCCATACTGTTTGTATTCCTGTATTTATCATCAGATACATAAATTGTATTGAGGGCATGACCTTTAGGGCTTGCAAATGGTTTAGATATGCAGGCGTTCGTGCATGGACTCCCTTCACTTCCTCAAACAATCTATATTCTATCAGCTTCGGCGCATGGCTTTGTTTTAAATTATGTTTAGTTGGCGAAGTTAATAGGGCCTGGCCGTTGGGAATGTTAATATGCACATTATAACCAACACTACGCAGATTTCTTCAGTTTTATTTAAGTTGAATACAAAGCCTCTTATAGACTTTCCACTCAACATGAGTTGGTATTTCGATTCTAAACTTACTCTATAATATTTGTACGTTACATACGTACATTTGTACAGTACATTGTACATTCGGTTCAAATTATCAGTTCAAATATTTAATATAGTAATCAAAATTTAGATAAATATTGGCTTTTACCATACAGCTTTAGGGAGCAAGGTGGCTAAGTTTTCAGAATGCTGAGGACTTCGGGTTCAAATCCAGCTGTGCCAGATAAAAATATTTAATCTGTTAACAACTCCAGAAGGACTTTGTGAGATCTAAAGATCCTCCTGCGGCTCATCTATAAAGTTGGTACACTTAAGCGGGGTGAAAACCTGAAGGTTGAGCGTGATCTCAGACAGATTACCAATGCAAAATCGTTGCCTTAGAAACTGTATAATCAGGTGCCTTCGTTATGAAGCACCACAAGAATAAGGTAAGCAATTTTCTCACTGACAGTCAGGCAGCATGCAATGCATTACAAAATCCAGACTAACGAGATAAAAGGAGGAATGCTGTATAAGACTTGATGAACTAGCTGTACATAACAGAGTTAACATATTTTGGTTCCCTGGGCACAGTAGTATACCAGGAAATGAAAGGGCCGACAAATTGGCAAAGAAAGGAGCAGTTATTGCTCCAATGGGACCAGAACCATGGTACGGGGTTCCCCTTCCTCTGGCTAAGGATGCAATTAAGAAATTAGCCAAGAGGAAGATAAAATCACGTTGAGATAGAACCAAGATAAAGCATACTAAACTTTTTATAAAGGATCCCAATGATAATCTTTCTGAGAAAATAAAGAAAGAAGTCGCTTACATGTCGAGAACCGACCCCAAAAGTATGGTCGAAGCGATCACTGGGCACTGCAAACTCAGGAAGCACATGCATCGCTTAGCCATTCAACAAGAACTTCGGTGGAGATTGTGCACAGATGAGGACGAAACCCCCTGGCACGTTCTCTTTGAATGTAAAGCACTAAGTCGAAAGAGGACATTTGACCTTGGCCCTGGAGGACACAAGGAACTTCAAGAACTGAGATTCAAAGATTATATAAAATTTCTCAGAAGTCTAGACCTAGGTTAGGGATCTTTAGGACTCAAGCTCAATGGACCTTTTTAGGCCGAATAAACAAGAGTCACACATAAATAATAATAATAACTGTACAATCTCTACCATGTAGCGGGTTTTACTGGGTTTTTTTTGTTAATATAATTTTATTACGTGAGTTTAAAATATTTCAAATAGACACATTTATATTACATTTTATAAATAATATTACAGTACCTTAAGAAGAAATGCTATTAAAAAATAAAAAAGCATAAATTATTATATCACTCCTTCGATAGAACAACGACATAATTGAAAAATTGGCATTTTATGAAAGTAGCATTTATACTGATTGAAGCTATTAAATTCTAACAAATTCTAGGAATGAAATATCTGATATTACATTTCAAACATTTTTTTTTTAATAAAGTCGTATTTCAAGTTGTATCATATTTGAACTTGAAGTTTTATAGGAATAAATACAAGAAATTAAAATCAAGAATCTTTTAAGTTTTCAAATTTTTCTAATGATTATTAAACGAATTTAAATGCCATCATTACTATAGGAGTAATTTGTTTTACCAATACCCAAATTTAATTTTGTAATTCTCCTGGAACTTTCAAATAGCTCTATTGCAAAATTAGTTCTTTTGAGTTATGGAATTGTACTTTTTATGGAGGCATATATGCAAAGCTGTTTTAAAATATTTCATAAACTATTTGGCCCACTTTATACTTTTACAGAAGGATTATATCCCACCGAGTAAATAATTTCTGAGATTTCATTTAGGAACAGATGAGATTATTTAAATATTAACATTTTAATTCCATTCTCTTTCCCATATTACTCTTCAAACATGGTGACTTTATTGAAGATATACAAGACAAAATTATAACTATCTAGAGAAAAAATTCCGAGATTTCATCAACGCTTTATCGATTCAGACTCCACTGAAGGAAAGTCCTTTTCTCTGATTTTTTTATTATTATTTTCAGCTGTCGTGACAGTTGGAATCGATAGAGAGAGTGGTGATGACAGCGAAGATCTAGATCTTTCTAGACTGGGCAATTTGGATTGTCGAAAGCGCTTAGGCTTGGAAGTTCTCGCCCATTCACAGATGTCAAACGAAATGAAGCGCCTATATAATTCTCTGTCACATCTCTGAGGCGCTCAGTCCTTTTATGTTATTTTTAGCTTCTGATATTACTTTTTATCTATTTTTATTTCGTTTTATAGTTATTTCTGACACCTTCTTACCAGTAAAAAACATCAGTGAGTAATATGAATCCCTGGAAACTATACACATTGCTGATTATCTGCTAGCCTATAGGATTCAATAAAGAAAATAAAAAAACTATACCATTACAACCCATGAAGTGTCTGTGGTTTAGTGCATGATAGAGATTGTACCGCTTCGAGGACAAGAGTTGTGGAAGGTGGTGATTGTTCCAGATCACCCACTTTATAGAGGCTGGGTGAGCCCCAGGAGGATCCTATATTCCATAGGATCCCTCTCCGGCCGTTAACAGATTAAATAAAAGTCTGCCAGCGAGCGGGATTTGAACCCAGGACCTTCGACACGGTAGTGAATAGGTCAGGCACTGACTTGAAAAGGAGTTATTGCTTATGTATATAACTCCATTCCAAGCCTAAACTATGAGGATTTTTCTTTTCTTATTTGGAAAAAGTCATTTTAAGTAGTGTCGAAAGATATTGGATTACTCTTACGAAATATTTTTTTAAAGTGAGGACTTACCAAAACTTTTTTAAAAGCTACTTCTAATGTTTCCATTTTTTATTTTAAAATATACCTCATTCTGTCGCTTTGAAACAGGCTTAAGTGTATAATATAATATGAATTTATATTATGTATAATAATATGACTTTATAAGCTTTGTATGCAAATGCAGAATCCTCAAGGCAAAACTAATCCTATTCATCGAAATGTATTCTGCACGAAATAAAAATAAAATATTTCAAAAGGCCTTGAAAGCCCAATTTTACTAATCGAAACACTCCTAGTTTCCTGAAGAGTAAATGATATCGCGAACATCCTACACAATATTGTTAATTATTGACTATTAAAGAATATATGTCTCTTTTTGTAAGTTACAACTTATTGCTCACAAACTCAATGCATTTCGATGAAGTTGTAAATCTTAAAAATAATAATAATAGTAAAT
Source organism: Arma custos (assembly GCA_037127475.1). Taxonomy (NCBI): domain Eukaryota; kingdom Metazoa; phylum Arthropoda; class Insecta; order Hemiptera; family Pentatomidae; genus Arma; species Arma custos. The sequence goes on from CM073762.1 coordinate 23,772,281, forward strand.
AAATAAAAGACTTTGTTGATCTCTTCTGGTTTAGACCGTGTTGATAAATTTTTCGCCAACGTTTCGCCAGCCATGCTGCTGACTCCTTCAGGGCTGAAATGAGAAATTCTATCGCAATCTGCGTGTATGGAGATTGAAAGCAATCCTAGCTTGTTTCTGCTAGACGTTTCAGTCTCTTTGTCGGATTCTGTGGTAATGTGTCTGCTAGAAATGTTTGTACAAGTGAGTTTAGGTGTCCAGCAAGGCAATCATGAAATTGTTTGTATTGTTTCTTGATTCTGTCAGTCATGATTGGTATATCTAGGCCTTTGTGTAATGATTTATCAGTAGAGTATAATGAAAATGAGTAGAATAACGAAGTTCAGAGATACTTTGCTACAAGTGGAGAGAGACTATAAAAAAAAAATACACATCGAAGGACATATTTAAATAACTCTAGAGACATATTTATTGGAGTGCGACTCTGTGGTTTCTAGGTAGTTCTTTTATTGTCGGCGAGAACTCAGTTGTGAACTGATACCATCTTAGAATTTATTCTTTATCTCTCTTCTGACCATTTGTTCCTGGTATCTTCATGGCTTCTTTCTCTGACATTGCTATCCACTTTTCTACCTCGTTTTCTAACATTTTTGTCTATAGCATCACTTGATTCTTTTTCGCTTGTTATAAATTTATTTATAACTGGGTTAACGATTAATTGATGTTTTTCTCTGTAAATAATAATTCTATTGGTAGGTCTTGTCGATGGAAGTTTAGTAATAAATTTTTAAAATTTCAATCATCGTTTTCTTACGTCTGCTGCCAAGTTATATACATATATATTAACTATTTGAAATTAATTCTATCTAAGAAGAAGTAATGTAATAATTTCACACATTATTTCTTCATCGAAACCTCAGTCAAGCTACAACAAAAAGTCTTCCTTTCCCCCTCCCTCAAAGCTGAACTGGGGCCAAAAGACCACGTTTATGATAGCATTCTGGAGACAGTCAAACCGTATATCCGTAGTGTTCTCTGTTCATCCAACCATATCCTCTTTCGGCAGCGTTCGTTTTTAGTCTAGAGGCGGTTGTTTAGCTCTTACTATCTCCATCAATCTTCTTACTAATGTGTATTTTTAAAAAGAGTTCAATGTGCCAGTCTAAGGCAGCACCGCTAGCACTTTCACGATTAGACTAAAGCTAGATCATTCGATGGATTAACAACTGTAATCCTGAAGGTGTAGCTGTTTAAAATTTTTGTTTTCCTAACGATTTATTTCGGTGAGTAGTTGTTTTGTTAAGTTTTAATTTTTAGTCAAACCCGTCTGAAATTGCACTCGGCTTCACGGTTATAATAACAAAACACAGCCAACATTATTTTCATTCACATAATGTTTTGCAGAGAGATAGTAATTAATTTTTAAATCATAAAACATGTATGCTCTTTAATATTTGCTCCTTCAAAAGAACAATGTCATAACTCAAAAAAACTAATTTTTCTAAAGGCATTTGAAAGTTCCATGTGAGCTGTGTATAATATGTAATGTGTATATAGTTGTAATGTGTAATTTATAATGAACAATGAATATGGAATAATAATAAATAAACTATAATAATGTCGAAAATAATATATCAATTTTTAAAATGACTCTAATCAAACCACATAAGATACGATAATTGATTAAGAATTTATACTTTTGCTATAAGAAAATAGAATATTATGTTAATCAGGATTAAAATTAATCTCACGATTATTAAGGTAAAAATAATATAGGCTATGGCAATGTTAAGGCTGCACGTGTTTTATGTGTTCTTATATCGAGTAAACTGCCATAAAGTTTTTAAATTTATACAGAAATGCAAAAAAAAAAAAGTTATGTTAAAACACACTGTATAAGTTGTTGTGGGCAGCGTTCAATCCCTTTATATGCTGCAAATTTGAGTACTCTTTTAATAGCACATTTTTATTTGCTTCATCTTTATGTAATGGAATCTATGAGCTCGATTTTCGGCCCCTATAAACATCGAATTAAATTGATACTTGCACACTTCTCATGAACCTGTGACAACCCAATAACTTAATAAGTTTCTCTCATTATCCTAAACGGAAACTTCAAGATTAGCGATTTTTCACATCTTGGTAAACGGAAACAAGGGCGTGTATTTTTTAATATTATACTAAGTATTTTAACTATATTTTTAATTTCATTAATAAGTAAAACACAAAAAACTATATATGCTTTATTATGATTATAAAAGTTACAATATTTTTTTTTTAAATATTATTGAATAAAATAAATCTTATGTCAATAAGAGTTAATAATTATAGCCCTGCATCTACCCAACATTTTATTTTCAAAAATTAACAATGTACACGTACTAGGTAAATTTTGTTAATACAAATTAAGAAATGTAAAGCTGTGTGCTAACCAATCGGAATGAAAAATAAATTAAAAAATTATATTTTGGGGGTTTCTGTAATATATTATTTCCATTTAAATAAACGACATTTATTTCTACATTCGAGGAGTGTATAGACGAAGAAAAGAGAAATATCCTGAATATATACATATATATCTATATATATATATATATATATATATATATATATATATATATATATATATATATATATATATACACACACACAAAATAAAACTATTTACAATATTAAAAATTAACATAAAAACTATAAAATTTAAAAAAGTGAAAGGGCCGCCATCGAATCCGAACTAAAGCCGCTCAAAAAACTCTTAATCTTGCGCGTCTAATCAAATCTAATTCTGAACATTGGGAAGTTCGTGGAAGAAGGAAGACATCGCGCCACATCTGAGCAGAGAAAGGTATCAAACATGTTTTTTATTTTCATTTCGGCCAAAAAAAAAGATCGTTAAATAGTTTATAGTGTACGTTTAAGAAATACTTTTTTCACCTTTAAGACCGTTTTTTCTTAGAATTGTTAATTCCAAAAAATAAATTTTAATTTTATAAACAGGTGTTAGTAGAAATTATCAGTGCTTAGTCCAAATAATTCTGTAAATTAATGTTTTCAGAATAAACACTTTAAAATACTGCAGATACATTTTTTTTATTAATAAATAAATGGACACTATAAATGCCCATTTACATTCAAATTTAAATAAATTTCTCTCAAATAAAACCAATTTATTTTCAGTAAAATATTGAAAAAAAATAGATTTCCAAGGGCCTGTTAAAACAGGACTGAAACATTCTAAAAATACTTACAAAATCTGATTCCTCTCCTAGTGCGAGTCGAGCACAAACTGGGCACAACCCTCATCTAATAATACATTTACCACCTCCACTGTTTTTTGGATCAACGAGGCTTGGAGGGGATGTAGTAAAATATTTTTTTCTTTTGAAAAAAACAAATCTAAAAAACGAATGACTCCAAAAACTATCATGCATATGCATAACAACACAATATTAGAAATAAACTGGTTATAAATAAATAATTTATAAAGATGAAGATCGCCTTATCTGTTAATGACTAAAAAAAATTTAAACATGGCAAAAAAAAGTGAAGCCTGGCATAGCGGGACTTCTGGGACAAGTATGGTATAAAGATGTTATATCCGTCAGCAACGTCATGAAACGTGCATATAAGGAATATTTTAAAAATTGCTCATAAATAGGACTGCTAGTGTTTAATAAATATTAAAAAAAATAACAAGAACGTACGCTTACGGATTTTTTTCGGACAGAACAGAAAGGAGAAGAATGAGTAATGTAAAGAAAGAGAAGTAATGTAATGTAATGGTAACTGTCTATAATTGCAAATTTAGAAAGTGTTTTAAGTATAACATACCAACAGGATCATTACAATACTAATTGATACTAAAAAAAAAAAAAAAATTCAAATATTATATAGATGGATATGAAAAAAAAAATTAAGCAATCCAGTGAGAAATATATGCTAATCTTGTTTTTAAAAGTTTATTTTCACATAAAAATACATTTTTGGTAAATTGTTTCTGTAACCAATGAAACATTAAAAAGCTATTTAATTCCCAACATATTTTTCCTGTGACCGAGCGCTCTATCTATGTTTAAATACTTTATGAACGCGTATTTTTTATTTTGTCTTTACGCCGCATCTTCCTTAATAATTTATCAAAACCAAACATCGATCCATGAAATATATACACAATATACATAATGTTAAAATAATTACAATGGATTAAAATTTAGACACAAAAGCAGGTAGGGGTCAACTCTATTAATTATTAAAATAAAACATGATTTTCATACACTCTAACATAAGGTTCGTATCTGAAACAATAATTTTGCAATAACAAGTAACAAAAACAATCAATTGCCGAAAATGGTACTTTTGAGAGTAAAAAAGTTTGAAGCTCACATCTTTCAAAGCCTAGGGGGAGCAGACAGGTGCTTGGGTGGGCCCAAGTCTATAAATATGAAGATTGCAAGGCGATATACTATAGCGCTAAGGGAAGGCAACTTGCATCATTACCATTCCTTAGAAATTTAATCGTAATCTTTATGTTAATTACAAAGATTAGTTTGTTTATTTTCAATATGTTGTCCATTATAAGCCATCAATGGGAGATTAGCGAGGAATGTGTCAATAGAAACATGAAAAAACATTTTACAAATAAGTTATTATCAGAAAAATAAACATTCTTAAGGTCTGCAGGAACTGAAAGGAACCAAAAAATCAGGAGTAGAAAAAAATATATAATTAAAGAAAAAGAAATGACCTAAAAAAAGAGTTAATGACCAAAGCAGATATTAAGTCATAAAACCTTAACAAATAAACCACGACAGAAAAGAACAAGAAAAATATTAAATTAATAATTCCTGCATAATGTAACTAGGAACGGGACACAATTACATGTAACAACACAACGATAAATGTTTGAATAGACACTTTCAGGAGCAGACTAAAACCGAGTGACCTCCAAATACCAAAAGATTCTTCACCAAAATTAATTTCTTGACAATTACCAGACACCCACTGCCTAGACAGACTATTTCGTAATTCCATTAAGCCATTGAGTTTCGCAGACGTATATGATGTACTACTATGAACCAGGTTATATAAATAAAATGTAAAACGAAATAGTCAACCGAAAATTTTCATCAGTCTTCTTCAATATTATAATATGAATAATATTTATTAAATATTAAGTATTGCTTTCTGCAGATATGCCTACATTTTATACGTTTCATGAGAATATTTGATGGGGAAGAAAGTAGTCCGAATCTTTCTTCCTCATAAGGTCAATTAATAATACTCAACATAATATTTGATGTTTGATTTTAATTTTATTGAACGAAATAAATCTCAGTGAATTCTTTCCAAAATTGCTACCGTTTTAGAACCTCCTGGGGCTCACCCAGCCTCTATAAAGTTGGTACCCTTCATCTCGGACTAGTTACCTGGCTGGCCAACCGTTGTCTTAGAAACAGTACAGTCTCTTCTGCCATCTACTGAACCCAAGAACCTTCCAGGGTTGTATGGTACTATTTTTTTTCATGTATACATTATTATTTTAAAACAAATAAGTAATCTAATAAATAAATCTTAGGCGGAAGCGTAGGCACAATAAAATAAATCATTCTTAATATTGAAAAGTAAAAAAGAGACCTTACTTAAATGTTAAGACCGTGGAAAAATTCCAACGAAAAGCCCTAAGTCTCCAAACTAAAACAGAAATAGAAATTATCTGTCCAATATTTCGCCCATTCAGGCATCTTCAGGGTAGAAAGAGAATAAAAGCAAAACAAAACATGAATAATGCACATCCCACCACCTCGAAGGCTCAAATGCAACTCATAAGTCATTCTTATTTTTTGTAATTCATTGACCGCACCCCCTGAACATTTTTCACTATTCTTAGTATTATCCAGTCAAAAATTTCCATTATTAGTAATACTCATGTTGCAGTTATCAAATTCCACATCCCGAAATTCGTGATAATGTTAGCCTGTTTTATACTTCTGGCCTAAATTATTTCAAGGTTGAGTAAACTACAGTTTAGTTACTAAAGTAAATCTTTATCGGGACTCAAGGGTAGCTACCACTCCAACTCTTTTTGTCTTATCTTATCGACAGGATGAGTAGAAATAGGCTTAACCTCCTGCCTGCTTAATGGCTCTTATGGAATGCTACAAGGCTAAATAATGATTTCTTTATTCATTCTTTATTAGTTTATTTCAGATTAATTATTATGATTTATTCAGTATTCAGACAGATGACCAAACTCACAAATACCTATTGGGTCGTTTCGTATGAAATGTCCATTTTTAAAAGGAAAGGCCATTCAAAAAAATAACTATATGGAGTAAAAACAAATAACAAAATTTACCATAATTTTCTGTACATTTTCCCCGACGTGTTATCACATTGTCTTTCACAGAACTGAAAAATTGAGTGTTTTGTGATGAAATGAGGTAAGAAAATGAGTTTTTCGATTTGAAAAGTATGGTATGTTAACAGCTGGAGATAGGTCTGGCGAATAAGGTGGGCGTCGTAGGAATTAGTAACACAATTAATAATGTGTTAGGAATGCACAACAATTTATTTATCTGTAAGATTTTTCCAATCAAACCATCGCGAAAAACATAATACAATGATAAAACTCCTCCATCCAAAGTTATACATAGCTTCAAGAAGTTTTATCGACCTAAAAAGAAAATTTCTAATTGTCCTCATAGAACAGAGAAAACGTCGTTACCAGCATTGTATTCTTAAAAAACAATTCAAATAGTGTTGAGCCTATAAATAGCTAACACATACAGTAAAGATAGTGCCCAGTAATTAAACACTAAAAATCTTTTTTAATTATTTTTTTAAACATTATATTGTTATTCAATAAATAATACATTACTTATTGTGAATAAAAAAAAAGCAACATATTCCACTAAATAAAAGAAATATAGGTTATATCTATATAGTAAAATCACCAAAGTTTATCGGATCTAAACAGTCGATTATACACTGAGTCACACTAACATTGAGTGTTGTTGGCACTATATAGCCTGCCCCAGTCTTTATTTCTAAGTAAATGAATTGAAGAACAATATACAGGTAATGCATGTTATGAGAGTCAATATGAATATTTATATTTAGCAGAGACGAACCAGAGGCGACATATTCTGAATAGGAAATATTATAAATAGGAAATTTCCTTATCATTTTGAGTTCAATATGCACTTAATCAACACATTATCCTTACTTAAGCTTCAAAAACCTAAAAATCTCGTTACATACTTACAAACAGTTAGACTGAATATAATAATTATACCCTTATAGTCGAATAAAAATAACTTATACAAAATGAATTGGTTAAATTCATGATCAAAATATACTTTTTAAAATTTACTTACCATTATTTAGCAGTTACTAAAAAGTCTCTCCAAGATTTATAATATACTCCAAGTACGCTTAACATTTCGAAGCCCCAAGTGTATTTTCACCAGAAGGAACGAAGTCAAGCATGGCATAGCGGTACTTCTGGGACAAGTATAGTATCCAGATGTTATATCCATCAGCGTGAAATGTATAAATAAGAAATATTTTAAAAATCGCTCATAAACAGGAGTACTAATGTTTAATAAAAAAATAAAAATTAAAAAAATAACAAGAACGTATACAATTTTTTTTCGGAGAGAAGAGAAAGGAGAAAAATAAGGATCCTTGATGAAAAGTTTTTTGGACACAGAAAAGTTGATAGACATCTCCTGCGTTGGGTGGATTGTGTCGCTGCAGATGGACAAAAAATGCTGGTAATCAGAAATTGGAAAGTAGCAGCACAAAATGGACTAAGGAAGGCTAAAAGCTCAAAGTCAAACTCTCAGTGAGTTGTAGCACTATTGAAGAAGGAGTAAAAGAGGATATGAAAATAATATTCTTCATAAATTTATTATTTTATTTTTTATTTATTTAAACACTCTTCCTTACCTTAAGGAAACCCATGTTTTGACAATATTAATTGTCAACAATAATTGTACTGTCTATAAATTGTAATGGTAAATCCCAACTGCGTAAATCTTTGAAGACAGGTACAATTTTCAGTATTATCTATGGATTTAGCCTGCAGGAACGGGAGACTCCTGAGGCTCACCCAGTCCCAACAAAGTAAGTAATTTGTTGTTTTTGTATTCATTTAACGTCACTTTATGCTGTTATGGCTAGTCGGACGATCGGGAGTCCTAAATTTGGCCAATCAAGGTATAATTAGCGTAGGGATCGTTAATGAGTACCTAACATTGTACAAGTTCGGGACACGCATGTTTAGGTTTTAGGTTATTGTTAGGTCCTTTTCGAAGGACGGCATAAACATGGATTTTTTACTCCATTTAAAAAAACACTAGGTCCGCCAGCCGGAATACGAACCCGCGATCTTGGGCATAGTAAGTTCTTATGCTCACCACTACGCACAGGTCATCCCCAAATTAGTAATTTAATTTGAGATAGATCCTGGTGGTTATGCGAGAGCTCGGTCAATTCTCCCTGCATAACCATCGGCCAAGAAACAGTACGGTCCTGAACAAGTTCTGAGCCCGGAACCCTTCATGGATTGTAGCAGTCACTTTTTCCGAAAAACATGGTTGAAAAAAGAAGAAACTTTATCATTTAATGATCAGTATCGAAATATTGATTAGCTTTGAACTATATAAAATATAATAAAAAATACATAAAATATCATGAAAAAAATCGAAACTTATCAAATACTATGTGTGTGTAACATATGTAGGTTGAATAGTACAATCCAAGAGAATGTTCTTATATCAAAACTTGTAAAATGAAGAAATTGCAATAAGATTAAAATTTGAACAGTCATAAAACTATTATCTCTAGTCACAAATCAAAATCATAATGTACGTACGAGCTATATAGATTAATAACTTCAAATAACAACAGCTTAAAAATTAAAGAAAGTCAACGTTATTAACATAATAAGCCTGCTGAAATGTTTAAATATGATAGAACTAAGAAACTTATCTAATTTAAGAGTTAAGTGAATATATTGTAATAAAATATAATTTGATTATATAATTAAAATGCACCTACATATGTATGTAAAATGGTTTGCTCACCCTTTCTTTGAAAGCTTGCCTCATTACAATTACATTACAACATAGGCATGGGTAATTGTCTCCCCACAAATCAATGCTAATAAATTTCATTGATCAAATAAACTAAAAACGAAATCTATTGCTAATAATACACAATTATAAGTATCATTAAAGGGAATACTAAACTTTTTTAACACCAGTTTCAAAGAGCGAATGGAGAATACTAGCTTACCAACCTAACAGTAATAAAACAAAAACTGGAAATATAAAAAGGTACAAATAAACAATAAAAAAGATTTAAAATTTAAAATTTACATGTAAAAATATAAAACACAGTTTTATTTAAAAGAAATATGTATTAAAAAATAAGTAATATAAGATTTAAATATATTTGCTTCTTCCTATCAGTAACCTCCCCTGCTTAATCAACTGAATTGTGTGTCGGGCTTTACTTGAGACGTTTGAAGTTTAGTTAGGTGATTTGATTCGCATAAGAGACTTCCTAATAAAGCGAAAAATCTCTTAAAAGTTGATTTTATACTATCACAAAACCTTTAATTAGATTTACATTGTGAACCGCAAAACTCATAAGTAACTTCAATTCATTATAGAATTAGTTATTACAACTTACACGTATTTACTTCCAAAATGAAGAACCTTAACTGGCCAATTCCTTAAAAAATACAATGGTTGTTTCAACTCATTTTATGCTAAGCTACTACCTACTTCAGGATGCAAAAAAATTGAAGGAAGAAACATTTCTGTTTACATTCCCATTTGTTTGCTTAATGTTATTTACTGTTTTTTTAATATATTTCCCCCTTTTACTAATACTAAAAAAAGAAACACCTTGATGCTTGTTCTGATATGATGTTCATGTATCACTGTTTATAGCTGAATCAATTATATTAATTAGTGATTGAGGAAACTGTGCGTTCTTGTTTAGATATTACTGTAATATTCTAGTGGCTTAACTCCGATGTGAATTATTATTACTGAACACAACTCTTCTATCATCCATAAACATAATCAATTTTATCACTCTTCAATTACTCCTTTGCCATGCAACAATCTTTAAACTAACTTCTAAACATACTGTGTCTAAAATAATTATCCTTTTTTTTTTATAAATAAACAACTCCCACAGGTATTGCACTCCAATTTATATAACAGCATTTCGTAATTTGAAAATGTGACACATGCAATCCTTCTGATCTCTACATGGTAGAGGCCTTATTATGTATCTTCAGCACAGCTACTCATACTGTAGAGCTATGAGCTGAAGATGCCTTATATGAACAGGCTGGGCAAATAAATTATTTGATTGGCTACCAATCAAGTATGGATCCTGTGGGATCTGCAGATCCTCCTGTGGCTAGCCCAGTTTGTATAAAGTGGGTACCCTTTATTAAAGGGAAAATGTTGCAAATGAGCGTAAAATCAGACAAATCATCCCTCTGAACAATCATTGCCTTAGAGATAATATAGTTCTATACCATGTGCTGAAATCCGTGAACTTTCATGGGCTGTAGCAGTACCGTTTTTTTCTCTCTTTTTTACAGGTATGAAATATTTTATAGCATAACAAAATCTATATACTACTGATAGCTCGAGTAAGCGAAGCCTAATGAATGATATTCAGAAACAATTGATGAATCTCGAATAATTCTTCTAGCTATAATAAATGTATGAAGTTACTAAATTTTTTCAGATTTATTATAGCAAAATCAGGACAAAAAAAAAAGGACTGGGTACTCATACTGTATTTATATAAGTACTCATACTCATACTTCTGGTCCCAACCTGAATATTTTTTTTAGATCAACACCAACTTGTGTATTTCATTTAAAAAGCTTATGAAATGAAGCAAGGCTTATAAATTCCTTAAGGTCATAGCTACCAAATTCATTCAGTCGAGTATTTCTCCAAGTGATTAGTTTTGACTAAACTACTAAATCTGCTATGATCATCTGAAATACATTGGCTGCTATGATCATCTGAAATACATAGGCTGCTATGATCATCTGAAAAAGCATTATTTTCCAGTATACTGTATGCTATCTTATAGAAAATTTCATTGTAGATTTCAAATTGGTGATAAAATTTTAAACATATTCGTTAACAGTAATATTTTATTGAAAAATAAAAAAAATGGACTAAGATAAACATCAATGGTTAGAGCTGATAGCCCTGAAGTATTTTTTTTTTTTATCCCTCCCTCCATTTCTTTCCTATTTTTAACATTGAAACACTTTCCAAAATTCATTGTAGTACCTAGTTTTTAGGATTCAGTCGCTGTATCCTAAAAACTAGGTTTTTATTAATAAAACAACACATTTAATGTAATTTTTGATAACAGTGAAAATATAACAATTATTCCATTTATTCAAATACAAAACCTATTTCAAAATTTATTCATTCAGGCAAGTTTTACCATAACGACTATCATGGTAAAATCATCAGTTCATAAAATGAAAACTAGGTATGTTAGGAAACTCTAAAATAATAGACCAACCTAAATGAAAGTGTCCTTCATAGTTAAATCTGTTTATTATTGCAATTTTCCATAAATAAAATATTTCATATGTACAGGAATCTGAATGAATAGTCAGAAGAGGCAAATAACACTTTTTTCCACAACCTGATAAAGGTACACAACCTAGTTCCAAGTGAAAAACAAGTTGACTTCTTATTTATTGATATCAGGTAAAGATATCTCATAGCGAGAGTTAAGAGTTTCATTATTCAAAAATTGTGATGCTATACTGTCCATTATTATCAACTTGGTCATGTAGAATCACAATTTTTTTTTACAAAAATAGTTATCGAATGTAGTTCACTTGGCACGCTTTAATAAAATGTAACATTGAAAAAATATATCCATATGTATACTGAAATGTGGATTCCTTCATGCATCCATTACACGGTACAGTTAAAAAGTACAATAATGGAACAATTACGAAGATATATAGCTATAACTAACAGACGAATGATTGAATTGTATAAATACAAAATATATCACATCCAAAATGAAAATGTCAAATTTTTTAAGTATATTTTAGGTGTTCTTCCAATTAACGTAAAAGAAATAATAGCTAATCTCGTAAGGCTTAGTACACCAAGTAAACATCTGCCTATTAATTAAATTTTGTCAGTACTATGAATACAATTCCTATAAATTCAACAAAAATATAATTTATGAGATTAGCATGGTTATGTGTATTTTATTTTAATTTACTTAATGCTATAAGAGTTAATCTATTGTTATTAATACTACCAATCCTTACCAATTTAAGACGTAGTATTTTTGATTCAATTGAATAAGATATAGCTTGGTTAGTTAATATAATAGTTGCAATTTCCACAACTATAAACGGTAACTGAACGGCAGAGGGAAAAAATAAATTAAACATGCATTTATCTTTGATAAGAAAGCTATATTAAATATTATATATTATTGTACTATCTCATTTTTTAGACAAAATATTTCAAGATGTTAAAGAGTTGCACTAGGCCTTACAATCACAATTAAATATATTTCTATAAGTATTCATAATGGCTAGGAAATCACTTTATGCACACTGTATTATTAGAACACATGACACATATACCATTATTTGAACACAGAATTTAATCTAAACATACAATTAAAAAATATGAGAATTTTAAATAATTTTAAACTCTTCATATGAAAGTCTCCACTGGAGATAAGAAGTTCCATATAGTAAATAGGTCTGAATGATATTAACAAATGAATAAAGCAAAAAGTCATTATTTCAACAGACCTAATTCACTATTAATAAGTAACATAATTAAGCCATCAGAATTGAATAATCGGACTGATTTACGTTTAAATTACTTAAACGGTTTGTGCTTCTATTTTCTTTCTCTTATTTTTAAATTAATATTAAATTATAAAACTAATTATTAAATTATAAGGAACATTACTGTATTGAAAGTAATATAAGATTAATTTCTAAAATGAGTATTCTAATAAAAATATAAATAAATAATACATTTTAGTACAATAAACCATTTAAAACAATAACAAAAATAGTTACAAGTAAATTAATATTATTTTGGCTCTATAAAAAGAAAATAATGATATAAAACAGGTGATTACGTGCCAAAATAACTATGCAGTTTCACTGCTTTCATATTTAAAAAATTAAAGAGACAACATAATTATTTAATATAAATAATAGTTTATATAGCCTTAATAAATATGTTATGAAACATAAGTTAATGACTGGGTAATCCTAAGATTTTCCTTTTTTTTTCTTTTTATATTTCTCCATAATGAAGATTGAAGAAGATTACACTTTATTTCCTGATAGCCATTGTAAATTGTATACTATTCATAACTTACTACTAAGACAATAGTATTAACGGATGAATGAATTATAAATGCTTCCGATGGTTGAAATCAGTTCAAAGTTTTATTACCGTAACACTACACAAACAAAACCTCGCACAAAGTTAATCAGAGTCCCGATCAGCAAGAAAATGGGACAGATCGACGGGAGAAGCTAGCCCTTTCGAGGCAGCATACTCTATAAGGGCCACGTGGCAGAATATGTACTGATCAGGCATCTGGATCGAGAAAGCCCTTTGTGCTCTGATCTTCTCCACAGTCCCTCGAACGTCAACAGTTCCAGTCTCGTCCAAACGACTTATACATATGTCTAATGTACAGAAAGTACCTAGAAATAACATAAAAATACATTATTATTTTTAATAACCAGAAAAAAAAATCAAAAAAGGACAGTTAGTTTTAATAAAAAATTGTAGATAAATTTTATTATGGAACAATCAGGGGTTAAGCAGAAGTCCTTTCCTCTTTTCGAGATATTAGCAGCATTGGCCAATATTTAGGGTGACCTAGACAGGATCAGTGCCTGGGCTAACTTCAATAAACTGATGTTAAATTCTGCGAAAATTCAGGCCATTCTAATTGGTTCCAATACCCTTCTTAAATCCACCCACTCCCTCCCCCCCAAATAATCTTAAATGATCACCCTATTATTTACAATGACTCTGTTAAAAACCTCAGTACCATTTTTGACAAATTCCTTTCTCTCAATTTCCCATCGATCAATTAGCTCCCTAAAGTTATTCCATCATTCCCGCATCTAACACTATCTATCTTTCGTCTCTTCACACTTTGACTATGGTTGTGTGGCATACGGGGCCCTCTCAAATATGCTCGAGGATTGATTGAGCATGATAATTGATGATTTAAAGTGGCTCTTTCTCTATTCCTAGGTCCCTTTCTTATAAGAAGCCATCAACTCACAACATCCCTCTAACATCTATAGTCTCTTACAATTTAAATCCTTTATTCAATCCCAGAGCACAAGTTCTCGCCTTTCCAACCTTTATACCCATTCCCACAAAACCAAAGCATTTGAGCGTTCCACCACACTTTAGAACTCACTCCCACCTAATAATTGCCATGCCTCTTCCTTATCCACATTCAAATCCAGGCTTTTCCTACATCTCCTAAATTCCCAAACAGATGTTCTCTAATCAGTAATAATTAATAGTTCATATCAGAAGTGGTAGATGAATTACTGTAAATATTCTTTACTCATAATGCTATTATTTTTTAAATTGTTAAGTGCTTTTATATTATTTTTATTTTTTCTCTCAGCTTAATTCTTGTTATTTTAGATTTTTATGCTATTTTTTTTCTTCTCTACCACAACATACCTTTAGCTTTATATTTATTTTCATGTTATTATTTAAACATTGTATTATTCCACTAATGTAACCCTTTGGCCAGGTATATATTTATTAAATTTTGTATAGGTCTGTTGGTTCAAGAATAAAATTATTTTTCTATTCTACAAGTAAACTAACCAGTTCTTCCTATTCCAGCAGAACAATGCACCACAACTGGAGGGCCTCTTGAATGTCCAGCCCAAGTGTCTCCGAGTCCTGATGTCAATCTCTCCTGAGAGCTTCGAACTAATTGTAAAAAGCCTAACATACCACCTGCACTTTCAGGCACACCATAATCAGGCCAGGATGTATACTGAAGATGTTCGACGCTCCTTCTTTCCTCTGTCTGTAATATTAAACATAAATATTACTCTTTTTGTACATAGGATCACCTTAAAATGTTTGATATAAAACACAAGCTTAAATAAATAACACAGCTTTTAAAGTGTTATACTGCTATAAATTATTATGAAATCAATTTATTAGATTCAAATGTTTATATTTTTAACTAATCATTAAATTAAAAATAAAACGCTGATTTAGGAAAACAGCTACTTGCTACTGAGATGGACTATTGGAGGAGAGCTGCCAGTGTATCCAGGCTAGAAAGAAGGACTAATGCCGAAATCAGAGAGCCAATGTAAACTCATTAAAACGTCCTCCAAAACATAGAGAAAAAATATTAGAATGGTATAGTATGACCATCTCAGAAGAATGATGGAAGAAAGATTGCCCAATTTAATTTTCAATTGAAGTAAGAAATAAGAAAATGGAAAAACAAATTAAAGGAAATTTTTAGTTGAAGAAAGTCTCAATTTGAGGAAACCCTAAGGGAAAAAACAATTAAAATTAACTTCATCATAGGCATCCATAAATTTAAAGATTATTTGATGACCATGGAATATAAATGAATTACCTAAGAGAAATTTTATTTTTTGTAACTAATTGTTTTTGGCAAATAAACCATTCCATTTATTCATTGCATATACTAAAATTTACCAATTAATCATTAAATAATACAAATTTGTGCAATGTTAAGTCATGAAAGAAATCTTAAAAATAGAAAGAGAATCAATAAATGGGATAAAGTCATAAAAGATGAAAGGCTATTTTTGTATTAGCTGGTCTGCAAGAAACCTACATCTTTATCTTCTGTAACCTCTTTTTACCACTTGTCTCATTTGAGTTACTTGTCTGTGTGCATTATTAAATTGTTTTCTGTATTGGTTTTTAGTGTTTTAGTCTTGTTAATTCTGTTTATTGTCAATTTAAATTCCTATTTTGTTTGTTAAATTCAATTTTGTGTTTTGGCTTATTATTTTTGTTATTGCCTATTTAAAATGAAAAGAATAACACTTTGGGAATAGCCGTCTTTAAAAAAAGAAGCAGTGAAATATTTCCAGAAGTTTGGAATAGTTCCAAAGATGAAATTATGAGGGAAAGGTCATCAAATGGATTTTAAAAAGGATAGAAATGGAAATGTTTTTGTCAAATGTGTGGAGGAAACATTTAAAAAAGAAGAGGAATGAGGCAAAAGGGGGTCTAGCATTAGCATTTTATTATTACATTTTGTATATTTCGATTTTCCATTAATATAAATAAGAAGGTAGGTGTTATCAGTAACAAAATTATCAGTGTTCAGGTTATAAACAATGGCAGATAACAGTCCCTGCAGACCGGCTAATACATAAGTACCAATTAAAGTTTTCTGGCTAAACTAAAAATAATGGAGTGCATCTTATTTGGATTGTTTTGCTAGCTATACTTCCAATGGATTAATAACAACAATGCTAGTGTTATATTATATAATAAAACTGATGACAAGGTAAGATAATTGCATTTAAAAGTAATGTTAAACTTAATTCAATTTGAAAAATAAATAAAATTGATCAATGTATTAGAATACTGAATCTTTTATTGTTTATGAACAATATCAATACTGTAGACTTTACTATTTCTAAAACAGAAATAATCAAGTGCAAAAAAATATACATTACCTTATTATTGACTAGATCTAGGACGGAGACGACATAATCAGCTTGCTTGTCAACTGATACAGTTGTAAGTGTAAACTGGCCATATGTTTCCGAACTTCCTTCTTCTAATGGCCAATACTGCCAGCATTTTTGCCTACTTCTCTCCATTACTCGGGTAGTCATGACAACAACTACTGTACCCTGCTCCCAAACCATCCGCCAGAAATCAGCACAAGTTTTCGGCAACGGACCTTAAATGTTAAATTTACATAATCTCAAAAATAGTCAATAAATATTTTTCAAAACAAATAAAAGAATATTTATATTAGTACCAAATAATAATCAATTGGCATTTGCTTGGCATTGGGGTTTGGAAATAACTCTATGTGTTTCTGTACATTAAAATGCCTCAAGATATGATCCTTCAATGTACCCTGTGTCTTTAACTCCTAATTTTAATATGGGTCTTCTTAATATATGATGTAATTAATGCTATCTAATGTACTGGATAATTATCAATTTACACTTTAAACAACCCCAAAGGAGCTAGTCAATTTTTGTTGCAATTAGTTGTATTAATTATAACAAATATCAACATTGACAGATAGCAAATTTTAAAGCGAAAACAAATCATCAATATTAGGAAAACAAAAAAGAACTTGTAAAAATCACATTCCACATTATGTTCCCTCTAAGACCGATTTGTTAGTAGATCAACTATAGTGTTTGTTAGCCTCAAGATTGAGGGCAGGCTGCTCTATTGGTAGATAGATGTATAAAATACAATCTATTTTTTAAAAAACATTCTAGAGTTTAATATATTTTTTAATATAAATAAGGTCATTAAAATTATTATTTTTAATATACATAGGAGTGATTTATGCATTTGCTTGATTAGGTATTTCTGTCTCAACAGTATCAATTCAGCCTGTGATGATACCCCTTTGAAAGTAATTTTTCATTAGAAAAACTCTTGTTAGGCACAAAAGAGGAGACCAAAGCATTAAGAGTGTTTGCTCATCATCTTCTTCCTTTCAAAGTCCTTACAACGTTTGTTTACATTTTGAGCGACCTCCTCCCTTTTAACACAGCTGTGTCCTTGGAACTGATGTTTTTAACTTTAGAAGTGAAGTGGTATCCAGTCATGATTCCATGTAATAGTTACATCTAGTTTAAGGAATCTGAGATTTTTTCGATATAGCCGATGTCAGATAAAGATATAGGAGATAACCAATTTTTTATGAAAATAAAGTAGTTATCTTCTCAGATAGAAATAAAAAAATAATATTCACCTTGTGTAGAAATGAAGGCATTTTTCTGTTTGTATCCATCAACAAAATTTGCATTTATGTAATCTGAGGTAGGGTCATCATCTTCGATTGATAAGAGAACTCTAGAATGATCATAGCAGAGGACATCGGTATATCTATTTTTTGCTTGATTCCCTTTCAATCTAAATAAAATAAAATCTATTAAACAATATTCATCTCATGGAGGCATTGACAAAAATTGTCATATATGACGGAAAATTCATCATTAATAAAGAAATCATCATTACTTGGAATGGTTGAAAGTGCCTTGTGGTGGCCTTGCTTTAAGCTCAGTATACTCCGCAGTCAAGCCGCCTTTCCCGAGAGTCCTGACTCTCTCGATGAATTCAGCTAAGGTAAGGCCACCAGGGCTGTCGCAATGGAGCGAGTCATCATCCGAGAACCCAGAACTTGCAGATGAAAGGGCTAATGGTGATGCTGAAAAAAAGTTATAAAATTTAATTGACTAATTTATGAGGTGTATAATTATACAAAAACTAAAAATTACAAATAATTTAAATCTGTTAAGATGTCTTGAATTGTACACCATGATATAAACAGAACAGACATTATTGAAGAATTAAATGTTATTTTAGGTATAAAAAAAAATTAAATAAAATTCTTAAAGCTCAGAGACATCAATAGAAAGTAATAACAATACTTTCTCAAGATAAAGCATAAATCTTGGAATTGAATGTTATAAAGTTTGCTTTATAATTAACAATAAATATCCATCATAGTTAAGAATGTTTGAAAAC
Organism: Arma custos; assembly: GCA_037127475.1. NCBI lineage: Eukaryota > Metazoa > Arthropoda > Insecta > Hemiptera > Pentatomidae > Arma > Arma custos. Next base: position 23,791,096 of record CM073762.1, read on the forward strand.
AAATTTATGATGGGACTATGAATTCTGAGAAGCATTCTATTTTTAAAGCCAGTAAAGTGATTCATTCTAAAATGAGCAATACAAGGCTTTTATTAATTTCTCTAGATTATTTTAAAACTAGAGAAGTTTATCTGCAATGAAATTTAAAATAAATATATTTAATCATCAATATAAAACAAAGGTTTATTGCACTATGTGTTATCAACTATTTTATTACAACCTCATATCATCTCAGTTGAAATTAAAGAAACTTAAGCTTTTTCTACAATATATTATTCAAACTCATATTTCATCATTTAACTAAAAATATGTTAATGAAAAAACTTCAAATAAAAGAAAATTATATGAATGGGCTTTATCTCGATAAGGGATCAGATCAAAGTTTTAAATTAAAAATATATAATTTCCATAAATATAAAAACAACTGTTATAAAATAAAAACATATCTAATCACCTTTATACAGTAATTAGATATCAGAAAAAAATTTAGAAGAAATCATGGTACGTAAGTGCAACCGAATAAGGAGTTTACTTAATGTTTCCATGATTATAAATGGCTAGGGAACATGGCATGGAACATCAAGACATAACTGAAGATAGGTAACATAGATTTAATATTAGGTCTTGGAGGAGGCCTCTGAAGAGATACCACTCATGTGCTAAAAAAATTATTTTTGAGATGAGAACTTGTAGATATGATATAACTGGGAGACAAGAGAGGCAGAATTTTATAATAGCTTTTTTTGGGGAATCATTTTATTTCTATTTCAATGAATGTATGAAGAGGATTAAAAAATAAAATAAATAGAACAAGATAAAAGCATTATTTCATCTCACTAAAGATGTCTATAACAAGAAGTACATATCCATTAATACTAAACTTAGGCACTACTTAACAGTAATCCACCAGTAACCAGTAATCCAGGCACTTTATGCGACAGAATGTTTGATCCTGAACAAGAAAATGTTAATGCGTGATATAGATATCTCGGAGAGTAAGATAATGAGAAAAATGTTGGGACTGATGAAAGGAGACTATTCAAAGGATCAATGTGGGGAAAAAAAGAATGGCACTTTCTAGCACATCTTTCAATTATAATTTTTAATCTGTGGTAAAAAATATGGATAAGTTTTGAGAACAACTATATGGGTATACAATAAAGTTTGATTTCTAAATTATAATAATTAATATATTACTGTATATATGTATACGTCTCATGAAGAATAAAAAATAATATAATTATAAAATGATGAAATGCTATCACCTAAATAGTCAAGCCATTGGTAAATAACATTAATATAACCATTTTAATAAATAGCTTGACAGCTGTACATTCAGAACAACTTTATACATGATGTTAACTTACTTACTTTCCTCTGTTTGCGTTTATTTGTCCTTCTTGAATTCATTTAAAGTCTAATAGAATACTTTTTTAAAAATAATTAAAATGATAATATTAAATATATTCTAATTTAAATATATAAAGTATCTTTACAACATATGTTAATTTAAATAATGAAACATTGTAGCGCCATTATCACACACAAAAATTACTGAGTAAATTTAGAAATTTTTTATGGATCATAGGTTATGAAATCAAGCTTAATGCTTCATTTTGTTTTATTTGACTATTTGCATTACATTTTTTTTTTTGTAAATTCTACCATTGGGAAGTTAATTTAAGAAATTTCAATAAAATGATTTCTGCCACAGGAATAATTCAAGGCCATTGTTATTTATTTGGTCATTGTTAAAACTCTAGGAGTAATGAAGCTATTCAGATTATTTGAATGTTTATCAAGTTGAGATTAGTGCATCCTAATGTAACTAACAACCTAGGGGAAGTACTATCTATACCGCCGCCATGGGCAATGATTTTTTCTCTTACTTAGTTTTTTTTTCTTCAGAAAAAAAAGTAGCATTATAAAATTATTTAAAAACCTAACCTGTACCACTACAACCCGTCAACGGGTCTGGGGTTCAGTACATGGTAGAGAGTGTATCGTAACATGGACGACGGTTGTGCAGGGAGGTGATTTGTCCTGGATCACGCTCAACCTCCAGATTTTTCCCGCTTAGTTTGGGTACCTAATTTAATAAAAAGTTTTTAGAGGAGGTTTATAGTTGTATAGAGGCTGGGTGAGCCCCAGGTGGGTCCTAGATCCTAAACAATCCATCTCCAGCTGCTAGTAGACTAAATAAAAGTCTTGCCTGCAGCGGGATTTTTGGCATGGCAACTCAGTGCTCTACCACTGAGCCACTCTGCTCCCCATAAAATTATTTACCAATTATATTTCTTAACTGGTCAAAGTCTTTCGCCCAAGGATTGTGACAAAGGCAACAACAGAAAAATAAAACAATTCTCTAAATCAATTATATCTTAAGTAGTTTCAAAGCCTTAATAAATATAAAAACCAATCATTAAATGTACTTAGAAGTTTCTATAATTATTTTCTTAAGAATTTACCAGCAGATTCAGTGGTGGGTTGCCATGATTCTTGAGGTTGAACCTCTTCGGCTTCTGATATGGGCGGTGATTCAACCTCATTTTCAATCTGGAAATAGAAACAATAATTAAAATAGAGAAATATAATTGATAAAAGGCTTCAAAAATTAAAGCATTATCACACCAATACTGAATCCACTCTTTGCTTCTTCAGTAATTATAAGTCACAATTGAAAATACATGGGTAATAAACGACCAGGTAATAGTCAATAAACATTCTAGAGCTATTATACAAAGGTTCCACAAAAAGCCTTTAAAAGAATTTTCAATGTTATATTTTACTAAGAATTTTTCTTTCTTTACCAACAATTATACTAAGACCATGCTAAACTGCTTCATTCTATTAAGCCAGGGATCAGCAACTTATGGCCCATTTGGTAATTTCAAGTAACTCATTTTAGTTCCGAAAATAATGTATACTATATAAGAATAAATTATAAAGCATAACAATTGATATCAAGAGAACATTTATAAATGAAGTCCATTCAACTATGTTTGTAATTATTTTTTTAATAAAATATTTCTTTTTATTTTCTAAAAGACTGTTTTAATAAGAAAATCTTTCTGACCCAAATGTCTTTTTAATACTCACATTTAGGTACTTTTTGACCTGAAGCCAAAAAAGGTTGCTGACACCTGCCCTAAGCCATTCAAAGGTTAGATTTTCAAATTGGCAAGTTAGGTCGGGTCTCCAGATAAATTTTCTATTTATTTATACACTCATACATACTTAAGCTGACACTGGATAGGAGTCCAGTATCACCTCTAACCATTCTAGTTTTATCTAAAGAAACATAATGACACTACAACTTTGAGGTTTCAATCGCTGTAAAGCAGAATCTGATGCTTTGCATCCAAGTTTTTCAACACTTAATGAGACACACCCATTCATCTATTCAGAAATTTATAAACAAAAAAAATATTAACAAAACCTCAGTGTTTCAGTATGAAAATATATTCAAAATGAAATGCGAATTAACTGAAATAAGTGTACACAAATAAATAATACATATTATGAAACATAAGATAAAACATTAAAATATTATATTTAAACCAATTAATTAAAATCTAACTGATGATATATTCATCAAATAATTTTTAAAAAACATTATTACATAGTTACGATTAATTAGATATATGTTCATTTGGTTAAACTCAAGTATCAACTTTGAAACTTTATTTGAACTATCAGATTTTCAATTTTAACTTCAGACTCGTCAATAGGAGTTGGTTTTAAAAAATACCTCTGATGCTCACTGTTTAGTTTGTCAAGAATATGCCATAGGCTAGTACATGCCATATAGTATTAACTATTCTAATGTAGTTCTACAGAATCAATGTTTCTCCATAATCCTAGTGCACTCTGGTTAATTCACCACTTCATCAGGTTTCTGTGTTCTACCTTTCAATCTTTATTTGGCCCCTAGCTACCATATCCATTTTCAAGTCCATTCATCGTCCACCGATTTAATTTAAAAAATCTACAATCAGTAGCTTGACGTCTTTCTTTTTGATTTTCTCTGTTTACAAAATAATTCCAAATGGATTTTCCCACTACTAAAAAGACATCTGTCATTTTATTTAAGTAATAGAATTATAATTATGAGAAAAAAAATCCAGAATAAAGAATAATTTCTTCTTTTGTAATAGTATATGGCTGTTTAAATTTTGATAATTTTTTCATTTTTCATCAAGCATCAAAGAAACATTCAGTTTTAATATAATCATTAAATAATTATTTAATTATAATTAATATTTTCTTGTGAAAGGATAAACACTAAACACTATGAAAAAAAATTGGCCTTATGATAAATCATATGGTTTATAAGAAAAAACATATGAAAAATTATAGCAAAAATATAATACTAGAGGCAATGGATAATATAAAACTTACGGTACTGATAGCAGATAATCGACTGGGACTTGCCCTGTTGGCCATGGACTTTGCACAGTGGAGTAACCAGGCATTGTGTGCCACCTGCAAGGCACCCCCGAGACCCACAGGCAGGCTCTCCCTTGGGATGTGAACACTTAACTGAAAAAAAAAACAATAAATAATTTAATAAAAATATATAATTATTATTAGTTAGGTAAATATTTTGGCATGGATGAGTTATGAAGTTAATGCATTATAACATAAAAATATTCAGATATAAAATATGGAACATCTGTACCATGGAACATTTCTTCTATAAGTAACAAATCAGCAACAAGAACTTATTATAACTTATTTCACTGAAATAAAAATGTTCAAAAGTTTTTACAATAAATAACAAAGGCTATTTGAAACTAAACAAAAATAAAAAACAAAAAAAAATAATCAGATCAGTACTCTACAGTTGTATGCACCGTTTACTGTTTTCTTGACTTTGGATTTACCATAATATATCATTATTCTGACCATATTTTTCAAGTAAACGTAGATTAATAAAATAGCTTGATAAATCCCAATAAAATACACAACGCTCCAAGTAGAACAGTTGACCACTATCCATAATAAGTGATACAATAAAACAATCTGTACCTTCAGGAGTCAGGAGACCATTCTGAGGCATTCCCAGTCCCTGTAAAATGGGTACTCTGAATGACAAATCTGGAGGGTTAATCATGTCACCTCTTTGCACAACTGTAGATCAAGTAAAGGTACTTTTTAACTAATCACTGAACCAAAGACTCATCACTGATTTTAAGTACAGGTTTCATAAATATTAAAAAGTATTTTGTTTTATTGAAATTTTGAGTAATATAATGCATTGAATATATCATATAATAGAATCAAGATCAAAAGAATTCCTTGAGATATTTTCACATTTTGGTTAAAACTGAAAACTTTGGCTGTGCATTTGGCAATGCATCTTGTCAACGCTTAATAGGGTTTCAATCAGGCCTAAATAATGGCCGTTGTAAATGAAAGTAGAAAGCTTATAGTAGGTAATTGTAAATAGTGGTTATTTTTTATACAATTCCTAGCATTTATATATATTTCTTATAAGCTAAATAGCATTAAATCTTTATAATAAATTAAATATTCTAGATACCAATATGCTATAAATACTTATAAGCTGTTCAAAAAACAACAACATATATGGCTATATTTAACTTAAACCATGATATTAAATGAAGTAAGAAAATTACCTGTGGTAAGCTGACAGTAAAAACCCTATCCCTGAGTTTTTCCCGGACAAAAAGCCGAAGAATTTTGAATGGTGCTTTAAACCATAATGGTGCAGTCACAATCAGTACTTTCTTTAACTTTGCAGGATAACCACCCTTAAACAGAAGAACAAAAAAATTGAACTTATATATTAAAATTCAATGCACATAAAAATAATATAAATGTTAAATGAAAATATTAAAAAATAATAATTTATATTAATTCATACAAATTATATGATTAAATGACCTTTAAAAGTTGAAGGGATTAAAATTGAGCTATCTTAGTAAAAAATGTTGCTCTCTTAACTTGGGTTAAAATTAAAACACCCAACATAATATAATGTGTCCAAAACATTTAAAATTATATGTTAAAGGACATTAAAATAATTATAAATATATAAGGGTAAAAGACACTCCTAACAGATATTTAAGATTTTTTTTAACTTCTTATCAATAAAATTATTGATACCAATAATAATTGAACAACAGTTTTGCCAACATACACAAATTTTAAATAGAAATATTCTTAATTACAAGTTTAATAAATGATTTAAATATTCAGCATATTTTTAAATTTCAAATTAATAATACAAAAGATAAATGATCACATTTTAAATATTTGTTGATGCACGTATGTAGTGATATAAAATACATTTTTTTTTCTAGTTAGGATTTAATAGACTATTTTGGTATTTAGGTAAGTGGATAAGTGCAATATCAGTGATAAAAAAATAAAGATACAATTTCTCAATAAATTGTAATACCATCGGATTCGAATGAACGAACACATCTAACGAATCAAGAGCCTTGAACGAATATTAAAATCATGCCGGAGATATCAAGTGAATCACAGATGCAGCAACAATCTGAAGTGGCAAAAGAATTTACATTTGCGCCGATTAGAGGAATATATGAGAATAGTGCAAGGGATAAAGATGGAATACCGAGATGATTGCTAGGTTTCCAAAGATAAAAGAAGTAAATCCTACACGACAAATGAATTAAAACATCTGATTCAAAGAGAAGAAGAGTAAGTTAACTCACGTAGGACGTGGAGCCGTGGGGTCGGAAAACGCCGATATGGCGACGCTTGCGCCCTCGTTGCCTCCCTCGGTGTACTAGCAACCCCTCTGAGGAACCTAATTACACGACCTTTATCAAAGCCTCCGGCTGCCAATCAGTTCTGTCCTATATAGCCCTCGTAAAATTAATTTTATACCACCAAAAGGGCTCACAAAAAACAATAAAAAAATTCACTTATGAATGCCAAATAAATACACCTAAGCAGCAGTGTTAAATCTTAATAGCTTGCTATATGTGACTATCTGAAGCATTAGACATACCTAAGTGAGTATGGTAGGGGGCCTGGGCCAGAGTAAAATGACCCTTAGGGTTTATTACCTTTACTTTCAAGTAGGGCAGCTGTTCGGAAGACGCGGTCAACTCAAGTTGCAAGGAGCTAGATGGAGATGGTCGAGAATCAGCAAGTCACTATAGCATCCCCTTTTCTTTGTAACCATGATCAGCACCAATAAATATAACGTTCTTCAATAATTATTATTCTTGTTAGAGAGGGAATTAGTTGACTGGAAGATCTAATGTAAGGATGGAGATAGTTGGGGGTGCAGTCAAACTTTGAATTTTAATAGCTTAGCTTAACTAGTATTAGCTTGTATTTTAATACTTTGACTCAAAATTTGACTATCTCCATCAACTATCTCCATTCTTAAATTATTATTACAACTCCTGGTCAGTCGTTAACCTTACGTCAACCTTTGGAGAAGAGTCTTATTTATGTCTCTTATGTATTATTGATATAAAATTATAAAAAGCATATCAATAAATTGATTATTGATATAAAAAGCAGACTCAGCAACGAAGAATAAAACCGAGAGCTAATCTGATAGGTGAATGGTGTTAAAGAAAGATATTAAAAATGACCGCAGAAAACCCGAGGATGTCCAGGTATAATATAATATTCCCTAATTCTAAAAATCTTTACCACTACAACCCATGAATGGCGTTAGGTATAAACTGAATTATTTCTAATACAACGGTTGTGTAAGGAGATGATTTGTCCGTGATTACGATAGACTGCCAGGTTTTCCTCCCATTTTATGGAAGCTAGATGAACCACAGTAGGTTCTCCAGATCCTACAAGATTCATCCACGGCTGTAAACAGATTAAATAATTTTGGATCAACAACCAGTATCCAGTGTCTTCAGAACAGCAACTTATAGCTCTACACACTGAATTACCCCACTCTCTATATATAACATTCCGTAATACACTCTATAAAATTGAATTGTAGGTCTAGAAAAATTCATCCAATCGAGATGGTGCAAGATTCGTCAGAATCCTCTTGGCCTGACAGATTGAGGACCTATTAAAAACATTATATTATTATTTTAATATTATATTAATTATATTATTATCATTATAGGGGACTATTGAATATTAGGATGGGTTTGGACTTGAACGGCCTCATTCGTGTGGGGCTTCTGATATCTCAGATACTTGGGGCAATATGTTCAGAAGTGAACTGACCAGCATTTCTGAGATATACGTTCCCTACTTGGAATCGAAAACCGCACACCGTCAAAAAGCAGGATCTGCTGTGAGTCACTATAGCGTACAGGAGTGTGCCCCATGAAGCGAGGAAGGTAATAGCATACGTAATTTTGAGAAGGTATGATGCATAAATAAAATAAAAAAGGCTCGGGATGTATGCCGGAAAAAAATGACCTGAAAATGAGGGAAGGCCGGAATAAGTAGGAAAATATTATTCGAGAGCTTCAAGACTAAAACGACCCATCTTGAGGATATACTTTCCATCCTTCCGGTCAACAATTACTTATAAAGTATGTATGTATACATATTGTATAAGGTGGTAGTAGAGAAGATCTTAAAAAGTGTCAAGGCTCGATATTTTTTCAGGGTTCGATTTTTGGTATATACATACTGTGAATATATCTACAGCCCCGTTGAGTAAGTGGATAAGTCGGATTTTCTCCAGAGAGAGTTAAAATTTAACTGTTAAATACTTTCAAATAACCGGAATCGTATCATTCTCGTAGTTTTTGGCTTGAAATGGAGTTGTAATATAAACAATAACTCATTTTCAAGCCAATGCCTTACTTAACCCCTTATTCACTACGAAAATAACTCGATTCCACTGAAGTAAATGTACAAGTTTTTTTTTGTACTTAAGTACAAGAAACTCATTTTGAAGAAAATTAGACTTAACCACTTATTCACCTGGGCTGTAGATATTAACCTTGTCTTTAAATGCTTCTTAGCAGAGTTTTAATACAATATGTTTTTTCAAAAAGTATGATAACGTAATTTTATTTAGAGGAGCGATTAAAGTTGGATAGTTGCTTCATTGATAGTTTCAATTAATGATCCAAATACTTAAGTGGAGATTAAAATTTTGTTAGATCTCCAGTAGAAGGTTGAAGTCCTCTTGAACAATTAAGTAGGGCTGTTCTAACTTTAAGACCTACAGAGAACTTGAAACTTGTCATCGCAAACAGATAACAGAATTACTAGCAAGGTAAGTCCTAAACTGTTAATTCAAACTATCTCTTCAACAAATACTTTAAACTAAAATGGGTACTTGTGTCTTAACGCAGCCCTGGTTACTTTTGTCGACTTGTTCGCATGCACGAGCAGTTACATTTTGTAACAGTTATATTTCTAACAGCTGATTTGTTCTATGTTTCTTCTTGCTTACTGAGTTTTGATTATTGCTGATTTATTGTTTGTTATTTATTGTTCGTTATTTGTTGTTTATTGTTTGTTTGCTAGTTTGTTATAGATTTTTCGTTGTTATTATTTTAGTTATTTATTTAATTAGTGTAAAATGCGTATTGGGGATTTGCCGACAACAGAACAAGCTATTATTTTTTTGAGGGAGCGAAATATTTTACCAAAACAAAGAAAATGTAGCAATTCCCATGAAATGAAATTGTATTGTGGTGAACGTTTACAAATTAAGCTAACTTGGTGTAACGTTTGTTTCTTTACGGTAATTGATATGGTTCTATGGCTAATCGGAAGACTTCGTGTAACGTAATAGATAAACATAGAGGAATGAATGAGACATTACAGAACGAATTTATTCTTCATAATTAAATGAAAAATTATTCCGGGTAAAAATTTATTTTTAAATTTATAGTTAATTAAGTACGATAATTAGATATAAAACTTTCTTAGAACAGTCAAGCCATCTTCGCATTTAAACAGTCTAAATATTTATTTTTAATTTCTACCTTGTAATTTTTTCATTTGTAATTTTTAAGCTGAAATTGAGGTATTTTTTTCCTCCCTACTATTTTTTTATTGTTTAAATTTTATTGAAAATTCAATTTTTTGAAGGAGGCCTGTCGCTCACAGCCTTTTTCTAATTTGATAAATTTAATTTTGTATACTTAATAGTCTGATACCCTGCTTCTTTGATAAATAATTAAGATAAAAGACGTAGACTTCCTCAGATACCGAACAAGCACAGAAGCTTTGGGATCAAAGCAGTATATTATAGAACTAAACTGCTAAGCGCCCTGTTAAACTTTGTAGAGATACTTGACAGTTTTAAACAAGATTGAAGATAAGATCCTATTAAACAGTAGTAGCCCTTTATAACACACGCCATATCCGCTTACTGTAGCTCAGTAAATGAGAACTTTATATACAGCTAAAAACTTGTAAACGTCTATTAGGTACCAGTGAACATATCTATATATTACATACGATGGTCATTAAATTTGTAATTTAACGTGATCGTTTATGAATTACACAAACATTATATCGCTTAGTATGTAGAGTGCTGATTTCCTATCCAGAAGGAGCTGGGTACAAATCTGGCTATGGCAGATAAATTATTTAATCTGTTAACTGCCACATATGTGATCTCTCAGATCTCCAGACCCTGCTGGGGCTCAACCAACGTCTTTAAAGTGAGTATCATTATTTGGAAGGAAAACCTAACGGTAGAGCGTTATCAGGGAAAATTAACCTGCCTGCACAATCGTTGTTCTAGAAACCGCACAGTACTCTACCATGTATTGAATCCAAGACCATGGGTAGTAGTTATCTCAATGAAGTATAGCGACAAAACATTGATTTTAAAATTGTTCCTATTCGGATATTCAACGAAAACACACGATTAAAGGAGTTTGGTATTCTTTTGCCGGGTGTTATACCGATCTTGGAATGGAAAAACTATACGAAAAAGTTCGAAGATTTATGTTCATAGTCGACCAGGCAAATTAAAAATATTAAATAGTTGAACATAAACAACAACACTTATAATTTGTAGTAATAATAATGCTTAGTGTAGCAAGGTAGTACACTTAGTAGCCAGGCAAGTGTGTAGAGTGTTGACTAACTATGCTGAAGGTTGTGGGTTCAAATCCGGCTGTGAGAGATCATATATTTAATCTGTTAACAGTCATGGATGGACTCTATGAGATCTACAGACCCAACAGAGCTTCCAAGTTGGTAACCAAATTCGAAGGACCAGGCGATTTAGCCTGATCTCGGATAAAACATCTATTTGCAAAACGTTGTCCTAGAAACAGTAAAGTATTCTATCATCTACCGAACCCAAAATATTTCTAATTCGAATATTCAACGAAAAAGTTTCAAGGAATTCGGTATACTTTTTTCGAGTATTGTAATCTTGGATCATCTTCGACATAGAAATGAAAACTAGGCGATCGGACAAATTAGAATAGTGAATCGTTCACTATTAAGAACAAATTTGGAATTTTTAATAAAAATACAATTTAATTCGAAGCTTCAGATTCATATGCAATTCCTGTCTCCGTTTTAGGTAAATTCTTATATATCTAAAACTGAATTCTTAAATATCTCCGCGGATATTTAGACGGCTGGGTTTGTTCAATGCGCAGATAAAAGCTTGTATTGTATATAGGATATTCTGAATCACATCTCACGTGCACGAAGCCTTAGCAAAAATATACAACACCAAACTATATACCTTGATAAATTAACCGTACCATATCCTTCTTAATAAAAAAAATTGGACGGTTTACGATAAAACATCCTTGGCAGAGGATCAAGGCCTGGACGAGCCTTCCGAGTGCGAATATACACCTCGAGATTCCTGCCAAAGTAACATAGCTTGCTTTTTTAAAAGGTTTAGGGGGGAGGGAATAGTAGGATACAGCGCAATGCTATAAGCAAAAACTATGTATTTATGTATATTATTCGTATGCTACAATACCTCAAACGATCACAGCCATAACGCGAAGAGTAATACTCAACTTATATATTTACAAAGCAGGGGGAAATACATAAATACGATCATTAATAAAAAGCAAATGTTTAAAACTAACAATAACCACACCAGAATAACAGAATTGTTACTGAGAAGAGGAAATCATGAAGAATACATGTTTAACGTATAAATAGTATATATGAATAAAGAATAATGAAAAATTCTAGAATACAATAGAAAACTTCATTCTGGAACTAGGTCATTTTAAAATAAAAACATGAACAAAACATAAATATAATGTACATCTGGCGAGAAGGCTCCCATAATACCTATTATGAGGTATTTAAAAATTTCCAAAAAAGTACATGACAAAATACTAAGCAGCCAAAGAAAATAAATAAATAATATCGTATAAAAGGACAATATTTAAAGAAGTTACAAGAAAAGAAGCTAAGCAATAAAAGCCATTATTTACTAATGATCCGTTTAAGCAAATAAATAAATCGTTTAGAGAGTAACATCTGTTTGTAAAGTGAGATGTTGGAAAAAAAAGGGTTTAGGAAAAAAAAGAGACAAATTTTTAAATATGTTTGTTTTGAAAAGAAAAGATTTGCTTTACCGATCATATATCCCCGTGTTCTCCCAATTTTTGCGATGTATACACGAGGAAGAATGTTCATTGAATATTAGTTAAATTAGGATCTTGTTGACTTAGGTCATTATATTATTTATTAATTATTATAATTTTTTAATTGTTATAAAGTCAACAAGATCCTAATTCTCGGATGATAGATTCTAGGTGAAGAGAACGGATTTGCCGACTAGGATGCGACCCCTGGTAGCTCAGTGGTATACAATTTTAAGAATGACGAAGGCTTTTTATATTTTTTAAAACACCTAACTAGTTTTGATGGGGATTTTAATCTGTCAATGTTTTAAGTAGGACTATTTCCTTTTTTCCAATGTTCAATACGCTGTTAAAAGACACACAGGAGACGAACTTATTCACAATTAAGCATGAAAATATTGTGATTTTTGCTCAAAAATGTAATAAATCGTGATTCGAATAGTTCAAATTGAAGTGAACTACCTGCAAGAGTAAAGTTTTTTTTTAATACTTAATATTTAAATATTATATCTTCAATTTTTATTTTACAAAAAAAATTTCCTGATTTTTATTTGCGAAATAACACTTATTTTTATGGGTTTATTTGTCATTATTATTGTACCAAAGAGGTGTTTTTAGGGTGTAGCACTTCTATATAAAAATATCTACTGCGGACAACACGTTTTTCCCAATTCATATTAAACTATGATTTGCTGGTTTAAATCGACGAGTACCTTATCAAATATTATTTAATCTGTACTTATCATTTATTAGTAAAAAGTTATTTAAAAAATTATTAGTAAGATTACTAAAAAAATCATCTAGGTGGGTGATTTTTCGCACACTGACACATCCCTAACTGTGTGGGAGATGAGAAATAGTCTATATTTGATCCCATTAATATAAAACTGTTGATACTAAATTAAAAACACAAATTAGATATTTCTTTTTTTTTTTACCGAATTCTGTTTAGAAATTTAAGAGAAGAACTTCTGTTTTGACAAGTTCAATCAAAATCTATGACCTTTTTTATATAAATATTTCACCTATAAAAAATTCATGAAGTTTTGCATAATATTTTAAAATCATTTTTTTTATTTTTGATTGATTTGTGAGCTTTTAGCCAAGTACACATTCGGTTGCTAATTTTAACTAACATCCCAGTAGCTTATTTAAATTGTTATATAAGTCATATATAACAATTTTAAGAAGTTTTCAACATTTTTGATAAAAATCTATTATAACCTTCAAGTAAAATACAACATCCGGCGATCATGTAATGAAACAAAAGAGAAATGCACAAGCATGTACTATAATAACTCCAAATAGTTTATTTCAACTCTATAGTAATTTTTTTTTAATTATGCCAGATACGAATGAACGCGTCATGGCGTGACTATTCAAAGCGGATATTGGCATTGAGATTTGAAAACCTAAATTTTTCGCAATTTCAATATTTCCTACAATGAAGGACACGTGTAAATTGGGTATTGTGGGTTTAATTATTGAAAAACGGTGATGCAAAAGTAACTTTTTTTGTACAAGAAAAGAATAACTGGGTATTCTGATACTAGGATAAATCCCTTGAAATGCGCAAACTTTTATGTTATAAGGATTAACAAATACAACAGGTTAAGGAAGTATTATTTATTAATAAATGTACTTAAACGTTATGACAAATTAATGACTCGGCAAATTTTCGGTCTGTAAATACCAACTAATCTTTCAGTTGATTTAAAGTTGGAGAGTAAAAGTATACAAAAAAAATAAACGATTAAACTCTGCTATGAATTTCAAGATTTATAGTATAAAAAAATCGCTGTAGAGATATTTCTTAAACATCATTCCTCATATTAATATAAACCACATATTTATACTAATTAGTGTTTCTTGAAATAGTGTCATTATCGTTAATGAAAGGTCAAAAGAATAAGAAACAAATGAATAGTTATCATAAGCCTTCCTTGACTACACATCACCTTAGTTTGTACTTGCTTACTAGATTAAAAAAAATACCTGCATTTGCAACGAGTGGGAAAGATCATCAGGAGGTTTTTCGAGTTCCTTCGGAAGCATTTACGATCCAAAAATGTTTAAAAACCAATCATTATTCTCCGAAACGAATTGAAGGAAACAAATCGCAGAAACTAGATTTTGAAATTCTCTATCACTGAGGGACTGTGAACGAAATGCGAACATAAGAACTAGTAGGAGCCAACTACGCAGAGACTACTATAATCAAATCAACATATATATAATCAAATCACGAAATCGTTATGTCACAGCTTCGCGGAATTCCATTCAGTATTTTCGACGAACTAATACGACCAACACTATACACAAAAATATTTAAAGAAAAAACTCGTTTTTAAGTTCCTTGAAAGAAATTATTTAATTATGAAATAATTTAAAATAAAAAAATAGTATTTTTAGGAATAATCAGCTAGCATAACAAAAAGTTAAAAAAATTTTAGATTAGTTTTAAACTAATCTATATCCCGAATTACTACTGTACGGTTTCAACAATAGCTTTACCTTTGTTAGCTAACTTGATACGAATACAAGTCAGAGAAGATTCGTTCGAAGTCAATGGCCTATAATTCACAGCTGAGTACCTTCGAAGAAACTTCAACAGCCACACAGATCACACAAAATATCCCGAATTACTTTATTTTTTATAAATAAATATTTAATTTAAAATATACGGGAAGGTTTCGATGAACGGAACGAACCGAACTACACCTTTGACTCAGATAGAGACCAGATGGACTGGCCAAAGGGGACGTCATCCTAGTTTATATTTACCTACGAGCTTACTCAATATTTGGCAGTTAATCCTCTGGTTCCCGCTAGTCCAGGAGTGGGGTGTAGCATATGACAGGATATTACAAGCCCAAAGCGTAGTTGGGAGGATGAATCACATGTCCTTATGTCTGTGCATGATATCCTAAAAAAAAACCCTGTACCACTACAATCCATGAAAGGTCTTGGGTTCAGTATGTGGTAGAGACTGTACTGTTTCTTAGGCAACGGTTGTACAACAGAATTTACCCTTGCTAAGGGTACCCACTTCATGGGGCTGAAGAAGTCCTAGATCCCAAAGAACCCTTCCCTGTTGCTAACTGATTAAATATAATCTGCCAGGAGCTGGATTTCAACCCTGAAACTGCAGCATAGCAACTCAGTCCTCTACCACTGAGCCATTCCACTCTCTAAGATAACAAGGCAGTGATTATAGATTATTAGAAATCAACCGATTAAAAAAAATACTAACTGATAATTGATAACTTGCGTATTACCTAGGTGG
This sequence comes from Arma custos, assembly GCA_037127475.1. Lineage (NCBI taxonomy): Eukaryota > Metazoa > Arthropoda > Insecta > Hemiptera > Pentatomidae > Arma > Arma custos. Next base: position 23,806,918 of record CM073762.1, read on the forward strand.
TCTTTTTTCACTGAAAAGTTAATAATAATTAATAAGGTAACTAAAAATTAAGAAATAAAGAAAGATTTATCTTATATAAGGAAGAAATAGTTGGGGGTGCAGTCAATAAAAACACCTATTTAATTTTTTTTTTTCTTCCTTATATTAGAAGTTACAGTCAACCAATTCTTCTCTAACATAAAAGATTTATCTTATATTATCATTTTGGCAGTCAGCACTACTTTAAGTTATCTTTATCACCTTTAAGCGATATAGATTTTGTAATACAATCACGGTCAGCTTTTCATTTTAAATAGCGAAATCCATCAGTTTGAAGTAACACTTTAATTTTGTATAAGCTTTCACATTACTACTTAAAATAAATGAAGTGGAGAAAAAGAAACCCTGTACTATTTAATCGCAGAGCAATATTGTGCTATATAATGCTTGGAAAAAGAAATAAAGCGAGTTTGGGAATGTTATATTAATGAAGCATAAGTGAATAAAACACTAATTTAATAATTAATGGATGAGAATATCCTGCTTCAGGATAAAGAATAGAGGAAGTTGGACAGAGGATGAAAGGAAGCATGCCAGTGTACGCATGAAAGAATATTGGAGAAAGACAAATCTCCAGCAGAGAAAAGGAAAGAAATAAAGTTGTGAGATTTTAAGTGGTCAATAAGAAATTTTTAAAAAATTAATGAATCTGTATTTTGAGCGAGCATGATTTTTAGAGTTTAAGCTAGGACTATTTTACTTTAAAAACAATGATTATTAAAATTGACTTTATCAAAGTTATGTACAGTCAATTCAGTAAGTCGAACCAAAATCACTAAGAAAACTAATCTTTTTTTAAAAAAATCCATTAGAGTATTTGTTCTAATTTTTACTTATAACTTTATTAAATGAATTTCCTGTTTTAGGAGCTAAAGAGAAGCTATAATAAACAAAGTTTTAATAACATATCCACTGTAACATGAGTTCATGGCTCTTTATATCTTCAGATTACACCTGGGCTTAGCCATTGTGAAAAAATCTTAAAAAGGAAAGCAATGCCAAAATATATTTTTAAATGTGAAAATGTAAATATGAATTTTTTTGTTTAATGCCTTGTATTTTTTTATAATGTTTCATTGCAAAAGTGGAATGTTACAAAGGTCAATGACCAAATGCATTATTAATGATTGATATTTTATTTCAAACATCGATAACTCACACCTAGATTAATAATTAAAAAATAATTTTTCTTGGTCATCCAATTTTATTTAATCAACTAACAGTCTACACATATCTAAAGATGAAGAATATATATCACTGCTCAGTCACCTTTATTTTACTCTTGGATATTTTAAGGATTAGCCGTTTAAAATGATAGCTAGAATTTTTCTATTTAAGATTTAAGTTATTGAGATCATACAAACACAAAAAAACATAAATATTAATTTTATTAAGCCTATGAGGCTTTAAAAACAATAAGTAAATATAAAAATCAGATTTGTAATTTTTAAGCTATTTTATTATTGATTAAAAAAACAATAGATGTAAAAAATAAGTTAAAATAGTTGATAAAAGAAATCAAATGGTTAAAATAAAAATTCTAAATGGTGGTCACTTGACAAGATAGCTGTTTGAAGTAATGTAGTGAAAAGGAGACGTGGTGATTAGAGGGGGAATTTTTTACCGTGGACCTCCCAAGGGTTTTACTAAATAAAGAGGGAGAACAGTGCAGACTGTCTGCCAACAATACAGTCATCTGCATACCAACCAAAATGTATTATTACTCAACTAAATTATGTTTAGCTGAATAATAATGTGCTATGCACATATATTATTATTCAACAAAATTATAGAGATCCGGAACCTATCCAGTAGATGTTATACTAGGTTTCTCCTTGATAAGTAATGAATTTTTGGTGAAATGGGCTAAGAAAACACAATGAAAGAATTAGGTTGGGATGTATTACAAAAATTAAATAAAGGAAATAACCTACAACTATGAACAGCTTTGGTCCACAGCCTGGCTAATAATGAGTTTAAATACATTTATCTATACCAGGACTACTCGAGGCCAATCTATCGTCTCAAGCAGCCATGCAGTCTATGAACACTACTTCACTGTGCTATAGCTAACTATCTAAATTTATTCAAAAACAGTATAGAATGCAAACATACTAATTACAATTTGGTTATTCACTTCAAAAGAGCTTATGATTAACAAATAATCCATGAGACGTTAAACATATCTGAAAAACAAACGAGTGATGAAAGGAAAACAGGGTGATGAAAAAACCTGAAATTATTAATAATAAAACACTATTTTTTTTTTAGATTTGACTAATGTATAAATGTATAAATTTAAATTCTTAAAGTATTTATTGTATTAGAAAAGGTTGAATTGAAACGCCTTAATTCACAGGACACGCAATAATAACATGAAGAAACTTAAGTGGCTAATAAGCAATTAGAATGCAGTTACATCCTTCAACAAGCAAATACATTTTTTATTTATTTGGCTTTGCTTTCTACCCAATTAATCAAGAGTAATTATTAAAACAAACCAATTAACATAAGTAGATAAATAAAATTTAAAATAGGAGCATTCAATGAGGTGACAAATCAGTTACATTCAGATATCATTAATAAAATAAAAATAAATACAAAGCCAATTAATTATACAAAATGATTTCAAAATAAATAACAAGGAGGAATAACACCATATTTAATTTTATGCCACTATAAAGTTTATTGAATTGTAACTCCAATAATTATTGCATGATGATATTAGCTAAATATGAGTGGGAAGTAAAGAAATCAGCCCCATTTTAATATTTACACTACAATAAACTATTTTTTCTGACCTCCACCTGGACTATTTTCTTCCTCTTATAATAAACTAATCGTCAAAGTTGATTGAGATCAGTTATACTTATTTGGACTCTTTGTACTGTAAAACCCTAAACTAATAAGAGATCTTGAAAAATATTATTTCTGTGATTACCATACTACTAATATTTTCAGTAACTGAGAAAGTAGAAATAATCTACTCAAACATAGCTAAATGAGAATTATTAAATACCTATCTAATCCATTTCTAAAAAAAACAAAACAAAAAACCAATAGACTATCGGCTATTTTCCTTGTGATCACGCAAGTTCTGTTATTTTTTCATCTGTCGTTCCTGAGGCATTTTTTTACGATTTGTGGCCTAACTTCTAGGAAAGAAAATGTGATAAGCATTTTCAAAAATACAAAATAATTTTATGTAAGAAAGAGTTTATATAATGATGATTGATATATAATCCTATTTTTTAAAAGAACATGTTCACCCAACCGTAATAAACCAGGTCCCATAATGTTTAAGGATATTACCTACAACACATTCTGGTCTACACTCTGGTTTATAAAGAGAACAACAATAATGTAATGAAACTCAAAAACCTTTAAGGATTTAGTGGAACATGGTTTTTATTATTAAAATTTCATAGATTTCTGAAGCACCTAGGCAGGGTAAAGGGTAGCTTTACTAGATTTCATTATTTCTAAACTAACTGCCCCTGTGCTAAAATTTCCCACAAACCTAGGTTGATATAAGGTTTTAATACATTAGCAGTTCAGCATGACTTTAGTTATTTACAATCAGTAATATTTTTACCCAATTAAATACTTAAATAAATATTTAGAAGTTTATGAATCCATAAATAAAATATATACCTTCTACAATTTTCTTTTTCCATTGAAAAATTGACTAAAATATTAGTTTTTCCGCACTATTTATTATTATTTTTTTAATGAAAAAATAATAAACATTAAGTTTTATGGGTTATTGGAAAAAGTTAAATATCTTATTCAATAAAAAAATAAATTGAAAACAATCAAAACCGATGAAAGAGATCATACATTTGAGATGAAAATACTCATGTAGATATAACATCAGCTGCCCAGTGAGAAATTGCTCAACATAGAAGATTGTTTTTTGGCAGCTTAAGTTGTCTGAGCCACACGCTGCTCTAAATTTCGATGAAAGGATGTTGTTGCAAAGGATTCGAGGATCCTACTTGGGGTTCAGAATTAGAGGGTAATTAAAGGGAGGGGGAACTTAACTGATTGAACTGGCATATGTTCCTTGAGGAGGCCAGGATACCATAACGGGTTATTGTGCCAATTGATCTAATTCAATTACATGAACTAAATTTCAAAAAATAATTAATGAAAGACTTAAATATCTTATATTCATACATAAATGACCAAGCCCATCAATGCAAGATTGGAACCGAATTCATATTTCAGTTAGAAATTCAGTCATCCAACATTCAAAATGAATTTAAATTTTTTTTTTTGAACTTTCAAACATACATAAATACTATCATACATTATAGTATTAATGTGTGATTAATACATTGAAGATAATATTGAAAGCATGAATAATATCTCCAAAACAAAATTTTTAACCTGGTGTATCACATTCTATTTACAAAATTCAAATTTTCACATGACAAACTATTCTTCAACAAAATGTGATATCCCGTTACAATCTGGAATAGTGGTTCCCGACCTTTTTTGTACCAGCCCCTCCTGTTAAAAAAAAAACCTTCCAAACTCCACCCTACACAATAAATTTTATTGTCATATGAAAAAAATTATATTAAAAACAAAAAAATTTAGTTTTACTGCAACAAGATACAACATTATAAGTTCCAATTTAAGATAGAGAAGCACTGATAGAAGAAAAATAACTGAAATTAAGAGACTTTTTTAATTTTCAACTAGTCTCCCGCCTGCTAGGTTGAGAACCACTGTACTAGAGGAAACTCGAGAATTGAAATTCTCAGCAAATTTCCCTATCTTTCGGTACCAATTCCCATCACTCCATAGAGCCCTAAAGTGAACTAAAGTACTCTGCTAAAATTATATTATCTTAGTCATATCTCTGATGGCCTATAATATCTAAGAAAACTATTTTAATGCTTTCAACGGTAAAATGTGGATGAAAATGATCGTAAGAATGACAATCTAGCACTCAAAAAAATATTTAAAGCTGAAAAATTGAGAAATTTCATGCTACATCAAAGTTAAACAAAAACATTAAAATTTAATGAAGTAATAGGCTAAATAGATCTAGACATTGCAGAACATTGTTGGGTCAGGGTAAATTTTCACTGAACAAAGACCACAATAGGAAGCATATGCATGATTTTAAATTTAATTATAATAATTCACAAAAGTTTACAAATAAAACACTTACCTTCAGCAGAGTTAAAATTTTTTGGCTGAGATCGTAATCAAAATGAGAATATTTCGAATCTGACATATCATATATAAAAACTATTCCAGCTCGTTGCGTTTCCACACTTTCTAGAGCTACATCTAGTTGATAAACTAAACCCTGAAATCATATATTGGTTTAATTAGCCAATTATAAAGTCAACAAAAAAAAAATTTTCATTACTAAATTATAATACTTAATTTTATATTATTATTTTAGATAAATGATTTTAATAAACGTAATTAAAAAAATTTATTTTTTATAATTTTGAACTGTGTTCGGATCAACTTTAATTAATAATTAATCTGGACTACTGACGATATCCTGGTACTCTATTTAGAACCAATTTTGAGTTGTGCCTCTTTTGTTTTAAATGGGAAATAATTACATATCATTCTTTATAAACATAATGGGACCAGTTATAAATAATATTAAAAAATCCATATTTTCAATAAACAGAAATAAAGTTCTTTTTTTTTTTTGCCAAATTGCTTAAGTAGGAAATATGAAAAGTTGTATTTTAGTTACTTAGTTTTAATAATTCACCAGAAGTATAAATACAAAATAAAATTATATAACAAAACTAGAAATCCGAGAAGTAATGAATGACTTAAAAGTAACATTTAAAACTTGGTCTCTTAATAAGTAGCTACTTTCATATTTGTTACTTAAATGTGACAAATTTTTTTTTTTTTAAATATTGGTTATAACAAACATACGTAATCACAACAAAAGCGATAAACCCATCCAATGTCTTCATAAATGTTATCCAATGTAATACTTAAAAAATGTATATTTTCATAAGCCTGAATTAATCAGTTAATAATACTAAAAATTAAAACTAGTTTCAGACCTGTAGAGTTGTTTGATGGGATGATGTCTGAGGACAATGAATTTTGGCAGTAAAAACAGCTATTGCAGCGCCCGTTGAATCTCTTGTTGGCTGAAATAACCAACATTTGTTATTAAATAAACAGTACATAATAAAAATGTAAAATAATCAAATATAACTAAAATTTTATTTTGATTATAAATTGGAAGTTTCATATGAAATGTCTGCTTTTATTATTTTTAAAATTCAAAATGGAATTGGCGGATTGATATCGGTTACTATGTTTATGTATATATATGCAGATTGTAATAAGTTATTATTAATACTCTCTTTTTAAAAATAATATTTACTAAAACTATAATTGAATGAACAATGTATAGTATGCCATCAAATAAGACAGAGAACGCGCGTTTTAAGTGAAATTTTTTAAACAAATTTGAAATATGACACTTGGCAGCCTAAGCTACAAGAAACATTACCACCCCATTTGAGGAAAGGTGTTGTAAGACACAACACCAGGGCACAAGTAAAAACCAAATTTACATCGAAAAAAATTATTGGTTTGAGTGTAGTGGTCAATGACAGGAATAATTTATTTCTACTTTCTATCCAAAGATGAAACCATCACATCCACAGCATACTGCAGGAATATTAACATAAACTATCACATCCAAAGCATACTGCAGGGATATTAACATAATGCAACAAAAACTTTTTAAAAAACAGCCTGGATTGGCCAATCGGAAGGGACCTATATTCAAACCAGACAACACCAGACCCCATGTTTCATGACAAGCATTGAAGAAACTAAATGAGACTGAATTTTTCAGTTCTGGGATTGAAAATTTGATAAAACGTTTGGAAAAATGTATATAAAATGAAAATACATATTTTGAATAAAAATACTTTGATTTCATAAAGTTGTTTTACTAACTAACCTTTCGTTTAAAAATGTACATTTCATATGAAACAACCAAATAATAATGGAGGTTTAATGAATTTCAGTATATGGTAATCAAAGGTAAATACAAGAATGTTTGAAAATGTTTATCCAAAGTAATAAAGCTATAGTGATTATATAATGCTCCATTTATTCAGTTAGCATTCGCTATGTTCAAATATACTTTCTGATTTTTTGTGTGTTCCATTGGTGCCAGAAAAAACGATAGGTAGGTGTTTGATTATCAAACAAATTTCCTTTGTCTGGTGTAGATGTGACAAAACTGATGCTAGTTTGCTTGTCCTAATTTGATCTATAATTATATCTATGCTTACTTTCTTCTGTTTATAAATTTGATTCACAATATTAATATTAGATAAACTTGGGTGTTGTCATAAGAAATGGGTTATAATGGTTATGGTAGTACAGGGATGTAATGCGTGATTTTTTGTTTGATAACTTAGATAAGATTTATTAAAAAACATTAAATCTCTTGGAGGATTTTCAGCCCAGTACTTAGAAAGACCATACTGTTTTTAACAAAAAGATGAAGAAAAAGATGTGTCAGTTTGTAAGAAAAAGATGTGCCAGATGATTTGATTGAGATTACACTTCATAAGATACCAACATTATAGGAGTTGGTCCCCAGAAGAATTTCCCGTGCCCCATTGGACTTGAAGCTTTCATTTTGGGATTTTTCCTATCACATCCTATTTTTTTCATACTATGCAGGATGGTTCCTTTCTGCTAAACACCCTCCCCAATCACTTACTTGAGTTACCTCTTTCCAAGGGTATCCTACCTAACCAGCTTCCCCAACATGATGATTTGTACTATGGTATGCTATGCTCAGACTCTTCCCCACTCACCAGGATGGTGAATTTTCCGGTGTCTAGCTCGCTCTTGAGAGGCTCCTTGTCCGGGTCTAGGTCGACGAGGCCCTCCCGGATCCTGGTGATCTCGTGCTGGTCGTAGAGTGCCACCGCCCGGCCCACGTCCCACTTCCGGGCGCACAGGAACTTCACCGCCGTTCTCCAATTCAGCGCGGGGCGCCGTTTCCGCGTCCGATTCACTGCCTCGATGAATTTTTTTACCGCCTGAAACAGAGTAACATGCAAAATTAATTTTAATAAATAAATAAGGCTAATGAGAATAATAAATATAACACCCATTTTTTAATAAATTTACAAAGAAATATAACATTTCGAACTTATTAAGAAATATTAAGGCATCACAAAAAAAAGTAGAAAAAATATTCATTAAAAAAGCTAAACAACTAATGAACCACTCACTTCTTCAGGCGCGACCTGTGATCTAGTGGTTAGTGTAACAATCTAGTGAGCCCAAGATGGCGTATTCGTAGCCCGGGAGGTGGCCCAAGGATTTTTTAAAGGTAGTAAAAAATTCTTGGCCGTCCTTCGGGAGGGACGTTAAACGGGATTCCCTAACCGGTAGCAGTCCGATAAGCCATAACAGCAGAAAGTGGCCTTAAATGAATATAACAACAAAGACTCAAAATAGAGTTGTTGCCCGTCTAAATTTTGGTTTAACAATTGGTTTCAGACAAATTGGGTAATAGAAACTAGACTGACTAAGCTGAAAAAACGACTTAAAAACAATACAATGTATTGTTAAAACTCTAAAACCTATAATTTTTGAGTTAGCAAACCGTATTAAAGCCTGATGCTCTATTCTAAATTGGCAACTTCATATCAGTTTTGAATAAAAATCTCATTAATATGATATTATTGCGTGGTATGTATTAATTTCTGCTTTTGTTTGTATATTAATTAGTTTCTGTAAACATTAGCAAATTCTGTTATTTTATTTATTTATTTTTAATCACATTTAACTTACAATATATTATACTTATTTATTTTGTTTCTTTACTTTATTATATCATTAAATTTTTAAGTATTTTGAAATATGTTATTTTGTTCAACAAATCATTCATTGTGAGCATACAGTAAGCTCTTTATAAGAGATATTGACAATTTAAAATAAGCGACTCTTGTGTTGTTTTACTCCATAGAAGAAAAAACGTATATGTAGTATTATCAATGTTGTGTTAATTTGATAAAATAGTCGAGATACAAAAAAAAAAGTGGTAAGCAAATATGTAGTTTAGTCTTCATAAGCAAACAGGCATTTTTGATAATGTTTTATTGATATTGCAGGAAAAAACTTGTTTACCTTCTATGTACATTAGAAAGAAGGATAAACATCGTCTCGTTAGGGTACACTTGTTTTAAAATATTAATGCTACTTCAATTGTTTACATTCAGAAATACTATATTAAGAATGTTTAAGGAAATCAACATGAATGACTCGGTTTAAACCTAATTAAGTGTTATAAACAAATAAGGTTTTATAAACAAGCATAACAAACAAGAAATGTATCAGGACGATAACAATGGACGGCCTCTTTTACAAGGACCCCTCCCTTTTATGTCACTATCTCGCCATTGGTAACGTAATAGTTTACAAAAATAATTGCTTATGAAAAGCAAAAAAAGCAACAAAAAAAAAAAAAGAATAACAGAGACAATTATCAGGAGCCATTTCCTGACATTAACAAAAACACAATTCTTGCTCATAATTCCCGGAAGCTGTTATTGGATATGAGTCAGTTCTTTGAACTGTCTTCGCGCCCATTAGTTTTTCCGCAGAACTGAAATCTCCTACCCACTCCTATGGTCGCGGCATGTTCCTTTTCATCTCTGTCTTTCCTTCCTCTTCAAACAAAAAAAAAATCACATGCTGGTTGGGAAAAAGGCAAAAAGAGAAACTACCCACTGGAAGTACTCAAATAACAAATCCGACTTAAAAAGGTACGAGGCCATCTTTTCAGGCACATCGGAGGATAATGGTGACTTGAAGAGGCAGAAGCGTTACGCCAGATTTAAGACCGGATTACCAGCAGTAAAATGAACTGTAGCATTCACCATAGGCAAACTTATTTCTTCCTCAAGACTAAAACCGATACTCTCGAAAGATATTCTGATGGTAATTCTATTACCTTTCTCACCAACCGTTTTAACAAACTGTAATATAATGCTGTTTCCTTTTAGTTTTCCGTTTTATAGTACTATAGTTCTGTTTATTATTACATTATAATTCATTTATATGAAAAAAAATCTTATATCGTATTTATATCTTCTCTTATAAATAATCTGATAATGTACAGTTAGGGGTGTCTCTTGCATGAGACGAAACCCACACTTCACCTTATGTTAAAGTTTAAAATTCATTATTTAAAAAAATATGTAAGGCTAGGAATAGCCGATCTGGAAATAAAGGATATAAAAATTTATAGTTACATATATACCAAGAGGCAGCAAGGTTCGAAGCTACTGGGTTTGGGTGGAAATAAAGTTTTTCATGAAAAGATTGATATCGGATACAATGCCAAATCAGGAACAAATGGGCATTAAGGCCATTCATTGTAAGAGGAAGAAAATGATCCGGGTATAGGTAAAAAAAATTCTCAAAATAGGGAGAACTGGTTATTTGGAAGCCGACGTTTCGACTCACATTACAGATCATTTTCAGGCCACACTTTAAAATGGACTCAAAAGGGTGACCCCACTACAATAGCCCTGTAAGTGTATATATATATAAGGTCAACTAATGTTGAAAACTAAAAAGAGACCTTACATAAATGTTAAGACCGTGGAAAAACTACAACGAAAAACCTTAAGTCTCCAAACTAAAACAGAAATAGAAATTATCTGTCCAATGATTCATTAGTTGCATTTGAGCCTTGGAGGTGGTGGGATGTTTCTTGGGTGCATTATTCATGTTTTGTTTTTCTTTTATTCTCTTTCTACCCTGAGGATGCCTGAATGGGCGAAATATTGGACAGATAATTTCTATTTCTGTTTTAGTTTGGAGACTTAAGGCTTTTCGTTGGAGTTTTTCCACGGTCTTGTCAACTAATATTATTCAATAAGTTCATTATAGTTGACTTTATTGGTAACTAATGACTAAATTGGTAAGGAGCATTGAGGATTTTACGAGGGATTTTGGATTGTATGGATTGGATACTTGGGGCTACATCTTGATAAACGTTTAACTTGGAATCCTCATACTAGTCTGGAAAAAAAAATCAACAACTCGCCATTTCAGGATATTTCAATACTTACTAAACGAACGATTAAAGCTTTCGATAAATTACTAAAGACGCGTACACCTGATTATTATAAGACCTTTTAGGACTTTCGGAGTTTTTGGGCCCCGCAATCCATCTAATATAATCCAAAAACCTTCTTAAAATCCTCACTGCTCCTTACTTTGTTACCAGTTAAGTGAACTATTATGACCACAATGTTACATTTCTGTTACAATGTTACAACATCTTGCACTTAAACATAGCAGCGTAAAATGGTGTTAAATAAATGAACAACATACTACAAAATAACATACATATAAAAATGTCTAATAATGTAAAACATTAAAAAAAATAATGTAACTATTAATAAAAATAATGTAAAATAATAAAAAAGTATTAGAAATATGTTCGTTATTTTCAATTAAAATAACCTAGTTCCAAATATAATTTATAATGTTGGGGGAAGAAGACCCGGGACGGCCTATAATGTCGAAGAAAGGAGAGTAATATATAATTAATTTAATAGGATGGTAAATAAGAAGTGTATATAAACATAGCACTAATATGTACCATTGCGTTAGCTGTTTTCAATAAATTTATAGGCGTTAATAGGTATCTGGATATTAGGCGCAAATAATTGCACATTAAAAGATGCACTTAGACCATCCTATTTATACCGATCATCGCTTTATGAGGATAAAGATAGGTGAATATTTAAATGCCATGTAAAAGATTAGATACTTCGTATTCAAATTGCAAGAAATGGGATTAAATAATGGGAAGTCCCCAGATGGAGCAATGTTCCTAAGGAAGAAGAAATGGAGATAAAAACCGTTATCGATGAAGGAATTCCCATCCAAGATTTCCTCATAATACTGTTGGTACGGTCTTTCAAATTGAAGAGACGAATAACAGAGATGAAAACCTTAAGTCTACTTTAAAAAAAAAAAAAAAAGAGAAAAATCTGCTATTGTAGAGTTTTCTAATCTCTGGAAAGGCTTTGTTATGTGGGTAGAGTTGCCGGCCTTACTCTTTGGGAACAAAAGTCCATTGTCAGCTGTTTTGTCTTTCTTATTTTATTCCTTCTTTTCGTTTTTTAGACATATCTGCAACCATGGTGAAGTGGTTGAGTCTAATTTTGTCCATAAAGAGTTAACAGTACTGAGGGAAGGAGAAGGTGACATTCTCGTGGTTTTTTGGCTTGAAAAAGAGTTGTTATAATATTATAGGCCTAAATCCATTTTAAGCCTGACTTAGCCAATTATGCACTACGAAGATAGCACGATTGCGCTTTCGTAAGTGCAAGAACTCATTTAGAAAAAAATTCGACTTAATCACTTATTCAACGACGCTTGCACATCTAAGTTAATACCTACAAACACAATTAAAATTGACGAATTTAATTTTTTCTATTATATTGAATTTTTTTTACATCAAGAAGTAAAGTTTCCACAATTCTATTTCTTATTCATCCGATAAGCTGGTTAGGTTAAGTAGAGATGTCTGCACTTAAATTGTCTGAGTCAGGAACAACTTCTTATTTTAATCATTAAAACATTTGACATATTTATCATTCGATAATTCGTAAATCTTTTTTTTTTATATGAGGCGTACAGGATCGAAAGCTGATAACTATGAATTTTCGAAAATAGATGTTTTCACATTTTTATCTAGTTTAGTCAAGCAATTTGTCTATCACGACTTTTTGTAGCCTTTTTTCTCATGACTTTAGTCCAGTTCTGAACCAAAAGTTAAAGCAATGCTTGATCTGAAATAGTGAAAAAGCCTGTTTTTGGAATTCCGGAGTTATCAGCTTTTGTTACCAAACACCTCAAATACAGTTTACATATTATACATATTAATGTGACCACCAAGAAAGATTATTTTCTTTTTGCTTTTTCCTAATTTTTTTATATTCTTTCGCGTGTCTTCTGTTTTAAGTGATGGCAACACTGTTATAAGTTTTTTAAAGTATTTTTTTTTTAGTAATGACAGCATTGGTTTTAGTATAGCCATTTTGTTTTACGAGTGACGACGTGCATAAATTGTGTTTGAAATTTTTGTGGATTTATTGTTTCTTTTTCATTAAATACAAGTCGGATTCGGTAAGTTTATTATTGATTTATTATTTGTATCATATATATATATTAACTATTTTGATAGTTTTTTTTTATCAATATGTAAAATAGGGTGACACCACAAAATATTTTAAAAAAATAAAGATTTATTTTCGAAACTATTTTTTTCAATTTCGTATTATTATCAGATAACTAACTTACCCATAAAACCAATATTTAAACTCGATTTACATTGTAGATTTGTATGCGTAAACAAAAAGATAATGCAAATATGCAACAAGAACGAATCTATCCAGTGGTCACATTAATATGACCAGGGACTGTACTTTCTTATTTATTAATATTGAGTTTTCGAAATTTTCGTTTCATACTTTTACGCGTATTCAGTGTATATATTTACAAAAAATTAAATTAAAAGTAATCAATACAAGTAAAATATACACTTCTTTTTTAACAGGTGCAAGTTTAACAGAGGGTTTAAGAGATTTGACTCATCTACACCTGAGCAAGAAAGCAAAAGACGTAGGCCTAAGCCAGATCAGATTTGGAATTTCTAAACGAGTCCCAACGAGAAAGCTCTCCCACGCAAAATGAGTTGCATCACCAGGAGGGTTCAGGCAGGAGCTTCCAAAATCATCAACACCAGGTCGCTCCAGGTACTTGCCAAAGCGTTTCAGCAATGGAATGAAATACAACAAAGTTACAAAATACTTAATTCCAACTGAATCATTGTGAACCAAACTTCATTTATTTCTTAAAATGAAAACTTCTTAACCCCTTATTAGAGACTTTTGAAAGGGGGAGGCCTTCGCGTCACCGACTTGCTTGCGACGTATGTCGACGCCTAGCTGCATACACATGAGTTACACAATTTGTTCTAATCAACTATAGTTTAAAGGTTAGAATTCGCTTGATATAAGAAGATCAATATTTTCAATGAAGATCAATGATTGAAAAGGCGTTAATAGTTGTGCAACTCATAATAATAATAACTCAAAGCATCAATAATTAGTTGAACTACTCAATTCTCTTAAAAGACTTAATTTGTCATAGTTAAATGTCATATTTTATGAAATGATTGAACTACAAATGATCTTGAAGAATTGTTGTAAGTATATGATAATAATAAAAAATGATAAAACTGAAAATAAAGTTCATTCAATCACTCTGAGATGAGAAAGCACTCTATCACGACCAAGGTCTTAATACGGTTACCAATATAAATTATCAGTCTAGTGTCAAGTGTGATCCTACTATAGTAGCTCTGACGAATATATACAATGTGGGTCGAAACGTCGGCTTCCAAATAAACAATTCTACATAAATAAGAGAACTTTTTTACCTCCATTCGGACCATTTTCTTCCTCATATATATATATATATATATATATATATATATATATATATATATATAAGGAAGAAATAGTTGGGAGTGCAGTCAATAAAAACACCTTAATAAGTGTAACTTATTTATTGTGTGCCGACGTTCTCTAATATATATATATTTTATTTTATTGATTATAAAGTTTTTGTGAGTACATTTATTAAACACCTAAATAATTTATTTATAACTAATATTATTCATCAAAAATATAAATTATCTATAATGAACTCAATACCTAATGAATGTTGTTAACTTTTGCATGAAACCGATGTTTATCCTTCCATTACGATCTTCATACCAATTTAAATCCACTAATTTCTTACCTTGAATCACATTCTCTGAAGAGTTATAAAGAAAATAGATACCTCCAGGAATCTTTCATTGAAGAACATTTTATCGACTATATAGTTTTGGCGAGTGCATTTATAAAACACCTAAATAATTTATAAAAATAAAATAAATGTTAGAATTAATTATTGAACATCGCGTTCACTTTATCGCCTTTACAAGAATTATTGCCTTGTTATCATAAAATTCATCGCTGTCAATCCTGATGTGACCTCTTCATGGAAAATATCTAATTTCGATCTAACTGGAACGGAGGCCGAGGACGTAACGTAATAGGAAGATCGATAAGGCTTCAAAGAAATTGATAGAAGAGCGATCGAACAGGCGAGGGAAAAGGTATTGCGAATATATTCTAAAAGGTGAGAGATAAAGGATAAAACATAATCTCATTATCTTGTACGTTTTTATACTAAAAATTCCAGACATCTCCAGGCCCGGTCAATCTGTTATATTGGTTAATATGCCAATTAATTAAGGTAATGATAAAACAGTAGATTTCAAATTTCGAGTGATGTACTTGACCGAATTTGAACTAAGTGGTGGTACTCAGTGGACGGATAATTTGTTGTTCCATCCAAACTGTAAGAACAATTATATTATACTGTTTATCTTCTGACGAAATAGTCATTTTTTACCGTTGCTTTCGACTTCGCAACACAGAACTGTTGTGATACACTTTTTTTTTTTTTAGAATAATTTATTGATATTTACAACTGTAATTATATTACATCAAGTAAATCTGCTGTATGAACAAAGGACATGAATAAAAACAACAGTTGTGGAGAAACTACCCATTGATAGCACTCCAATAAATCTCTATAGTGGAAGCTCTCGAGGCCATCTTCTATTCAGACGCCTCGGAGGGTTATTATGAATATTTTGGGAAGCAAGTTGAGATACTAGCGGATTCAAGTGTGTGTGGAGCTTTTCATGGAAGGATAGGTATCCAGTTTGGGTCAAATCAGCAACATATGAGATATTAAGATCATGATCGATGAGTTTATTTCTGACATAATAAGGAGCATTTAGGATTTTACGAAGGATTTTGGATTGTAAGGATTGGATATGAATTGGATGGTTTAGTAGAGCCCCAAAGCTCAACTCCATATGTCCAAATAGCTCTGATAACTGTCATGTAAACGGGTCTTATGTAATTAATTGGGAGCTTTGAACGTTTGTCCAGTGTCCAATGTTGAAGTAGGCGAAAACGTCGAGCAGTTTCTTGTTTTTTCAGTCCTGTATGAGGTGATACACTTTAAGACACAGAAATTAATTTTTTTAACTAATCATATACTACTTTCTAATAGAATGTACCTTTTATCTTGGCTGAAAACAAAAAAACATGAAATTTTTTATGAAATGAAATTTGAAAGGTAAGGATGGACGGATATATGTTTATTTGTTTCTCATAGAAATCACCGAATATTGGCTCGGCTCTTGACCTTTATAGAAAGCACTTCAAATATATTTGGCTACAGCTTTCTGGTTAAAATATATTATCGAATACATTTTCTATTGTAACCAGACCCGAACCCTGGTTATAATACAATATAGCCGTTGTATAATTGCAGGAGGCCGACCTGTTTAATGAAAAAAAGTTCTTAGAAACGGATCCGTGAGATCTTACTTGAAGGACATACTATTCAATATTACTGCAGATGGCTGATGGGAATATTTGCGGTTTTTAAGGGAACCAACGAGGCCATACAGGTTGTAATAACCGTTTTAAATTAACTACTTAACCTTGGGTTGTACGAAAAATTTTGCATCTATTTATATAATTTGTTTATTTATAGGTATAATTCATTATAATCATTAATTAGTCATAGGGGCATGTCAGCTTGTAAACAACATTGCTTAGTTTGTTCTGAACATCTGCGTAGGCTTTTTAATGAAAAACAGGTTTATGGTTGAATTAAAATCAATTAAATTTGTAATATAAGAATAGTAATAATTTTTGGTTTCGTGCATTTTTAATATCACATTGTCCAATCATTTCATCTCGTATTTTACAAGATGCAAAAGACCTAGAATTGCGGCAAGGGATTTTTGAAAACTTTGGTTTTTAAAAAATGGAATGTAAAAACTACAGCTATATAAAAGGTAACTGCTTAAAATTAATAATCACTATCTGCATTACAATACAATTATTTTAGCAAGAAGCCAACAATGGCATGACGGCATTTCTTCAGCAAGACAGAAACGCAGAACATTTCCACAGGAAAAGAAAAATTAGCTGTGCTGAGTATAGGCCTCGACGTTAGCCAGAGCGTTTCGGAGATTGAATGCAGCGAAGAGGAAGGAAAAAAAACGTTATGAATTTCTTCATTGTACACAAATGAGAAGAAACTCGTCGATGGAGTCGTATAAATTAGAAATAACTTTACATATATTTACATAACACGAGGAGAATAATTATGAATATTATTTGACGAGGTAGTTTTTCTCGGATGCCGAATGCATGACCGTGGAAGATGTTCTGTTTGGTTTACGGTTTAAGGAACGTTATCAGCTCACTATCCGACTTTGAAAAGTATTGCACGGTGAATTAACAGAATAAATTAGCCATACTGTTTTTGTTTGTTTTTTTATAATAAGATAAAACAAAGATAAAAAGTAGGTGTGTTACTGGATTTGGAACATAAGGCCTTGCATTGTAGTTTTTCCCAATTGTATTATAATAAAAAGTGTTGATTAAATTGCTGTTTTTATTAATTTTATATCTTATTATAAAGGAGCTAGGATCCTCCTAGGGCTCACCAAACTTCTAAAAGTGGATACCCAAAATAAGGGGGGGAACTCTGGTGGTTGAGCGTGATCTAGGATAAATCACCTTCCTAGCAGAACCATGTACTCAGCCCATTTTTTTTTTTTAATCTTATTCATATGAACTGCTATGCAACACATATAAGTACAGTAGAAATTCCACATAAAGAAATTTAAACATCCGTCATATATATAAAAAAAAACTTGGTTTTAAAAAAAACTCTATTTTTCTGATGTAAAAGAAACCTATAGAACACATAATTTTAAGTGTACTCACATTAATCAGTCTACCTGTTATTATTATTGATATAAATATGTATTGCACAACATCGGTTTAACAATAATAATAATAATAATAAAATATAGGTAGATAAAAAAAAACTACCACTTCAAAACATCAATATTCAGAATATGACATTTTAAGCCAGTGGTTATGCGTGGAGGTGATATGACGCCAAGTAAGGTTACTCACTTCGTAGAGACTGAGTCAGCCCCAGGAAGGTCTGCAGATGCCACAGGATCCAAATATGGCTATTGGCATATTAAATTATTCACCCGGCACAGACGGGGATCCATGACATTCAGTACTCAACACACTAGGTTCAGGTTCGACGTTATGAAAAAAAATATAAGCAATAATAATAAAAGCTTGACTGAGTTGTTTGCTTGACGTCTTCCACTATAGGGAGAATACGCTAATAAAAGAAAATAAATAAAAGCTTAGTGAGCCCGAAGGTTCGATGCTGATATCATCAATCACTGTTTACGAATTTCCGAAATGTTTTACCGCTCAAAGCAGTAATATCAACCATAGCACAATTCCCCCACCTGCTCCAGAATCCACCTCCCTGAAGATAAATTTGAGTTCGAAATGCAACATACATATCGCTAACAATCTACTTCATGAAATCTATTTATATCTTCCTATTTATATTGAAGTCTTCATTTTGAGGATAGGAATCATTTAAGCTGCTTGAAAATTCAGCTTTTCTCGATTTACACAATTATTCCAATATCCAAGAATAATTCTGTTGAAATCCTTTATAAGGTCATCAAAGAATTACAGGAGTGATTATATGGAAAATAAAATAAATACCTATAAAATTTCTCCTGGGAATCCCAACACGTTTGGGATTTTAAAAAATCCTTTGATGATGATCCCATTATTTTCTCTAATCAATTTGGAAATACCACAAGGCCTGGGAAAATATTACTTGGATTACAAAGATCGTACGATTCCATCGTTATGTAATGTTAACTCTTTTGATCCGCATACCACCTTATGGAGGTAAAGGTTGAGAAGGTATCTAAGAAGTAATGACTCATTGCATTGAAACGTGTGAACCGACCTACTCATTGACTTCTTTTATATTTCTGCATTCGATTCCAGGGACACTTCTAGAACTAAGAAAGAGTCAAATCATTCGACGAGTCATCTTATTTATATAAATAATTAATCGAAAATAAAAAAAATAAAACCTTGAATGTTCAGGAGAACAGGTGTGAGAAACAGGCCTGTGTCACGTTTCTTCGTTTCTTTATTCGTAGAGGAGCGCTGCATATATTTTAACATATGTAATTATTCCTTCGTTTAGACTTAATATCAAATAACTATATACGATAAAGAAAAACAAAAACCGATGTACCAAGTCTAACAGTTAAGAAAATATACATACCGATCTTCTTACCATCTGCCACTGATTCCGTAGTTTTGTTTAAAAAAAAAATTATCTTATATAATCTGACTCAGTCAGCGATAAGTCAAATTCTTAAGGTATTCCCAGCGTACATAAATATTGCTTGATAGTAAAAACACTTAATTGATCAACCGGTTATCTTGGAATGAGCTCAACGGGTTATAAAAATTCTGAATGAAAACAAATTGGACAAAAATATTGAGTTATTGGAGGATTTATTTGGCCTAGAAAAAAATCAGGACAACTTGACATATAGAAATTCTAGGCCTTATGAAAAAATAAATAAATAAAAATAGTATTTGATTAAATACGTATTTGGTGTAACAGTAAAGTATGACATCATAATAATAAAAGTGCTCAGTCCTAGAAAAATAATTTATAGTGGTGTATTTGAGATTAACTTTAACACTTTAAAACGGCACCTTTAAGCACTTATGTAGAGAAAGTGTATAGTTATACAAAAATTACCTCATAAATAAAATGTTGTAATTCATAAAAAAACATAATAAGGATGGCCTGTTTTTAATTTATTTTTCTATGATGCAAAAAAACCATTCTCCAGTCCAATTTTTTATTTTTTATTTACTATAAAGACGTTTCGACCCCTTGGGTCATTCTCAATTTCTTAAATGTCTATCAGGATTCATACAATATGTCTGTAATTCCACCATATAAATTTATCAATATCAATTACAACAAAACTATAAATAATGCTGAGCAATAATGACCATGGAGAAGAATGTATCTCCTAGTAATTTTTAAATTATAGACATCTATTTGAGGTATCTATACTTGAATTTTTCAGTTTTTTTTTTAGGACAATTTTAATATAATTGTTTATAGTTTTGTTGTTATTGATATTGATAAAATTATATGGTGGAATTACAGACATATTGTATGAATCCTGATAAGACATTTAAGAAATTGAGAATGACCCAAGGGGTCGAAACGTCTTTATAGTAAATAAAAAATAAAATATTGGACTGGAGAATGGTTTTTTTGCTTTATAATTAAATATCATCAATTATAGTCCAGTAGGACCCAAGTTATAATTTATTTTTCTTTAAATTTTAAAGTGTAATTATTACTAAAAGTTTACACATAGTTATGAATCGCGGACGATCTCATGACCCTGGTACATAGATCACGTATGTCTTAGATAGCTGCATATTATTGATAATCCTTGATTGTATTCTTAACATTCTCCTCGTCTATCAGTTTTTCTCTGTGCACTATGGAAAAGTATAATTGGTCAGGCGATTTTCATAGTTAAAATTAATGAACAAGTTGTTGTTTTTTTTTTTGGTTTAGTAATTATAAAAATATTGCAGCTTGGGTGAATCGTAAGAATTAAGAATTATAATTATAATAATAAAAACACACATATCCTAAACCAAAACTAATATATATTATAAATCTATTGGAGAAAAGGGATTGAAATTATTTTATCTAAGAATGATATATAAAAGGAGTTACTAGTATGGAGATGACAAGCAGGTCACAGGACCTTGAAGGAATTAATTGATAGTTATCTTGCCGCCAACCCCCTCCAAAATCTAATTTCAGGTATCATACCTGTCATATACCTGGCCTCATTTCAGAAGGAACGAAAAATATATAAAGATAATGACACTTACTAAGATAAATATTATAACAAAAATAGGTACTTCATACATTTGCAAAAATATAATAATTATAAAAAAATAACAATTAGTAATGTAATCTGAAGAAATTAAATTTTATAAGAAATTAGGATCTGGGCCGATGTTTTTATTGAAATATATTTTAAGAATTATATTGATAAAATTTCAAACTAATTATTTCATTCGAATAGTAATATTCATAATTATTTATTAGAATTATTATAAATTCATTAATTAGTTATCAGTAGTTAAGACTACAATTTGCAGATTTGGTTTTAGCAATCTGATATAAACTCAAAATTCAAATTTTCGGAGGAATCTAAAAATAAGTTGTTTTATTTTTAACCAATTTTTAACCCGCCTAGAAGGTTCCTCCAGGTCTTCAAAGTTTCAAAAATACAGCAGTAAACATCCGTGAAGATTTTTAAACTGCTCGATTTGCTTTAGTCTTTACCTAACCCTTCTTATCTCAACACACGTCAAAACTCTTCTATCTTGTTTGTACATAAAACGTTATCGTTAATTAAATAATTAAAAATAGGAGAATAATAAATATTTCTTACTAAAATAATAAAACCAATATTATTCATCTAACCATTTTCTTAGGATTTAAAACTAGAAATAATAGGAAAGCTAAAAAGAAAATTACTAAATATTTTCTAGGGATTGTGCAACTTAAGTTTGAAAAATACTGAGAAGTGCAAGGACGGCGGAAAGATTATACAATGTGCAATCTTGAGTCGTAAACTGTTGTGGATCATCAAACATCGCCATTAACAAAAAATAAATAAAATGATAGAAGAGATTGCTTTCATATTTAAGAACATACAATCGAGAAGTTATTTTAATTATGGAAGACTAGCCTGATAAAAAAATGATATATATGTACACACACATATATATATATATATATATATATATATATATATATATATATATATATATGTATACTATAAATAATGTAGTATATATAAATAATAATATATATTATATTATTGAACCAAAATTTGTGTTTCAAAAAGCTTAAAAATAACGCACTAGTTTAGTTGGTTGCTTTAAAATGTAATGCACCACTTCCAGTTTCCCAATTCTAGTCAAAATCCGGTATATTATTTATATTAACAGATATACCTTTTATACTAAATTCGAGAAGTTTTGATTTCACTTTAAGATTATTAGTGTTGAAAATCTAATAATTAAAGTGTTACTTGAGCATGTGTTGATCATGGAGTGACTAAAAGGGGTGAACGACTTAATTTTAATGGAATCCTAAATATATAAATAAACAAATCTTTAATTTTTGTTTACTAATTTAAAACATTTTTGAGCAATGAGAGATAACGAAGGAACATAAATACGAAAATATTCAAAACGGATTCAGAAATGGACAGAACGGATGTTTCGGCATCTTACACCCAATTTTTTTTTTTCCCCTTTCGATGGCATTGGACACTTCCATACAGCCAGATTAATAAGTAAAAATGAAGAAAATATTTGCATATTTATGTTTTAAATAAATTTTTTTATTGATTTAAAATAATTCAATATGGAGCTTATCTCATCTCTTTCGCTTAGTGATATTATTTCTTTGTATGAAATGTTATTTTTCTTAAGATCTTGTAGAAGTTTTTTCTATGAGGTGTATATGACTTACATTCCATAACGATATGGTGCAGAGTTTCTCGATTCTTGCAGTTTTGGCATGCGGCCGATTCCGAAATTCCGATACGGTGCAAATAGCTGTTACATAAACCGTGATTCGACCGTAACCTACAATATATTTTTATTTCCTGTTTATTTAAATTGATATTTGAAAACCATGGCCTGCGTGAGGTACTAGGAAATATGGATTTATAATACTGCCCTGTAGTAGAAAGTGAATATTGATGCTGCCATGTGTTATGACAATCTTCTTTTATTGGTAAATAAAAATCTGTAAATGGCACCGAAATTTTTACCTGTTCGCCTTACCCATATTGTATAATTATATTATAGCTGTTGGGTGTAAATCATACACCCATGTTGTATAATTATATTTAATAATTTAAAATTTAGTTTAGCAAACTAAACTAAGCATTTAATGCCTAGGGGAACGTCCCAAAGGTGTGGGGACGGCCAACGGAAAAACTCCCTGGAAGTTCCTTCCGGCCAAGTCCGATAGACTGCCAACAATGAGAGCATACCCCTTGCAGGCTTTCTGAAAGTTGCAACGTTGTTATGATCATATTTACACACATTTTTTACTGTAATAAATACCACAGGAGCCCAGGCACCGATTGGTGCTATCAGCATCGTGCCTTTGGGTTCACTAAGCCTTTATTTATTTAAGTAAGGAAGAAATAGTTGGGGGTGCAGTCAATCAAAACACCTAAATAAGCGTAACTTATTTATTATGTGCCGACGTTTCGGCCTACAATGTAGGCCACCTTCAGGGCGAATAAAACACGAGGCAGCTAGGCGAGCTCTCAGACGAGCTGAAGATGGCCTACATAATAAATAAGTTACGCTTATTTAGGTATTTTGATTGACTGCACCCCCAACTATTTCTTCCTTACATTAGAAGATACAGTCGACCAATTCTTCTCTAACTTTATTTATTTAATTCCAACCACGAATGATTTCTCTTTAGGAAGTGATCTCATCGCAGATTGTGTTTTTGTTTAGTTTTTTTTTTTTTTTTCGATATTTTTTATCTCCAGTAAACCTTTTTCGGCTTCGCTATCAATGCGGGCTATTAACAAGAGTTTCTTTCTAATCATGTTTACATTTATCACCTCTGATAATCCTTTTTTTTTTACAAATAATATTAGTTATTGTATAAACATAAAACCAATTACTTCATATCAAAGAGATAAAATTTAAAAAGCTCATTCATGAAAATGATTTACAATGAATCAAATATTATTTAAGAGATATAAGATTAAATATTTTTATTATGACCTCCAGTCTTTAATATTAGATAAATCAGATAAATCTGTAGAAGATCCTTCGATTCGTCCGATTAGCCATAGCAGCATAAAGTGACGTTAAATGAAAAAAACAAACAAAGATCCTTCGATAATATGCTAATTGATAATACCATTACCATTGGTTAAAATCATAACATTTTTTTTGTTGATTTTTATTTTATAATTTTTTTTAAAGCACAACAATATATTAGAGACAGACATATTTGTTTTCCTGACTGATTCACCATCGACACCAATTGAAAGCCACACCCGAATGACAGTGCGTTCGGCGTTCATGCTAATCTTACGCAGTCTAGTGCAAGCTGGTTAAAGTTTAGAATAATAACTTAGGTTCGAACTTTGTGGAATAATTAAACGTTAAACAAGTTTCATAGAGTCTCAGGGCTAGATAAGGGATTTTTTAAAAATTAATTTATTTTATTTATTTGATATGCTACAGGTTCAGGTAAATATATACACCCACATGCACAATGTACGCGTATGTATGTGCATATATTGCTCACAACCAATATCGCTCAATACTATATAAATGTATACAGGAGAATCACAATACAAATATGGTACTAACTTGAACATATTAGATGTAGTGGGAAGTTGTTGATATTAAAATGCATTTTCCAGAAGGAATAAATTAAAAACTACAAAACATTTTCACGCTTAGTTACATACTTAGAAACTCATAGAAACAATATTATTTTTAATAATTATGAAACCTGCCTTTATCTTTATGAACGGAATATATTTCGGTTCTTACACTTAGATGACAAACTTTGAATACAGATAAGATAACAAACGATGATAAAAATAGCCAAAAAACTTAGTAAGAACAAGAAATATTAATAATATAATAAATTAAAGAATCGAGGTCGACGACACTGATGTAACTCTGTAACAAAAAACCGTTTACAGTAAGAAGCCATATTGAGAAACCTGCAGGGGCATTGAAACCTGCTGAGCCAAAATAATTTAATCTTGGTACAAAAGCTAAATAGAAGTATGTATAATGAAATGTAAAAATACAATATTATATATGAAAGAATTTTTATTTATAAGAAAAGTAAATGGTGAGTCTGATAATCGTCTGAGAGTGTGTGGGTGGGCGTGTGTGTTTGTGTGGGCGGGCGTGTGTAGTATATGTGTGCGCCCGCGAATATGTGTTACTTTAGGGTAAATTGTCTAGACAACAATAATTGTTTATTTTTTCTACTATACAGCATATAACCTTGCTATTACTTATAAAAACAAACCCAATATGATGTACATTTATTTGTCTCTCTGAAAAAAATTCGTGGTTTTCTGTAGATACATTAAATATATGATAATTTTTTAACTATTATTTATTAATAGATATATCTTACAGTTGTGAGAAAATCAGTAGCCTATTTAAGCCGCATTTCTCATCTGCACAACTATTGTTCTAGAAACAGTATAGTCTCTACGATGCATTGAGCCCATGACCTTCCAAAAAGTTTTTTTACTAAAAGAGCTATACCATAATAATATAAAAAATGCATAGATAGATATTACTCTTAGAGGTCAACAGAAGTAACTCCCATGCAATATCGTTAAAAATATAAGTAATTTAAATACATACAAGGTCGAAAAAAGTTTTTATCATTTGATAAAATCTTCAACTCTCCCACTAACTTCCAAAGTGACATGTTTATCTCTGAAGCATTTCATTGCTTCATAATATAATATTAGGTTATTTAAAAAAAAAATTATAATATAACTTAAAATGCTATGCTAATTTCCTTTTAATCGTAAGAATTTTCTACCAAAATGGTAAAAAATGAAATTTTGATGAATAAAAAAATAGGATTTTAATACACTTGGCATTTTAACTGAAGCAACATTTCGCATTCGTTGATACTCGTAACTTAAACAGCTGTCTTCGAAAGGTTTAAGACTTTTATTATTTTTCTCCGGAGAAGTTCACAACACCTAGGATACTAAAATCGTCTTACTCATCTGCAGGCGCATGCATTACAAATTTATCACCACCATAAAAATGATTAAAAGATTCACAATTAAAAAAATAAAAATAAGACAAGACAATTTGACTTAATTATCAGAAATTATACCTAGTTATGATAAACAAATGCAATATTATTGTATAATACCAAAGGCTTCAGCTTAGAAAAATTTAGAAACTAAGGAAATCGAGCTATTTTATTAGTTAATAGGGGAAGTTAAATCAAAACTAAATAAAAAAATAGTATTAAACGCCGCCCTTTCTGCCAATTAAACTAAATGAATGATTTTTTTCATTAATTTTGAAAATCCTTAATAAAAACGAAAATACCTTTAATAATAATTAATAAACAGAGTGATACTGAAAGCATTGCACCTTTTTTTTCACATGCAAAGAAACATATGAATTTACATTCATCCAAAATGGCTACTGAGTGTTAGAATTTGGTGCACTCAGTAATTTTTCAACAATTTCCATTTTTTTCTTTTATCCCGTGAGAGAGAATAGAAAACATTGGCCTTCACGTACCATAATAAATAGAAACCTAAATTTCGAAAATACTGAGGTAAAGCCTTTTTTTTTCTTAAACAGGTCGATGTTAAGGATAGCGAAAATTTCGTCTCAAAAAAGTTGTCTTCTATTTTATACTGATTCAAACGTTTTTAACCAGAATTCGATAACAATTCTTGGAGTTATAGTTTAATAAAACATGGAAATGAAACAGTAAAAACAAAACAAACCTACATAAGGTCGAAATAAGCATAATCAGAAATTAACATCCAGAACGAAGCAATACCTATTCACTTGGAATTATCACTAATCAAAAGTTTTTATCAATTGAGAAAATCTTCAATTCCCCACTATCTCCCAAAGTGACATATTTATCTCTGAAGAATTGCTAAATGATATAATATCAGTACCTTTAAAAAAAGGAATAAATGAATATTAAAATAATTACTAAATAAACATAATAATTCTGATATTCTGTAGATTACATAAGCTTCTTTTAAAACATAAATAAGTTGGTTAAATATAAAATAATATTATAATGCACCATAACTGAAGATATCAGCCAGTCAGTCGAAGAAGCACGTACCTTAATAAATACTTTAAAAATGACAGCATGAAGTTTCAAAACAAAATGGCGTCAAAATAACTTCGAGGAAACAGTTGATCATCGGACAAATACTTCTTTAATGTGTTTAATGGAACCCTCTGGCCGGTCATGTTACGGAGAAGGAGTCGAGGAACTTATTACATATAGGAAATAGCAGGAATCACTGATTACACGGGTACTTTTCTACTAAGTTTCAGCTAATTGTGTATCAAAAAGTTATTTTAACCATAACCAAGTAACAAGAGAGCAATACAACAAACAGAACATTTGGTTGCTACACGCATTGACCCAGCTCCGATGGCACTTTATATGAGGGACTAATCGATAAACAACAAATACCAACAGGATCTGCTTCCCCAAGTTGTGAGGCCCAGGGGATTTAGTAGCGAGTGAATGCACAGTTAAACTTTAATTTAAATTTACAAGGAAATTTAATCGAATTAACAGCATTGATGGCGGAAAAATATTAATTTTACAAAACAAATAAAGATTATATAATTCCAATACAAAATTAAATAAGGTAATAACATATACGGCTGATTTGAAATAGATTTTCACATGACATAACACTTGTTTAACGTTCTGAGCAACTTAACTAATGTCGAGTAAATTTGGCTGAAAACAAGATAAATTAAACACTTCTTTTAAATATATATTACTGTAGATTTTTAGAGTTATATGAGTTTGAAATATTAAAACAAACATCAAAATACACTGATAAATTATCAATTTTTTAAAGAATTGTTTACGAAAGAATGGAAAGATAGTAAATAATCAATAAAAAACTTCTATATTTTTATTTTTTAAAGAGAAAAGATAGGCCCTCGACCGGGATTTGAACCCGGAACCTTTGTCTCACCGTGACATCGCTCTGCCAATTGAACTATCCAAGGCCCCTCCCGGTCGAGAACAAACCTTCTCTCTTATAGATCCTATAGCCCCAGCGTGCTCCCGCCATTTTAGCGATGAATACGCAAGGAACATTAATTTTAATTTAGGATCTTATTGACTTACGTCATATTATTATTTATAATTTTTTATAATTATTGGTCATTTTTTATGAGTTATAAATTTAAATCCCGGTCGAGGGCCTATCTTTTCTCTTTAAAAAATAAAAATATTTATAACTCATAAAAAAATGACCAATAATTATAAAAAAACTTCTATATTTGAATTTCTATACAGAAAGTCTAATCTTTTATTAGATATGACTTAAGTAAATAAAACCTAAATTTGTTGAGATTTTATTAAGATATTATAATTCTAGATTGACTTTCCAAAGAAACCCCCCCAACAAACTTTTCCAATTATCTTTTTTTGGATTAAGATTTTTCTCTTATTATAGCATATTTTTTTAATACTCAGCTTAAAAATTTTCTCATTCAAACCATATAACACATAGAATTAGTAATTTTGATTACGTTACTTTTTTTTACTGGGGAAAGTACATAAATCTGCAACTATTAGGACACGTTTCTGTAGGTTTATTTCGCGTAAAACCTTTTTTTTCTTATTCTTTTGTTTTTTTTTATAAAAAAGATTCTATTCACTGTTAAAATAAATAACAATAAAATAGTCGATAACGATATTTTGAAGCCAATAATAAATGTGCCCTTTTTTAATATATTTTTATAAGTATAGTTTTTAAGTTAAAAACACTATTTTAGTATTTGTGCGATATAGATAGTCTGGGAGTGTAGTCAATGTAACACAATATTGTTCATACTAGCTCCAGCTTCTATCAGCCCTGAAGATGGCCTACAACGTAGGTCGAAACGTCGGCACTCATAATAAATAAGTTTTTCTTATTTCCCACATTAGATCTTCCAGTCAAATATTTTCCTCTCTATTTTAGTATTTGGTAATGCAGTAGTTATTTTAAAATATTAGGCCACTATTTAGGCGATAACACTTCAGGTTATTTGTGGGTAAGACAGAGAAGCAATGTTTCAATTAACAAGAACCAACATGGATATAATTTTCCAATAAATGATATGATCAAGTACAGTTCAAAATTTACATTTACACATGAATACAAATTAATGAAGAAATTGTTTATGGCTTTAATTTTGTATTAAAAAAAAACAAAAAACGATAACATAATTTATTTTTTAATTTCAGTCAATGTTAGGTTTAATAAAGCCAGAATGGCATTCTTATGAGGTTATAAGAGACATTCCAAGTAGATAGGAGAGAACGCACTATCGATTCGACATAGCTAGCAACTTGAAATGCTTAAATATTCAGGAGCCATCCACGAGATAAACCGGCAGAACCTAACTTCACGCAGGGGAAGCAATGGACACAAGATCTTAATGACGGAGTGTGTATTATGTTGTGTAGGCTACATGAGTGTAGCGTTTTAGCAGCAGGTAAAATAATCCTAGCGGTTTACGAGTAACTTGCTCAGCAACCGTAGAAAATATATTTTGCAGGAAATATGGATAAGGAAATGGTATATTTGATTGGACTCGTCTTGTCTCTTGACATACTGAAATAAAGATATAATGCAAACAAACGGTTATGAAGATGACTTGCCTGGCTCAACCGCCAGGTTTTTCCACTTTACAGAGGTGGATTCCACAGAATGCACCCATGGATGTTTTCAGATTAAATAATTTATCACTCATAGCCGGATACGAACCAGGGACCTTCAGGTTAACAACTCAGCACACCTACTCCGCTTACCCACACTCCTAACACTTAGTATTTTGTGATATTTATAAAAGACCTTCATTACGATAAGACAATTTCCTTTCCAGGTGCGGTGAATAACATCTCGTACTTCCGGGTAAAATATATAGTCCAATCGAATCATAAATAATTTAAATAGCGACATAATTCCTATGTGAGGCTAATAAAGACTTGTAATCATTGGCCGAGATGATTCTGAGAAGGCGTTGGAATCCATTAATGGTTTACACGAACACCAAATAGAGGTCGCTGGAATCGCGGTCATATCCTCCTTTAACGATAACAATTATCCAAATGATTACAGATATGGACTCGAGTAAGCTTATACAGCCTCTTATTCCAGGCTGCAGATTATGCCTAGCTAAATTATAATTATTAAAAAAGAGTGTATCATATAATGAGTTTTTATTTTGTATTGGTCATTAAGCAATATGTGACAAGGTAGCTCAGTATGCGGGGCGCTAAAAGTCTACATACATAATGTGCTGAAGATTCTGGGTTCAAATCCGGCTGTAGCTGGTAAAATATTTAATATGTTAACAGTCACGGACAGTCAGAACCCTGCGGGATCTGCATACCCTCCGGGGGCTCACACAGCCTCTATAGAGCCAGTATAGAGAGCGAGTGATTCGGACAAATCAGCTCCCGGGATAGTTTTTGTCCTAGAAAAAGCACATTCAATACCATGAACTTCAGTTGGCTTGGGTTCGCCCAAGAACCTTCATATATTGTCGTGGTAGAAGTTTTTTTTTTGTCATTTAGATGATAGTTCTGTAATTTAGTTCACCTATTTCTTTTAACTCGGTTAATTTTAATAATACAAAGTTATAAAGGTTCGAATTACGGACAAACGCTAAATTCTTTACTTTTCAAAATTATAACAGAAAAAATAAACACTATACACAATTAAATAGCATCATTGAATTATAACTCCAATACGAAATAGATACCAATTCTTTCATAATAACTCAATAATTTTTAACCTTTCCTTCGAATGCATAATATATAATAAATATATTATACAATGTAGTATAATGCATAACGAAACCAAAAGGTGTCGATACCACCAAAATTTTGCAAAATTCGGTCCACGAAATATTGCCCAAATCTAAACCCATAAGAACGCCCTTAATGTAGTCCTCCCATTTACGGCATCGCCTACCCCTAAGAGGCCCAATTAATTATCATTTATAATTCACGATTGCTTTTGATTTCCAATACGATCAATTTTGGTTTCCCGATATATTTTCGATAATCCTGTGGTGCGTTGGTTAAAAGACACTTATAAAAACCAAATACATTTAAAAAACTTAGAATTGAAAAAGTTTGAACACTTGAAGAAATTTTCTAGTCCATAAGGCGCACCAAGTATACCATTCTGCATTACTAACCGAAATCAAACTTTACAGTACGGCGTTCATAGCACTGTCATATATTGCTAAATACAGTGACGCAATCTGTGGTAGGATCGTGAAACTTAAGAATATTTGTGTAAGAAATGGTTAGTTACGTTGTCAGTTAATTTATATATTACTTAGTCAATTATATATTACTTTTTGTCACTTTTTAATTATTTTTTTAACTCACATAACTGCTAGAATTATCGAGAAATCAAGATTATATTAATTTTTGGCGTAATAGGCAGTTATTAAAACCTCTATATTCCAAAAACAAAAAGGCTAAGGATTAAATTAAATGGCTGACATGAAATTTCGTCATACTTTTGTTACCTTCGTTTCACACTCATTCTCCAATGAATAACATTTTTTAAACTCAACTGAAGCAAGCAAACAAATGCCAAACCGCGGAAAAACTTTTTGAAACCAACGAATTGGTGAAACTATATTGTGCCAGTTATAAGATTGACAAATCCAATATCTTAGGAGGTATTTTTGTTAACCTTGTGCCAACTATTGCTACCCTTGTTTCTTAGTTGAATTTTGTATACTCCACTAAAGTAAATAAGCAAATGCCTAATTTGAAACTTACAATATGACGATAATATTGTAGTCACTAACAATTTGCATATGTTCGTATACTACTGTGGTTATTTGTCAGATTAATTCTTAAAAGGCAAACTTCTATCGTCAACCACTAACTAAAGTTCATTCCAGCAATCTGCATTAGTGTTTCCAATCTTATCAAAGAGGAAAACCACATTACCATTTGATTGGTTAAAACGCGAATTTTGAACCCTGAAATTTTTTTTTTAACTCTGGCAAAATAAGGGTGCATTGTATCAGAGATTCTGTACCACTCCTACAGTAGAAGGTCCATTTCGGCCTTAACGATTAAGGAATTAATTACCGTAAAGAAGGGCCAAAGCATAAAGTATATATAACATTTATTATATATACATTGGTAATATGTAAATATTAATAAATTATATAATATAAATGTTTAATAAACATTTTTTTTAAATAATTTATTGATTTTTACAACTGTAATTATATTACATCAAGTAAATCTACTGTATGAACAAAGGACATGAAAAAAAAAAAACACTTGTGGAGAAACTACCCATTGATAGTTGATTCACTCCAAAAAAGTTCTATAGTAGAAGGTCTCGAGGCCGTCTTCTTTTCAGACACCTGGGAGGGTTATCACGAATATTATGGGAAGCAATTTGAGGGACTAGCGGATTCAAGAGTGTATGGAGCTTTTCATGGAAGGATAGGTATCTAGTTTGGGCCAAATCAGCAACATATGGGATATTAACATCATGATGGATGAGTTTGTTTGTGACATAATAAGGAGCATTGAGGATTTTACGAAGGATTTTGGATTGTAAGGATTGGATACGAGATGAATTGGATGGTTTAGTAGAGCCCCAAAGCTCAACTCCTTATGTCCAAATAGGTCTGATAACTGTCATGTAAATGAGTCTTTTGTAATTAATTGGTAGCTTTGAACGTTTGTCCAGTAAATGTTGAAGTAGGCGAAATCGTCGAGCAGTTTCTTGTCTTTTCAGTCTCGTATGAGGATTCCAAGTGAAACGTTTGTCCAGATGGAGTCCTTTTAATAAACATAACTCAAAAAAAGAAAAAAAAATTGAATTAAGACAAGACAACAGATAATAGGAATAAAAATACTGTTATATATTACATTTGGTTCGATTATATTATCGTAAAATTACACTGTAAACAATTTAACCAAATAACCTTAATGATATTTCTTTGTTCGTTGTTTTTTTATAAAATACACAAATATTTAAGGGACATATAATTGACAATGAAGCAAGCCAATGCAATGAAGCAAGCAAGTAAGGATCAATCGTTAAATGACAAAATAAAAGATGCTTTACGATTATAGGGTCCTCATTATTATCATTAAAATAATAAAGAATTATATTACAATCGGAATATAATTATATATCCTTAATCCTTTAATTCAAGGAAACTATGCACACGGTGTTTAGCATATTTCGTTCTGTTTTTTTATAGTTTATTAATAATTTTATTAAATATTTATAACATTTATAATTTATTAAATGTAATTATGTGATTTCTTTTTTATAGGTCAGTTCTATAGTATAGGAAGAGTTTTCCTTTTCCTTTTGCGTTATTGGAAGCGTTCCAGGCCTTATAACGGATCCTAGAAAATTGCCGACATATTTGTAATACTTGTTGGACAGTAATATCATTCTGGGAATACTAAAAATTTCAATTTCCTTACCCTTTGCAATTAATGAAAACATACAGTCTGAAGACGTTTCCAAATTAACATTGTATTGAAAAATGCAATATAATTGTTAATTATGTTTTCCGATGCATAAAAGGTCTAAATAATGAGTGAAACCCATAATCCTTTGGTATCAGGAGACCATCATGGGGCTCACCCAGCCTCTATAACCAAAATAGGGGATAACCTGGGGTTGAGTGTGATCTCGAACAAATCACATCCCTGCACAACCGAAGTCCTAGACATATTACAGTCTCTTCATACCCAAAACTCTTCATGCGTCGAAGTGGTAAGAGTTTTTTTTAAAAATAAATTAATAATTAATTGAAAGTTCAAAAACGCATACAACAAAAGCTTAGCGTGATTAGTAGGTGTAGAGGAATCTATTAAACGGTTTACAAAATATTTCGAAAGAGCTTCTCAAATAAATTTTTTCCCAAAAGCTTCCCCGTTTCCAACTATTGGGTGAAGTGTGATACCTTCTTCCCACTCCCATCCTTTTCACATATAATCATGTTAGTATAAATGAAATAAAAGTTTAAAATAAAAAAACGTATCTTTAAACTATATCTTGAAAACAAAAAACTAGCAGGCAACTAACTAACTGTGCTTGGAGTTTAAGGGACATAGAATTAAACGTTTGCATTTCCTTATTTTTAACAAAAACGAAGACATACAGTTTAACGCTTCAAAAATAACAATATATTGAAATAAGCAACTAAAAATAATTATTAATTACATTTTTATGATGCATAAATATGAAATTAAATAAAAATGAATGAGATGTCTCTGGTCCGTGTTCATGTGTTGATGGAGAGGGGGCTGATAGGAGAGGGGAACTACACCTTTATATTGTTGTATAATGATTGATTATAATATTCTATTATTATAATTATTATCTCTATTAAAATTTCTTAGTACAATGTTGGAAGAAATTTTTGTATATCGTACATTGGGAATGCTTTTCTAAGCGAACAGATCGCAATCAAATCTTTATAAATTTTTTTGTACTCATGAAAGCAGGAATTTACCAGCATGAATTCTTTAAGGAACGAATTCTTTAGCTGGAAAGGCTACGTACAAACAAAGCAACATCAGCACGTCAACAAAGGACTACTAGGAAAGTAAATATTTTTAAAAAGAGAAACGGAAAACAAGTTTGTTTATGGAGCAAGTGGCGTATAACAAGTTGGGATGGTCTAGTGATTCACTCGCTTGCTAGATCCGTTAGTCATCTTACAGGGTCTTGAAAATAGCGCCACTTAACGGGCAGGGGATACCTTAGATTTTTACAAGAGAATGAAAAGAAATATTTCTTTTCTACAAGAAAAAATACTGAACACTACAGCCCGTGAAGGGTCTGGGGTTCAGTACAGGGAAGAGATTTTACTGTTTCAAGGACAACTGTTCTGCAAGGAGGTGGTTTGTCCTAGGTCACGCTCAACCGCCAGATTTTTCCCCCTTATTTCGGGTACGCTATTTTTATAATATTTTATAGATGCTGGGTGAGCCCCAGGAGGGTCCTAGATCCTATATGATCCATCTCCCGATGCAAACAGACAATAAAAATCATGGACTGCAGCGGGATTTGAACCAGGATTTTCGGCATGGCAACTCAGTGCACTGAGCCGCTCCGCTACCTCTTTTCTACAAGAGAATTCTACAATTAATTTATAAAAATAGGAAGTTATGGTAGTAATTGATTAGCTTCACCTTAAAGGTTTGGATCCAGATGAGGCTGACAATTTATTAAAATAAGGCTTATATGGAAAAAAAAACATTGTTCACTAGGTTGGATAATAATTGGAGAGTTAAATTATAATTTTTTTTTTTACGACAGCTTCTTAAGACTACACGAATATCATTACTTCCCCTTTCTCATTTTCGCTCTTCTTTTCTCCCAGTATTTTCTAATCGTCTCTGCGTGCCTTTGCCTCATTTACTGCGACTACGCAGTATCCGCAAGTTTAGTTCGACCACACCAGTCATTTATTCAATACCTAAATATTATTTTAAAGCAATTCTCAGACGTAGTGTTTAATGATCTCTTAAATCTTAGATTATTGGGCAATCAGACTAAATCTAACTCTGGGAGTTGTAAGAGTCAAAAGTTGTAAAGCTTATTCATTGAGTTGTTTCGTATAAAGTGCAAGTTTTTATTTCTAAAATCCAACGTAGTGGTCTTCCGTTGTTTAACGATTGGAATGACCTACAATTAATCATTTTTAAATAATATATATTATCATTACAACTAAACCAACGAAATCAAATATGACCGTGGACGTAAGCGATTTTCGTGTAATATTTTTTTAAGGAGTTTAAACATGGACCGGCCAAGATGCAAGAAACATTGCCACATTGGTATAATGCAACAAAACTTATATAGCAAACAACCTGCATAGTTTGTCGGAAGGGACCTACTTATACTCTTCCACGACAACGCCAGACCTCATGTTTCATGACAGACAATGAAGTCACT
Source organism: Arma custos (assembly GCA_037127475.1). NCBI lineage: Eukaryota > Metazoa > Arthropoda > Insecta > Hemiptera > Pentatomidae > Arma > Arma custos. The sequence continues at coordinate 23,842,877 of CM073762.1, forward strand.
AAACGAACAGTGTTACCAAGTCCTCCCACGCCCACGTAATTTGCAAGACTTCCCTTCAATAGATTTCCATCTCTTCAGCAATTCTGACAACTTCCTCAAGGGTCAAATTTTGGGAAATGATTTTTGAGTCAAAAAGGCATTTTCAAACTGTTTCATTACAAAACGCTGAAATTATTAGTTTTGGGATTGAAAATTTGATAAGGCATTGGAAAAAGTGTATAGAAAATGAGAATAAATATTCTGATCTCATAAAGTTGTTTTAATGAATTAATTCATCTTTAAAAACTGATATTTCACACAATATAAAAGATTAAAGTTTGTGTGAATGTTTCGACCTGGAACAGCTAGTTAGGATTTAATTTTTAAAATATTACTTTCTAATTATGTATAATAAACATGGCAGTGTTTTAATATATTAAAAATAGGGATTAAATATGTTATATAATATGAGAAGGTTACGATCGAGAAGGTTAGGAATAGAAGGAACTAAAGCGGGAGGACGTAATTGGGAGGATGTGCCGATCAGTCAATTGAGCCATCTCCGTCCTCCCCGTCCTAAATATTGCCTCGTTTGTCTTTCCAAGGCAACATCAGGGCCTCATTAAATATATATATATATATACTAATATAATAAGATAAATAAGTATATTTTTGTTTATTTTATAGTTATTTACAGTTTAAATTTGAGTTGTATCTTAAGTCAGCAATACATGAACGAAGGCCTGTTTAGAATATTAAAAATCTATTGGACGATTGAATAATCAGTGCAAATTATGAAAATATTAAGTTTATTTAGTTAACGATTTTTAAGCTAAACCATATAAAGTTCCACTTATTCCACGTTCATGAAAAACAGTAAAAAAATTGTTTACGTAAGTCCTATTAGAAAATATAAAAAAAAAGTAAACAACATAAAAAAACTACATGAAAAGCAGAATTCCGTCACTAACGTCGTATTTTCACTAAAATGGTATAAATCAAAATTAACAAATCGATAAAGAGTTAAAAAAAAACTTTTCTAGCACTAACAAAATTCCTTTAAAAGAACATGTTTTCAAATATTTGGCATTTTTGAGTTAAGCCTTCAATAGTGATTGGATGAAGATTTCTAATTCAGGAACGACACATCTGATATTCCATTTCCAACATGTCTTTTTTTTTTTTAATTAAGTGATATTTTGGGATGTATCATGTTTAAACTTGAAGTTTTATGGGAATAATGAATATTTTAAAATTTAATATATCTGAATATCAACTCCTCATAAGATAAAAGAACTTAAGTCTTATCTCTAGAATAGAGCGTGCACAAATTTCAAATATATACCATAAATCCGGTCGTAGAAGTAAAATAGTTGTAAAAATCTATCGGGTGTTACAAGTGAGTACTTATCAGTTAACACATTTGCGTGGTTTACAACTTTATGCCTAAGCAGACTAAATTACGACTATCCAACCAAATTTTTGAAAAGTTGTTTTTGTACACGAAAGTAGGAGGCAACATAAAAAAAACAAATAAAATATCAAAACCGTTTTTTTTGTCAAAATCGCTAGTTAAGATATTATTTAAAAATCGAAAACCTCTCAGTATCTACCTCTTATACGTTAAATGAGCCCAAGACACCTCAAAATGGCAGCAGGATGTGGTGAAATAGGAATAAAAATCTATCGGACGTTACATGTAATATTTTATTTGATCGATTTATTCAATTAATTTACAATTTTATGCCAACGCATACTAACTAGCTAATATAAAAAAAGGTTACACCGAATTTTCGCTTAATATTTACTCCCTGAATGTTCACATCGCAAACTACAGAAGAACCAAAGACTTACCTCAACTCCTACCCGACTGACACCTAATTACTCCCCGGATCACAAAACAATAACCCTTCTTTCTGTTCGCACATGAGCTTTCTTTTCGCTTATGATTCATACGAACTCCGATCTATTTTATACAAGAATATCAGCCACGACTGTTTAAGATGTAAGGATCTGTATTCAAGTGACAGCTGGCTGCTTTCGTGCGCCAGGACTAACTGTACTCACTTCCGTTTGATGGACGGGGTAAGGATTCTCATTGCGATGCCGAAGGCGTCCCGCCGCGGCACAAGCCAGTCGCACCATTCAGGCCGATCCATTCATCGTTAGGCCCTAGTGAATCCAACACATTGAGGCGTTAACGAACTTCTAACGTGGATGATAAAACGTTCTTTCACCAAACAACTTATGTCCTATATAAAATAACCCTGTTAATGCCGATTTAACATGGAGTAAGGTTCAAACTCCTTAAGAAACGTGAAGATGGTTTTGGCGACTTAAATTTTCATAAAAAAAACAACAACGTGGAATAGCGATGTATGCACCCGGTTATCCCTACTAATACCAGGTGGGGTCGCCAACGTCACCAAACTCATGTTTTTTAGTTATGTTCACAAGGGTCTAGGGCATTTATCCTAGGACTATTTGTAACACGAAGAGTAGAGCCCTAACGAATTTCATGCACAAAATCAACAGTGGATTAATTGTTTTCAAAAAAATGAGGATGGGGCTTAGGAACGATCCCACCTAATAGTCACTGTTAGCCTTATTTCAGATCGCCGAAGTCACTGATTGTACTTTTTCAGTCTCTTTATATAATTTCCTAGAAGAATATCGATTCTTATATATTCTGTGAGTGAGCAATCTTGACAGAATGAAAAGTGAGTATACATGTCAATCGCAAACTAAAAGGTGGCCTTTCGCCCTTTTTATGAATCTCATAGCTATTGTTGAAGTAAATGCATTCGTCTTTGGATTGTTCTACTTCTGGAATGGAAAATGGCTTATCAACAGCGATTTTCTTTACTTGAACTCGGAAAAACAATCGCTGCACACAGGATTCAGAGAAGGTTACGTGAGAAGAGGGCAAGGTGTTACTTATGCTCAAGAAAAAAATACACTAAAGCTTGTTTGTAATATTTTCAATAAATATATTTGTAAAGAGCACAGAACCACAACATATTCTTGCATTCATTGTAAGTAGTTTCATTGTAATTTAGGTTTACTCGGAACATGTTTGTTGTTCACTAAAATAAGTTATTTTCAAAATAAATAAAATTATACATTTTGATAGTTCAAAAATGATTGCTATTACTTTTTTACAGTCCTATTCTATCAGAATTATAAGCAATGACTCTTAGATGGATGATATCATCGTAGCTGATGGCAGAAAAAAATGGGGTTCCTACAGAGACCCCACCTAGTATTAGGTGTAACTTTTTTCACGCGGTATTAGGAGGGTTATAAGTGATAGCGTCACGAAGATTAAGACGGGCTTGTAAAGATGTAGTTGTAATGTAGGCTTAGTGACGAAAGAATTCCTAAAAAGTTAATAAGCACTGTGAAGCGTCTGAGGGAGGATTGTGTTAAGAGATTGGTTGTATCGGCATCGAGCTTTCGGGTTCGCTAAGCCTTGTTATTAATATCATCAAAAGTTAGAGAAAGAAGTTCCACATCTAGACCAAACAACAGGAGTAAAGTTGAAACAAATGTATTAACCACTGCTACGCTACAAATTCCAATAAATAAATGGAAGACAATAATTTTAACTAAAATGCTATAGCAACATCAAATCTATCAAGCTTGAGAAAGTTCCTCGAGAAGGAATATTAATGGCCAAAGTATATCATAGTGAAGCAATAGAATGAGATCGAATAAAGAGATATACGAAAGGACAGGGAACTTGAAAACAATATCAGGAAAAACACATCAGGATCACACAAGGTTGAATAAGCAAATATTCAATAAGATATACAATCTGAAAAACCAGAATGGTCATGCAAAGCAAATGAAAGAAGAACTTAAAAGACTCGGGATTACTGATGAGGAATGCCTGGACACAAAAACATTAGGGTTCTTGTAGAAGAGAGAACGAAGCACGGGCAAGGTAGATGTATGTGACATTCAGAGAGAATAAAGGATTATTGGAGGAGAAGTTTGGAAGAGCTAAAAACATTTTTATTGCCCGTTTAAAAAAATTATATATTATATGTATATATAAAAGTAAATGTTTATTATAAAGGAAATATAATGGAAGCTCGTATTATGGTATTGTAACAATGTCCTCATAGTAGGAATATTTCGATTCGTATAGCAATATCGCATGTTCCCAACAATTGAGATTTCGTCTTGAGGGTTAACGTGAAGAAATTATTATTGTGTACTGAAATAGGGATAGGAGGTTTATGGGACAACATTTGCGAGAATAAACACGTATCTTTTAGAAAGAAGGAGTTTTCAAAGGATATACAATCAGGAATAGAGCAAAGTGAAAATAAGAAAATAGAAAGTAGAAATGGGTAAACTGTTCTTTTCTAGTTTTCTTTTGTTAAGTTGGAGACATCACGTTGAGAGTATATCCACGTAAAGAACGTCTTCTAAACTATTAAAGATTAAAATGAAAGCTAAAAAAGATGAAAGTATGATTAAGAAAAAATATGTACAACAGAAATAAAACTGTGCCATTTGCACAACTTTCTTTTACTACACTGTTTATCAATTTTCAATTTATTTTCCGATGGGAAATTAATTTGTCATTCGATAATCTCACAATAGAAGGTATTAACAACTACAACCATAACTTAAATTCATGCACGTTTGGTCACTGTCTATTACCTCCAATAATTTCACAAGTTAGAGTTTTTGTGTTGGTAAAATCTATAGCTTTCAAGTGTAACATTGCTGGTCTCATTTCCAGAAATTCGTTTTTGCATTACCTATAATGGTTATCAAATTCTTAATTAGAAAATAGGACATTGTTTAAAATACGTTATTGTAAAACAAATATGCCCAGTAAGTATTCTTAATAAAAATATATATATTGAAAAAATAACTTTCTACTTTTTTTAAGACTGAAACTGTGCTTCTAATAATTGAACCTGTAAGTATTACATTTTTGTAAAATGTCTGTCTGTAATGGTGATAATATTTTTTTTTTTTTAATGTACGTAACTTCTGTATTATTTTTTATATTCCCCAATATTTTTGCTATGCTTACCTTTAAAAAAGTATTGTTTAGATAATTTAGTAATATTTCAGATGCGTAATGCAGGTTTTTTGCCTAAGTGTAGTTACGATAATTAGTAGTGATTCTTCATCATTTGTTCTAAATAAAAAATGTTTAACTTAATATCGTACAAGCGAAAGATAAAATAGATAGTGAACAGCTTTATATAATTGTAACTTAAGTGATATGCTTAATTTATATATCCTGTTAAAATACGGACATACAAGTACTTACAGCTCTGTTGGTTTTATAATACACATAATTATATTACCATGCATAACAAAAGTCACTCTTTAAACCATGTTAAGACCAAAGTACTTAATCTGTTTTGAACAAGGTACGAGTGCTTTAGCTACTAAGAGATAAGGTGTGGTTTTCTCTACTTAAACTATAGAGCTTGGGTATTTTATTTTAGTATACTAATATCTAAATAAAAATAATAAACAGCAATCGTATAACAAATACAACAATGAAAAGTCTTAAGGAGAGCAACCATTGAAATTCAAACCAGCTCCTTAGCTAACTTAACGAACAAATAGAATAATATGGCGCGCATGACGAGAAAGTGAAATGTGATAAGAGAATTAATACCTACATCGCTTAGAACCAACTTGAAAACAAATCGCGTTGTAGTTTCCTCTTTGAGATTCGAAGAAAGTAATTGGTTTCATTGAGATTAGCATAAGTATTTGAGAGGCAGTTGGTAGCACCCCAAATACATATGACAGTGTCAAGGTCTAAAAATCCAAATCTCGGAAAATTATCTGGTAATGATCCGGTTCGAAAATAACAGGTAAAAATTATCGAAGTTATTTGATCAGAGGGCAAATATTCATCTCAGAACAAATTGACGACAGATGAGATATGAAGAACAATAAGGATAATAATATTTAACATCAGAAAAAAATTGGTATTTTATGAAGAATCTTTCTCTCTAACGACTGGATTTAAGAGGAATCGTAAAATTTCGATAAAGTTCAATCCTCGACTCAGTGCGTATGTATCTCCAAATAGTGAGATTTTCATTTAAAAAAATAAAATTCTGTTATATTCGCCAATTACAGATTTAAATAAAAACTCAATAAGTTTGTTACCGCTTGATTCTTACCTTTTACTGCATCTTGTAAAGACGGAATTCCTCGTAGCAAATCAGTTCAACGCAGAAAACAAACCATATTTAAAATAAATAGAGAATTATATAAGTAGTTTAATTTTATAATATAATCAACCATAAACCCTAATAAAGAATAAATTCACACAAATACGTTTTTAATACTTTATTTTGTATCGAGTATATGTTCCTAATCATGTGCCAATCATTGAGAAATATCGCAGTGTGCATCCTAAAACCAGGCAGTTGTAAACGAGGAAGAAGAGGAAATGTAGGAGGCAGAGACTCCAGAATAATCCGAGAGTCATGGTGAAAATGGTCCAGAATATGATGAACCAGGGAAACTGCTGTAAATCTCTTGGCAGTGGAGACTTCAGTGTCTCAAAGAATGCATCTAAAATAGTGTAGGGCGCGTCTTCGTTGAATTCAGCCATTTTCTTAGTTCTTGAAGATCTTCAAAAAAACATTAAAATGAGGATTTGGAGTCTGAATAAAAATAAATAAGCTTATAAATATGCCTTACATACTTTTAAATATTTGTCTGATTATAAGTAAAGAGATGACGCATATATTTGTCTATTCTTAAATGTGTACTGAGGTTTTGAACGAATCAGAATACTGATATTGGTATGAACATTAAATATTTTAACTATTAGTAATCTAATACGGAAAAAATATATATAAAATAGCGAAATAAAAATATATAAGAACTTTAAATCCTGTCCTCTGCTTACTTCTAAGTAATTTAGGCAACTTAGGGGGTTAATAAACAATCAACTCAATCATTGTTTGTAGATAGTGAAACCATAATAAATTATAAAAAGTATTAAAGCTAATTTTCAAAACATTTTTCTAGTGAATGCAGATGCAATGGGGAATTTTAGGCCTCATAACGTTAACAACCCAAAATTGATGAAGCGAGGAAGATAATGGATTATCCCACGGTTGTGTATAATTGAGTTAGGTGCGTCAAAGCAGTTTTTTTTTTTATTTGGAATTTTATTTATTCCATTTAAGGGGGCGCCAATTCAAATGATAGCCCAATATGTCTTGAACATCATGTTGACACTGAAATAGTGCAACCTGTGGCTTATAATAAAACTTAATACATTTTTAAAATTTAATTATTTCGGCGAAACTAAAATGTCAGAAGGTGGTATAAAGCAGGGTTAGAAAACTTTGTAAAATGATTTTTAAAAAACGTTAAAAAAAACACAGCTGATGAGGCTGATCCACTCTGTTCCCCAATGACTTAAAAATCCGTCAATCACGTGATTAGATTGGATTTCTCTGTGGATTGTTTATTCCATGCGATTAAAAATAAAAGTTTTATAATAAATAAACATATTATTTGTTAATTTTTATCTGTAACATCCTCATCCACTATTGTCAATAATATAAAAAAACTTGAATTTGAATATACTACGTACTAGTACAATAATGAGGTCTAAAAAATAAACCCTGTTTTATAAGCAACAACCTCTTTTTTACCGAAAGTGATACAAAGTGAAGAATGTGAGTTTTGCATCTACGTTCCTCAAATGATTCAAAGTTCAAGCTGTTTAATTAGTTATCATTTCCAAAAAGGACACCTTCACATTGCAGAAAAATAGAATATGAAAGTAGATTAATATTAACCGAATTCAATAATTGATATACAGTGGCCAATGGAAATATTTCATTATTCAAAAGAATTATTACAAGTATTTTCCAGGAAGTCTTTTTTTTTATTAGCGTAAACGCTATAAAACCACTTGCATCTAATTAACTTCATTCCATTATCGATAATTATTAAGAAATAAAATAAACCATTAGGTTTGGAGAGGAACTGAACTGATAAGAAAAAGAGCGTCCTGTAGCGGCTTGGATATGATGGAATCATGATTCCCGCCTTTTTTATTCGATAGTATATTAGACACCCCAGCAATAAAAAGTATATACATGTAATTAATAATTTGATGTTATCTCTCGAGTTCATATAAAAACCAAATTAAACAGGGCATGATTGTTTAAATAACATTTACTGGATGCATTAATTCTGGACTATAGTCAATCAGTTAAGAGAAAAATGTGAACAACCAAAACAGGGGGATAAAAAAAAATTATATATAATAAAAAAAGTCTTAAGTTTCTTAAGTCCGGTTTTACACAACAATATTATCGAAGCAATGTCGAATTTCGTCAATATATTGAACGAATGAGAACTATATTATACATAACAATAAAATGTATACATGTAGCTTAAATATTATGCATGCAAAGCTGTATAAATTTCAAATTTGATCACTGAAGCGTCTTTGAACCATGCTTGAAGAACAACACAAATGAGTTCCTATTATGAATAATATCGTAATTTTCAAACAATTTGATTAAACATGTCCAATCAATACGTGCTGCCGAGAATAATTCCAAGTCCTTCAAGACCTGTTAATAGTAATCAAAACATGCGACTGGCTGGATGAGGGTAATAACCAGTGGGTTCCTGGATGACCAATAATAGGCTTAAATTAATCCCCAAACCTACAAGGACAATCACAACAACACAATCTTGAAATGAGAAAATTGAAAAATTATAATAATTCAAAATTAATTTTAATTTATTTATTAAGAAAACTCATTAAGAAAAAACAAAACGAACAATTGAATAAAAGAAAGCATGGTTTTTAAAAAAGTTTTAATGAGAGCCAGAATAAAAAGAAAATAAGTTTAAGACCAGTCGGCTCATTACCTTACTTTATATTTATCATGTATACTTATCAGAATATAATGGATGTATCATTTATTTATCAAATATGTATAGAATATCCTTGCACTGAATTGTATCTCTGCATAAATGAAAGAAAAGAAAAAATCATTTTTTTTAAAAGCAAATATAAGTGCTGAGATACAGTCAATATTATCATATCATATTAAACAACTGTCATCACTTTGGATTGTATAACTTTATATATTTAAGTAATGATAGATAAGAATGAGAAATAGATTGGTCCAAATCCTGTGACAAGAAATTATTTACCCTACTGAAATTCACATGACCTGAAGAACAGTTGGAATATAAAATATAAATTTTCAGGTTAAAACAAGAATCATTAAGTAAATCGTAAATCATTAATGAAAATATTTATATCAAGGTTCGTTTTATTATCCTCTTATCAACTAAAGTAAGTAGTTTCAATTAAGTAATGCAAGAGTATACCCTCCTTCTTTTCTTTAATCTAATATAAATGAATTTGATGAGGATAATAACCAAAGCCCAACTTCAATATCAATATGAATTGATATTCAAAAAATAAAAACGTATTAGCCATATCATTACTCTAATCAAAGAGAATTTAATTTAAACAAAGACAATTAACTTGGCCTAGCAAGTACAAAAGTTTGTTCTATTAGTATTACTGAAAACACCACTTATCAGATATGAATTATTTTTTTCTTTATCAACTATATACTGAATACTGGAAAATCAAAATAAAATTATTTACTTCATACGTCTTGGAAAATAATTAATCCGTCCGAAATAATGTCCATCGTCTCTGCCAGCTATAGTTATGGTATATCATGGCATTAAAATGTTTCAGAACCAAGAGGGTTAACATAACGGAATAGAGCATGTATGTCATGAAATTGAGAAATGACATAAAAGTAAACATTATAATGGTGAGAAGTAAAACTCCAGTGGTTATCAGATTCCATGGGACACCTGATAACTGGGGCGGAATCATAACTCCCATTAAGTCCTGTATTTTAGTCAAGATATCACAGGGGTAATTCATCTGTAACAATGCGAACTTGTTTTTGTTTCTTTCATAGCATTTAATTACTAATATAAATCCTATGAGAATTGAAAATCTCACCTCTTTAGTGTGATAAATAAGTACATGTATATATTTACAAAACCCAGGCTTCAATTCATTCTGCAAGTGGTGCTTTCATTCTGTGAATAATCAGACTTCTTTACCTGCTGTTGTTCTGCAGTCAGTTGTGAGGTCATTTTACACCACATCCCAACCTTCGGTGCATTAATAAAAGTTATTTAATCTCTAAAAAGATCACTATGATAAACCTCTAACTGAGGCATAACTCAACTTTGAAATAAATGTTCTTGATTTGATTTTATTTAAAGTCCACTTGGCCATCAAATGAACATAGCGAATTCTGAAAGCCCAATGATAAGATCTAAATGTGTGAAATGTGTGATTACGAACATTTTGAGCACTAGCGCAAATTTTAACCCGACATGGTGATTACAAACAAACTACTAACACCGTGGCCAGCTGTACTTTTCCACTGCCTTTAGAATCAGAAACTCGACCGGATAAATAAAACGCGGCAATAAATATAGAAGGCTAGGATTATAGCGGCAGTGGTCACCATATGATCTAATGTTTATCAACTTACTGATTACAAAGAACTATGACAAGAAAATAACTCGTTGCAATAGATAATATTTGTTGATTTTGAAATTCCGTTTTAATTTATTGTAAAAGTTCTTAGATTTTATCGAAATTCGTGGCACTATATTATAAATTTATTTGAAAACAAGGTTATTTTACTTGGTGCAAGCAATATAGCTAGTTACCTTTCAACATTTATTTACCACTCAATTGAGACTTCAGATATTTTTTGTTTACCAAATTAACACTTATATATGGAAGGAATTCCAGTTAAGATTAGTGAAAAATATAAACCACCAAGAAGGATAGCACTGCCTGCTAGTGTCCAAAATAAATTGAATACAGTTATACAATTTGAAAAAGTAAGTTTTAATTTTTATTTGATTTCTGTTTATTAATAAATCTACATGAAAAATAAAGTGTTCCCAATAGTCTATTTGAAATATTAATTGAAGTTAATAATCTGCTGCAAGAACATTAAAATTAAGCCACATTCAATGTCAGAAGAGTTTGTCGAGTTTTACATTTCATAAATTTGGTTTAATAAACAAAGACTTTGTGATTATCCTGTTCATTATTTGTGTCTTTGTGCACACAACTATTCACCAGCCGAATATTATTATTTATTTAAAATAAACTTTTATTTAATATTTATGTAATATAAGCTATTAGGCACTCTAAGAAGTCATCTTGAAAGTGTTAAATTTTTATTTTACTATAGTTAAATCTGTAATAAAAGTTAACTTTTGCTTTAGTGAAAAATAAAGTGACTTCAGATCCTAAGAGAGGTTTTCAGTTATCTGTAATTGTTGGCTTAGTTTTTTTTTCTGCCCTAAATAACTTGATTTTTATGTTATTAAACAAGATTCTTATATTTTACTATTTCAATGATGCTTGTTTTAATATTAAAATATAACAGATATGTTAATTTCTTTTAAACTCACTTCTGCAACTCTCAAATATCACAAGCTTTCTTGATCATGCTGCTTATTATATTAAAGTTGCAACTTATAGTTGTAATGCGAGCGTACATATGTTTAGATTTTATTGTATTATAGTTTTATGTTTTGTGGTTTCTGATGCGGAATTGTGTTCTTTAGTATGACTTTGGACTGGAGCATTTTGTTCTCGAGCAAATGGCTAAACTCAAGGAGCAGCAGAAATCAATTGATGATAAACTCAAGGAGCAGCAGCAGAAATCAATTGATGCTAAGCCTGTAAATACACCCAATTCAGAGGAAACAACTAAATCTTTAAATCAGAATAACATAGAAAACATACTCAAACCTGTACCTCTTAAACCCCATATTGGCAGTGTCTCTAATCCACAACAGGTAATACTTTTTTAAAAAGGAATTTGGTTATTAGCCTCAAAGTCATAATTTTTTTATAATTGAAATTATAACTGTGCATATATGTAAAATTTTGTATGTGCTTACAATAATTGTACATGAGATACATTACTTATAATCCTAGACAAGCCTTTTACTGATTCTATCAAAATTATCGTGTAGATACAATCCTGTTATTTTAGTAAAAAAAAGTCTTGCGGAGATTTTACAGATATGGTGATAAGCTTATATTTATGATTTTAAATTTGGAAATATGAATGTAGTTTAGTAGTAATGTATTTTGTTGGATGAAGAAGAATAGGACATGCAGTGCATAATTTTTGCATGGATTTTTAACAAGTGATATAAATGTATCACATTGTACAGGCTCGGGACCCCCGTTTAACGTCCCTTCCGAAGGCCGGCATAACTTAGGATTTTTTACTCCCTTAAAAAATCCTAGGGCCACCTGTCGGGCTACGAACCCGCAATTTTGGGCTTAGTAGTTTGTTAGACCACAGGTGACCATGAATACATATTTAAATTAAAATCATTGATATAAATGTAGTACTTACCATTGTTGAAATATTAAAATTTACTAATGTGTATTTTAAATTTTTTCCCTGTGAAAAGGTTGTTGGTGGCTTCAACATATCAGATTTTGAAAATGATACTTCGAGTCCATTTGATTCTGTAGAACTAAAGACAATAAATGAAATGGAAGTTCTGGCTCACGTTTTAGGAGGTACATCAGTGAATACTAAGGAAAATTGGACTGCTAATGAAAATGGAAGCAGCACTCAAAATTGGGCTTGGGGATACGGCAATCCAACTTACCCACTCCACCCACCTCAGCATATTTCTTCAGTAGAAAACGGTAATATTCTCGTAGTTTTTTCTGTTTAAGCCTTAGAATTTCTTGGAATGAAAGATAAATTATTTATTTTAAAATTATAAATCATAAATATGATCGCCAATTAAATTAGGGCCCTATTAAAAAATGAGGGCTTAGACTGAATGATAATTGCTTATACTGTTTAAATTATCTCTTAGAAATAATTGAGTAACATTGAAATAAAATGGAAGATCACATGTCATGAGGGATTATATATTATCTCGTTTTTTTTCAAAATTATATTCACTGACATTTGCTAAGGCTCTGGATAGAGAGACAATGGTTTTAGGTTAACAAAAAATATACAAAGTTGATGATATCTATTCAACTTAAATAATATTTTCTAGAAATAAGCAAACGACAATTTGACTCTAAAGTATCTTCAATAAATAAACATTTTAAGTAATAAATAAAATATTGTTATCATTTCTCGCTTATGTATACATATTTACCAACTTTTATTTCATAAGAGATTTATATTTACTATAGCCTATTCATCTTAATACCATTAATGCACTTGCTGACTCATTAAGAATAAGTAATTTTTGCCTTGGTCTATACTATTTTTAATTTATTTCTTTTTCTTTTTTATTATACCTATTTTTATTACATATACTTTTTATTTTATATTGATTGAATGGTATACTTTTAGCTTTATATATATATTATTAGTATTAACATCTAATCATTAACTCATTATTGTAAATTATTAATTTGCTCTTTATATTCTTTAATTGGGAAGGTTATAGCTTTCAATAGGAAAATTAATGTAAAGAAAACAGATGTAAACTAAAATAACTAAAAAGAACATATCTAAATTTTATCTCCTTTACTTTGAAATTTTAAATTTCAGAATCACCTGGGAAAATAAATACAGAAAATGAAGATAATGACATTTCAGTCATCATGAAAAATTTAAAAAAACGAATCGAGGAAAGATATACCTCTTTAGACCCGAGGAAATTAAATAATTCTGGTCTCTCAATTGCTGTATGTATTTTTAATTTGTGTGTAAATGCAATTACTCTGTATTTCTAGTAATTCATTTTTTTCATTATCTATATTTAATAATATAAAGGGGTCGGAGTAGCTCAGTGGTAGAGCACTGAGTTGCCATGCCGGAAATCCTGCTGCAGGCAGTACTTTTATTTAGTCTGTTTGCAACGGGAGATGGATCATATGGAATCTAGAACCCTCCTAGGGCTCACCCAGCCTCTATAAAATTTAAAGGTAGTAAGAGGGTACCCAAAATAAGGGGGGAAATCTGGCGGTTGAGCGTGACCTAGGACAAGTCACCTCCTTGCAGAACCGTTGTCCATGAAACAGTACAATCTCTACCATGTACTGAACTCCATGAATAAAGGTTTTTTTTTAATATTTATTAAACAAAAGTAATTTAGTTATATAAAATGGAATGTATTGAGCCAGATGAATACTGCTGTGATGACATTACACCCTTTTGGTTTTAGTACCATTCTAAATATCAATGTACTCACAATTTATTGTAATTTCTTCTTGGATTAATCATAATTTTAAGATGGATAATCTGCAGGCTCCTATAATACGGTGATTTGTAATATTACTGGGTTTCAAAATGAATTTAACGATAACTATGTATTAATTTATCTTAAGCAAAAGCTCTTCAGACCACTCTGCAGGCTTGTATTAAATAGGATTATAAAAATATAAAAATCCTGTTAGGTCGCAAATTTGTTTTTTTTTTAAATTATATCATAGTGACTGTGATGGAAGTGTTTTATTTTGTGGGAGAGTTGTTTTGAGGAGAATCACATAAAAAATGTCAACTTTTACATTGCACATGTAGTTCATGAGTAATCTGCAATTCTCTAATGAACAAAAATTAAATAATTTAGATGAAAAAGATGAGAATTAGAAAAATGTTCTTCATAGTGGTTCTAGATATATATTTCATTTCCTGTAACAGAGTTAAATTATTAATAGAGCTTGAAGTTTCATTACAATTTTAAGCAAAATTATAATCATAACCCATTTTCTTCTAGTAGTCTAGTAGAGTTCCAATATATTAGGATTATATGTACAATTAACAGATTTTTGAAATATTATTTATTGTATTAATCAATTTATGAAATAATTAAAGTTTTATTGCTTCTCACGATGTTTATTTCCCCAATTCTCTCTTCTTTTTTTAGGCAGGAGGTATTGAAGATAATAAAATAGATAAAAAGAAAGAAACGCTTGCTAATCCATTCTCAAATTTGACTCCAGCATGCCAAGCTGTTGCTGAAAGGATAGCTGAAATGGGTTTTCCTCTTTCTCGAGCGGCTAGAGCGACTGAAATGTTCGGACCAAATGAAGCAAAGGTTCGTTGATATTAAAAATACACAAACACTAACAAACATCTATAGGTTACAAGTCTGCTATTTCCTCTCCAGTTATGAGTGATGGGTATGTATAAAAGGGACATATCGATTGTCATAAATGAAGGAACATTCATTCAAAATAATTATTACTTGGATAAATCTTGTATAATATATAAGTCACATTAAAATTTAATCGAATAAAAGTTGAATATTTCAAACACTACTCCTATATCCAATAAATAATTTTGAAATATTGCCTATATATTTTAAAGAGGGAGGAAAAAGGTAACTGTTTCTTACAATTTATAACATGGAAATATACATAAAAAGTTTAATTTTGAGGAAATAATAAATTTTAGTATTGTGCATTATTGTTCCGAAGCCAAAGTGGTCAATTGAAAAATTTGTGAAATTGAGAATGATTCGTTTAAATAATGGTTGTAGTAGTAAGATCTATTAATTTAAACTAATTGGACATATTGCAAAAAAAAAATATGTCAAATTAAAGCATCACGCCAAATTAACAAAATTGTTAGGTGAAAAGCATTATATACTCTATTTTGACAGTTTTCTTTAAATATTTTATTTTCTACAAGATATGAATTCTTTTAAATTTAAATAAGTAATGAATGAAGTAAGAAGAAGAAAATGCTCCAGATGAAGGTAAACAAATTTTGTTATATAGGGAGAACTGTTTATTTGGAAGCCGGCGTTTCGACCCACATTGCAGGCCTTCTTCAGGGAGTTGACGAATGAAATACTTTATTTAAAAAATTGTTTTTAATTTTTACAGATTTAGTGCTTTACAAATATGTTTACTACATACTTAACTATTGTCTTTTAGGTTATAGAATTTATGTTAGAAGTCCAATCTTTAGAAGAAAGTGGCTATCCTGGAGAAAGAGTTGAAAGAGCCTTTGTCGCTTGTGAGTTCTCAAGAGAGGAAGCTTTGAAATTCCTTGAAAAAACATCACAGATAATGAAGCTTGGATTTCCTGAAGAAGAAGTCATCTCCGCCTTAATTAAATCTGAATTTGATCGAGATAAGGCTTTAGATTCACTCATATCATAGCCCTACCATTATGGCTACTATTGATAGCCGCTGATGTGAATTTTGATATATCGAAAAATTCTGATATAAAACATTTTTTTTTTAATGTGATATTCTGAAAGTATTTTGCATTAATATATATATTTTTTTTTATTAATAGTATTTATTTTAGTATTACATTCAGCTATCAAATATCAACATCTGCTATGAAAATTGCACCAAAACTGAAGAAAAAAAATTTTGTCTTTGGAAAAAAATTAAAGTTATCTACTTGTTTTGTTAAAAGGGTTTTAATTAAAATGTTGTTATGATTGTTTATATTTGTTAAATTAAAACCAAAATTTTACGTTACAACAAAGAACAATATTTTACATAAGATTAATTTTAAAAAAATATTTTTTACGTAAATATTTATTGAATAGAGATGGTTAGGTTCCAGCTTTATTTGTATAATCGAATGTTATCAGCGTTTAGAATCCAATAAACAAAGTTGATGTAATAATTGTTTACAAGAGTCCTTGAAGCACTGGGTTGTGATCACATGACTATAAATACTTCTATATGCTACCTACTTCTTTTTATTGAAAATATGTGCCTAAAGGAGTATTTTAACTGTTGCTGAGCTTTCATATTGTGTAATTTTGTATTATCGTGCTACAAATTTTAATGGATAATAAACAATTTCATATTTAAATATCTATTATATAACTGATAGTGGATATTGGCTTTAGGGTGAATGTTCCATGATCATATTTTATTAATTTCTGTTTATTTTGTGGTACTAATGAGTACTGTTACTTTAGAGCTTTTGGTGGGAATTTCTAAGTTTCCCATTATTGTAGCTTTGAATATGATGTAATCGTTGCTTACATAGTTAAAATGTATATAAATAACGATACAGATTTATGTATACACACACATTTTAAATATATGTGTATTTGTATCCAGATAGAATTTTAATGTTGAAGATGTTAATTTTTTAAAATAAAAGATCATTGATCACATTTTTCTTTATTTTCATTTACCTGCAATGATGAATGTACCTATCTAAAGTTATATAAAAATTAAGGAAATTGGATAAAGCTTGAATATATCCTTTCTCAACCTCAGAAGATAATTTTATATATTTACAATATCCCCCGATAATATAAATAAGAATCAAACATTTAGGCATCTAGTTATATTGACTTGATGACGAGGGCAATATTTTTGTGAAAATATGCTATGATTTCTTTTGCAGCTACTTATTATGATAGAAATTATGTTATTTCTGTTTTTAAAATTAATTAATTGTTCATTTGATTTTCAATAGTACTATAGATAGTTCTGATAGTTAAAAATATCAATACCACCAT
The DNA here is from genome assembly GCA_037127475.1 of Arma custos. Lineage (NCBI taxonomy): Eukaryota > Metazoa > Arthropoda > Insecta > Hemiptera > Pentatomidae > Arma > Arma custos. The sequence continues at coordinate 23,860,400 of CM073762.1, forward strand.
AGATATGGGTAGTAAGGTTCATAAGTTTCCGGCCGGTCCCGCTTCCCCTCCTTCAAACGTGCTGGGACCTGCATGCCTATGTAGGTCCATGCCTGCTCACTCCATACACATCGCCCACACTTCCTCAGTCCTGTCAGTCAGTCAGAGTCCAGCCTTGAAGGAAACTCCCTATTTTTACAATGTTCAAACTCGAGTACCATGCGGTTATTAAATTCTTTTGTAAAGAGGAGCTTACTCCTGCGCAAATTGTGCATACGGGCAGTCCTTCCCCTCGTATTCCACAGTGAAAGAATGGGCAAAATTATTTAAGTTAGAGAGAGAACGTCTAGATGACCCGCGTCCCCGGTCGCCCATTGGAAGCTGTCACGTCTGAAACAATCCAACTTGTGGAATCTGAATTACTGTCTGACCGGCGACTGAAAACCAAGGAAATAGCAGCGAGGTTGGGGCTTTCAAAAACAAGTGTTTTGAGAATCATCAAAGAACATTTGCATATGGACAAGGTTAGTGCAAGATGGGTTCCAAAAATATTTTCAGCTACTCAAAAAAACGAACGAGTTCACTGCTGCAATGAATTTTTACGCGAGTATAATGCCGATCCAAAGAATTTCTTGGACTCAGTTGTAACTGGGGATGAAGCAATGGTTCTATATTATGACCCACTCAGCAAAAGAGAGGCCATGGAATGGACAAGTTTTATAAACTATTTTCATTATTAAAGTGCCTCTGAATCATCCTATTAGCCATAGCAGCAAAAAGTGATGTTAATTGAACAAACAACAAAAGTGCCTCAGAATTGACTTTAATAATAATATTGAATATCCATGGGTCAGTTAATGGTTTCATAGTAGACTGATTTACAACATCTCATTATTCATTTCTGTTGATTCTTTGAATGATTATCTTAAAAGAAATAATGGTTTAGTCAAGAATATTATTTTGAATTATTGTTACAACACATATTACAAAAGTAATATATTATGTTTCAAAAGACTACTCACCTCACACTGTCCCTTATCGGATCAGCTCTTTCAATTATTTACTATCTCTTACAGGATAACTTTGTTAATCAAGATAACAAAAGTTGCTATGGTAGTTCCTCATAACAGCAAAAATATAACGTGTAATTCAACTTCTTAACTATCATTACCTATTGTGAATCCCCCCTCCTCCAAGACAGTACAACTATACTATAATTTAAGGAAGAAATAGTTGGGGGTGCAGTCAATGAAAACATCAAAATAAGCATAACTTATTTATTATGTGCCGACGTTTCGGCCTACAATGTAGGCCATCTTCAGGGCTAAGAGAAAAAAAAACAGAAATATATAAAAACATAGCAGTAACAAGAATATATAAAGTGGTACAGGAGTGGAAATAAAATTATTCTAAATTATTCTTTATTTCCACTCCTGTACCACTTTATATATTCTTGTTACTGCTACGTTTTTATATATTTCTGTTTTTTTTTTCTCTTAGCCCTGAAGATGGCCTACATTGTAGGCCAAAACGTCGGCACATAATAAATAAGTTATGCTTATTTTGATGTTTTCATTGACTGCACCCCCAACTATTTCTTCCTTAAATTAGAAGATACAGTCGACCAACTCTTCTCTAACTATACTATAAACTTGTAAACTATATTACTAGTCAGTAACTCAGCAGAAAAGAAACAATACTTAAAAAAAAAAATAGTAAAAATTTCTAAAACTTCTTCTCCGAATAATAAGTAAAAAATAGACCATCAGTAGAAAGGATACAGAGCATACAATAAAAAAAAAAACACAGTAGTTTGTTTTTTTCGTATATTTAAAAGTTTTACCCTTATTTAACAATTAAAAGATCACAATAATTTTTAATCCATTTACAATAAACTATGAAATCAGCCATCTTATTATTCTTGAATTAATTAAATCTGATAATAAAAAAATATGTAAATAGCTAATCTATATTATAAAATCACATTCACTTATAAACAGGAACCTGATGCTAATAGATACCATTATGGACAATTTTCAAACAAAAAAAAAAAGAGGAAGTCTCCTAAAAGTATACCTAATTACATATTAAATATGTACATTTATTTTACACATGATATCTAAATGTATCAAAGTTAGAAGGAGTCGCTTGAGTTTTCTTTCATAAATATCAAAACGACCTCGTATAAAGTAGAATCTAGAAAAATGTTTTAAACATTTTTTGTAAGTTAAAATTAATCATACCTTACTAATAAAGTTCTAATACAAAATAATTATTACGGAACTAAGCCAAATACACTACCCTCTTCCATCCACTAAGCATTGAGCCTAGGCCTTTAAAGAGACATAAATTTACACAGCCAAAGAAGTTATTTTATAATGGTAAGCCAAGAACAACTGGAAGAAAAATATACAATAAGAATGAGTTTATATCCATATATTAAAATTTTTGAATATTTCATTTTTTCGGAATGCAATATTATTAAAGTAAATGTCTTGCTCAATCAGAAAACATTTTCTTCTGTAACTTGGAAGCAAAAAATTCATATATTCTGTATATTATGAAAAATATATTAGATACATTATTTAAAAATATCTAATTTTATCAAACATCATAAAATTAACTATGGTAGGACTATACACCATGAAATATTGTAATGGTGAACAAATTGCTTTATTACCTGTACAGTAAGCTGATTAATATTCAATTTATTTTTATTATTATTACTGTTCTATTCAGGCCATATTATTAGAACAATTTATAAATTATGATTGATAGAATTGCCATGGTTGGAATAGGCTTGTTGAGCTTAGTAATAAACAAATTCTTAACCAGTCAATAAGTGGTGAGACAAAACGTCCAATGGGTTGACTGAGGCATAGCAGGATGGCGTTAAGAATGATCCAACAGATTTAGGTTGGTATATTAGTCCATGGGCGGAAGTTGGCAAATAGAAATCGGTGGTACCATCATCGAGCCTTCAGGTTCGCTTACTATTATTATAAATTTCCATTTATAATTATTTTATAATACATTTTTTTTTGCTTTTAATGATTATTATATCCTAACTAAAACGAAATAATCAACATTTCAATTTTTCCTAAATTGTATACATTTAGAATAATGTTTACATACTTATAAAAAAAAATTCAAATGATTAATGCTTGATTACCATCAACTGGTTGTATATTACCACATAAGATAACTAAAGATTGTATATTACCACATAAGCAGTTGCTTTCTTTTGCAAAGGCCAACTGAATATTTAGAACATAAACTGTATATTAAAGAAACATACAATGTACATGCCCAGATTGAATGGAAGATGCGTGTATTTCGAAAAATAAAGAGATCTTAACTTTATTATGACATACAATTTCCCCAAATATATGGTGATTGCAGACATTAAACTAAATCCTAAAGCTGTCCTTTATAATATATATTTTCAATAATATATATTATTCGTTATTAGTCCATAAAAGCTATTGTCGAACAATGAATGAGGAAAAATATACGTTAAATAACCAAACTTAAGCATAGCATAAAAAAAAAGTAGTGTTTAAACTATTTCATCTTGTAAAGCAAACATATTACATCTCATATAAGTATTATATATATTTTTAAATAAATTAATTATTTAAAATAATTAATTTTAAAAATAAATTAATATAACTTTTTGTAGGTGACAATTTTTGTTTTACCCTGATTCGAAAATAATATTTAACGAATTCTCACAACTTTACTATTAAATTATCAAATTAACAACTACATTTATATCCATTAAAAATAGATCTATAGAAAAATTGAAACTATACATACATAGATATATATTTTATTTCAATTTTTTTTAAATGAAGCTTTGCCATCACTCCATTTGATTGCCAATTCCCAACGCAATAATCAAGAAAAATATCTGATACATAATAATCACATATATAAATTGCAAGCAATATTCAATAATTACGAAATATTTTCAAAAGGCTGAAATTTGTTTATATTTTTATGACAAAATAAATTTAACTATTCTTCCCGTTAGAAACCCAAGGTGTATAAGAAGAACAATGTTGTAAACTGAATTAAAATATTATATATAAATATTTGATAAATCTGTTTTGTTTTGTTCGACTTCAAATTTAATATGAAGTTCGAATTCTAATGATTAATGAAGGACGAATATATTTTCAACTGAATAAGAAACTTGTGAAAATTTAGTGCAAATATTCATTTTGCAACCTTACACAAATGTGTTTCGACAAGATTGATGAAAAAAGAAGTTTTTAATAATTAAGAGTATCAGAAAGTTCTTTTTAGCCTTTTTTCAAATCTTCTAATCTAAAAGTTGAGAGAGTCTTCTTCATCACAAAATTTTTTTTTGTTTATGAGCAATAAATGTTAAAAAGACATCATCCATTCTTTTCTTTTGAATTTAAAAAACAAATCTTGGCAGTGATTTTGTCTAAATATTTGTACATTTTTCAGGCTCTCACTAAGAATCAGCCTGAATAGTTTATTATGACTTATTATTCATATAGAATAGTAGTTCTAAAATAGTAGTTACCCTTCATGTACCTGCAAGAACATACCTCCTGGTAACGAATCAAAATGAGATTAAAAACAAATAAAGTACATTCCTTTTTATCAAGTTATTGTTTTGTATTTTGATTTAACCATGATTATAATCACGGTATTGGTTTGTAATGTGTGTTATTAACTTACAGAAATTATCTTGGGGTCTTCCTGTAACGTTGTCTCCTATTGCCTGCAATAAAAAATTAATTCTAAAAATCAATTAAGACAATCAATAGGAGAATCATTTAAATAATAAAATTCTTAATTTTTTCAATAATTTCTTTTATGTATTAATAACTTAATACATAAAACTACAAAATAATAAGTATTTTAAAATGTATGTTGTTCACACATTGAACTTAGCTTTTACGATGTCACTTTAAAAAAAAACCTAAATATAGAAACACGATATAGATAAATTAAAACAATATTATTGATATAAAATTATAAAATATTTAAATATTCTTTTAGGCTTCCACGACCACTATTATTACAAAAGACATTGTTTATTTCTTCTGGTTTAGACCGTATAGATAATTTTTTTGCCAACGTTTCGTCAACCATGCTGCCTCGGCATGGGGCTCATTCTCATTTCAGACCTGAGGAAGTCAGCAGCATGGTTAACGAAATGTTGGCGAAAAATTTATCTACACGGTCTAAACCAGAAGAAATAAACAAAGTCTTTTATAAAATATTTGTTTTATATTGTTAATCATAAAACAATTATTGCAAAATATGTAAAATTAATCCAAAAAAACAAACCAAAACGTTTTTCTTAATTCTTTATTTGCTAAAGTAAGAAAATTAGGATTTAGCTCAAATGATTGTAAGAATTTTATATATTTATTACTCATACCTAATATTAGGGTCTACTCAAAATTTCCAGAAATGTGGATATTGACATAGGTGATTAGAACCTAATGGATTTTTTAAATCTTGACAACCTAATAGAATATTTGGTATAGGTAGTTGGCGGCCCCATCACCCAGTCATCTGACTGCAATTATCCAGGGTTGGGGGAACCCAGTACCGGGGGGTTTTAGCGTGGTCACCCTTTCTCCTGAGGAGACATAAATATTGATGAGACGGAGGATGACGAGGATACGGGGCCTCCATCACTGGGCTAATAACCCGCATGGCAGAAAATTTATTCAAAGAACCAAAATAGCCTAGAGGCTTCTCGATGCTAGAAACGGCATAAGAGGAAGTAAAAGAAAAAAAAAATACAACCGAATAGCAAAATGTTTACATTAAATTTTGTGGCTAATGGGGAAAAAAAAAAAAAAAAAATATATATATATATATATATATACATAAGTTGTTCATTTAAACATTAAATCTTGCTCCTTATAACAAAACCCAGAAAATTCTGGTGATTCAAACATTTAAAAGGTAGTTTCAAGTTGCATCCAGTTAAGCATTCAATAGCATCAATTTAGAAGACATACCTTAAGGAGAAACAGAAGTACAAACCATTAAGTACAACAAAAACACTGTTATCTATACTCTCATCTGAATTTAAAAGTTTTCAAAGTCAACAACAGGAACCAACAGGCATGTCACCATTAAATGCAGTAGTACTACGATAGAGCCACCTCTCACACCCAATAATCCAAAAGCACCCAAAAATGGGAAATTTAAGATTTGAGAGCCCATTTCAAACTTTGGCGATTGTCAAGCATTTTGTACAAAGGTTCGAAACTACAAATAAAGATTAAAATCAAGGATATAAAAGAATTTGGTCAATACTACGTTGGATTTCAGGAGATAACAAAATTATGTCTAAATTTTTGGAAAGGTTTTGATTTTGCATCCCCAAATTATTTATACCAAAGTTCTCAGGTACTAAACCCTTTATACTTTCTAATATGAAAATGTAGTTGAAGGGATATTAGGCAGAATGAAGAGGCCCTCAATGAACTCACTTCACTTTTCACTGTGAAGTGCTTCTATTGATGGCAGAAATGTATTGATGCTAACTGCGTCCACGTTCAAAGATATAATCAATAATTTTAATATCGAGAACTCTTGATAATTCCTAGAAAAGTTTGGAGCTCAATGTCAAGCAGTACTAATTTCATAAACAATAATCTTGTTGGTTGGTTCAGAGGATAAAAAATAAGTGATACTAAATGATTTAGTAATAAGAACTATAATTAAATTTATAATTAAATTGTAAAATAGTTGATAAATTATTAGAAAATAGTTAACTGGATAATTCTAATAATGGTATGAAATGGGCAGGGGGTGCAGTGAATAATTACACAAAATAAGTTATTCTTATTTTATGCAATCATTGATATTATTTCTTATTTGACCATTTCATACCATTATTATAATTAAGATAAATATTTCTCTAATTTTTTTTTTAAATTTCTGATGATTCTAATTATAATGAATGCTTTCTATTTTGTAAATAATCGATATAGCTAAATAACCATTAGCTCATATCAGATCAATATAGTGTTAACCAAACATTATATAATATTCCATGATTTAGCGATAACCAAAGAAGATATTAAGATTTTTATTACCTCATTTTGCCTCAGCTCTCATCTCCATCGGAGGGGGAGAAGTGGTATGGTCACACCCAATAGCCTTTCCCCTAATATAAACAGGCTCGCCTTTACCCTTAACACATTCTTCTGTTATATGAACAGAGACAATGTCCGATCCTGGAATCTCGAACATAGTTTCCAGAAGCAAAGTTTCCTAAAATTAAAAAATAATTATAAAATGCATGCAAACTTTGATTACATTGCAACAAGAAATAAATAAAATAAGATACAGCACAATTAGCTTTACATAACAAAAAAAGCAGCTTAGTTTTCCCTTATTGGGATTGTCCTATTATACAGGCGCCACTGATAAGATTGCTTAACCTTACGTTTCAATGCTAGCACCTCTGTTTAGGAGTTTTGATATAAGAAAATATATCACGACGATATAACATATGTATATTTATATTGTAATAATAATATTTAATAAATAATAACATTCAAATAATGTTTGTACATTTATTTAGTCACAAAACTTCAAGTTATAAACTTCTATACCACACTTCTTCCAAGGTAATAACATTTTTGGAAGAATGATATTGCTTAGATCTCTGTTTTCGGAAGATCCACATTTGCATCATGTTTTATAATTTTTTTTTTTATAGAGAGTTTCCCCAAAGTTGATGTTTTCTCTAACCAAATTTTAGAAAAAGATTTTTTTCCAGGTTTTCCTGTCAAATGTGTCCTCTTCATTAACGCCATATCCTGCCATGTCTTCCCGGACTTGGTTCATCTAAGAAGTTCACGGTCATCCTCTTCTCCTTATTCCTTCAGGGCACCAGTGCAGTGTCATTTTGAGTATTCTATTATTATCCATCCTAATGAGGAGTCCAAACCACTCTAATCGCTTTATTTTTTGGCATGGTGAAAATTATCGGGCGCGTCCAATGGTTGGCGGATGGTAGAACGGTCAGATATGAAGGTCAGCAGCGAAATAAGTGGCTAAGTCCAACGAATAAGCTGGAGTGGACAATTCACTCTGGTTCTCAAGGTTAGGGGTTAATGAGGGGGCTTGCTCCTCCCTCATTATAAACAATGTACAATGCAAAAAAAAACAAATAAAATGCTATGTCTTATAAATGAAAAACATAATAGACAGCAAATAGAAAACATATGATCAAAAGGTTATAAGATTGCTATATCCTATCTCCTTAACAGTGATGGCACGCATATAAGAGAAAAGTACTCCTTATCAACTCATTTCTCATCAAATAATCCTTTATCTTTAAAGCAGAGAATTTTTTCATTAAATGTTCTTTAATTTATTATAATCAATTCATGGAAAATGAGTATAATAAATATATCAAATTTGTATATACTTAGATTTAATTTACTTTTAAACAAAAATCTAGCCATTATTGTTTACAGTAAATATAATTAAAATACCATTATAGCTCTGAGTCCTCTTGCTCCTGTTTTCCGTTCCATAGCTAAGGAGGAAATTGCATGAAGAGCACCGGCCGAGAAGGTAAGATCGACCTTATCCATGTTAAAAAGTAGTTGATACTGATTAACAATAGCATTTTTAGGCTCAGTCAGGATTCTCACAAGCAAATTCTCGTCCAAAGAATGAAACGGGACAAGAATAGGGAAACGACCAACAAATTCCTGAAATCAGAAAAATATATTATATTTTAGGTAAAACTACAATAGGTATATATCATCAGATAAGAAAAAAGAAATATACTCATTTAATTCATATTATAATAAATGGAAAGGATACAATAAGAATCGAATTTTTACATAAAAATGTGTAATAAAAAATATTTACTAACAGGAATCATTCCGAAATCAATTAAATCTCTCGCTTCAACTTGCTTAAGTAGTTCATCCTTTTCCTTATTGTCCTCGTGGACTGAGTCACCCTGATTTTCGATATCTGCAGATAGGGCTGCTCTACGTCCATTCTGAGGGCCACCTCGCATTCCAAATCCGAGCACCTAAAGCATTATACATTTTATAACTAATTATAGCCGTTATTACAGACAATGATGGTTTTATTTAAGATATATTAAAATATTTTGGTTAAAATAAATACCAACCTTTTCATTTTTCCTGCGACGTACAAATCGATCCAAACCATTATAGGCTCCAGAAGCAACAAACAGGATATTTGTAGTATCAACTTGTACTGTTTCTCCTCTCAATTTTCTAGGTGAATTTCTTTCTGCTACATTTACAATTGTTCCTTCAAGCATCTAAAACCATTTTAGATTTTTTATATAAAAATCATACAGTACTAACACATTATACTCATTCAATGATACTTCTTCTGAATAATTATTTAAAAAAAAAATTATAATGCTTAAATAAATTAATGTATACTGATCATTTATAATTATTCTTTTATCTTCATTGTTAAGCAGAATTCTTAAAAGCTGATATAAACTTAAAGCTTTGTACAAAATGCTAAATACTGATTTTATATAACTATAAATCTTATATTATACCATTATAAAATATCAATTCAGTTTTTCAAAAATTTCAGAGTTAACCAAAATAAAAGGTCAATAATGCAATACGTAATAAATTAATTAGCTACAAAGCTTATTCTGGAGATATTTTGATAAAAAGGCTTTCTGAGAAAAATTGAAATTTACCAGAAAATATCTCATTTATTGCTCTTTTTTCTCTTAAAAACCAAAACAATTTAAACCAATTTTATTGAAGAATCAAATTTTCATGTAAGATATTAAACTTTTTTCTTAATAAGGCTCTGGAATTTTAAATTAATTAGACCAAATTCAAAATTAAAAAAAAATAATTTATACATAAGATTTGTAAAGATATTATACCTTGAGCATTCCCTGCTGTACACCTTCTCCCCCGACATCCCTTAGCTGATGTATCCCAGGCACAGCACCTATTTTGTCCACTTCATCAAGAAAAACTATTCCTGAAATCGATAAAAACACTATAATTACACATTTCAATAGATTTTCTAAACAGAATTTTATCAATCAAAAAAAAAAGTAGTACTTAAAAGCAATATCTACGCATTTCTGGGCAGTTTTGAAAAGAATAAAACAAACTAAAAAAATTATTTTAAATATTTTATTTGAAAAGAAAACCACGGAGAGGTGAAATACCCGGGTTCGAGTCCCGGTCCTGGCCATATCTTTTCTTTTCAAATAAAATATTTAAAAAATATATATATCATATAGTAATTAAATAAATTATAAAAAAATTATTAATTCTCTCATTTTTGATAAATAAGTATAGTTGAGGAGTAGCAGTAAGTTCGATTAAAAAATTGAAACTATCAGTTTCCAGAATGAAACTGAAGTAGTTGTATACAAAGAAATGTACTTAATAAATTATATACGATATAAAGTCTTAGATTTTAGCTGTAATTAAGGAATACTATAGTTTACAATTTTATAAAATAATATAAATTCCTATTTGATTTATAATAATTGCAATCACCATTGTTTGATATGAGAAATGTTATATGCATTAAATTTTTCAGTTGTGAAGAAGGGGTTCAATCCCCCTAATTGTCAACTAATGTAATTACACAAAACACATTCTGGAATTTTAATTATCATACTACAATTTGAAACTTACATACAAAATCTGAAAAATATTAATAACATTGTAAGAGTGTTGCAATATGGTTTGATACTAAGCACCAAAAGTGATCTACGCAATACTTTAGTCCAGAAATGTATACATATCCCATCCATAAAGGTTAGTCTGGAACTGAATCAAGCTACTGATCTCAGAACCAGCTAATTCAAGATTCAGGTAAACAGAAAAAAAAATGAACAGAAAAATACCTGTTTGAGCTCTATCAACAGAAAAGTTAGCATCTTGAAGCAGTTTTGAAATTACACTCTCAATATCTTCACCAACATAGCCTGCTTGGGTTAGAGTGGTGCAATCACAGATAGCAAATGGAACGTCTAAACACTGTGCGATAGTTTGAGCCAGTAATGTTTTACCTTAAAAACAAAAAAATTAAAATTAATAAAAGAAAAACAATTAATATTACCCAATATAAAGATAAGAACAATAAATTTAAAAATAAAAATGATAATAATAGAACCAAAATATAGCCTACATTTATAGACACTTCTGAATATTAATTCGCAAATAAATAGTAGCCTAGGCTACCTCTAAAAAAATTAAAAAATTAGGTACTTCATAGAATATGTGAATTTGTGCTAAATATGGGTCGTGGGGTCGCATCCCAGTAGTTGCTCCAGGATCTGCCTTGTTATGCCGTCCTCCGCAACGGACATAAAATCCCGACTCTGTGGGGTGTCAGATATTGGTTAAAGATCCCAATCCTAATTATACCTGGATAGGCTTATCACTCCCACTGTAGCATTGCCTGATTAGCCACAGCAACATAAAGCTAAACAACTTATTATTTACATAACATATAAATAAACAACACTCAATAATGTAGAAGGCTAACCATAGAGTCCTGATTTTTTAATGTCTTGGGTTCCAAAAATAACTGAGCCCAAGACTTTTACATACATACATTCTATATAAAATTCTTATATATAAAGAATACTTTATTATTTTATTTACAGGCAAGTATATTATTTTTTTTTTATTTAGGCTGATGTATTTTGAACCATTCTATCATGCTTGTGTATATTTCAGCCAATCTTGGAGCAAGAAATAAAAGTGAATTTTATGATGTTATATAAAAAAAAAAAAAAAATATTGAAAAAGTCGTGACTAGAGAAAAACGCAACTGAATAAATATAATTCAATGATTTAAGCAATGTAAGTTCTGTTTTTTCTGATATTTATTCCGAGTAATATTAAATACACTCTTATTTGGACCCAATAAAAAAACGAAGCAAGTTCACAATTTAGAAATTAAAATTTATGAATATTAATGTATAATTATAATAAAAAATATATAATATGATATACCTGAACCAGTAGGTCCTAGAAGGAGAATATTACTCTTTTCAAGTTTGGTATCATGGCTAAGTGATTCTAAGGCTTCTGATCCCAGGCTAGAAACTTGCCTCGTGTGCCTCGTATGATCATGATCGACAAAGCCGGCACCCATTCCGGAGCTGCTGCTGCTGCTAGGAGGACCACCAACACCTATGCCAAGACCATTTATGTGCAGCAGATCTGCAATAAAGAGAATCCCAAAAATGGGCTAACTAGACTAGCTAAACTCTTTGCAGCTCAATCCATCAAAATTATTAGCAAAGTAAACATTTATGGGTTGATCAGTAGGGCTGGAGGTTAAAAAGGACAGTTATATACTAGTACCAGTTTTTGGAAAATTATTTTAAAAAATGTTTTACTAGAACTAATTTTTGGGAAATTATAAAAAACAACAACAGTTTTAACTTCTTTCTTCTAAAAATTATAAATGTAAACTAAAAATATGGTACATTCCATCTTTGCCAAATACAATTGATAATGAAAAATAGGATTTTGGTAATTTTGCACATCACACAGAGTTAAACATACCACGATAATTTAAGTAGAACTTCTGTGTTTTTTTCTTGAAAGTAAGAGCATTTAAGATATTGAAGTTTCAAAAAAATTGATCAATATGCTCCAAAAGGTCAGTAAAAAAAAAATTTTTTTTATTGATCTTAAGGGTAATCCCTGTAGAGTAATCCGTCTGCTTAATGGTGGACTATACCCCATAAATGTTCCATATATAATTATTCAAATAACTAGCACTCTCATTGTTGCATAATTATTATTTTTTTTTCTTTCTCAAAATATGCTCCTGGCATTCTTCAGTCAAATTCAATTTTGAAGTTTTATTACACAATTTTAATCTAATTTTTATATTGCACATTTTTTTTAATTAAAAGCACTTTTTGGTTATTTCCTGTCCAATAATTTGGTCTATACCAACAATCTTATTTAAGTACAATATTCCTTTTTTAGATTGGGTTTTGTAATGCTCCAACTGCACAACATTGCAGTCTTATAAATTTATTATGTGTCAGAAACTTTTTTTTTATTAATAAAGAGGAAAATGAGGCAAAAACAAAATAAAATTAAATAAGTATTTTTAGCAAACAGCATAAAAATTAGAACGCTAAGAAAAGCAAAAATTCTAGAAGTTTGTTGTGGGGTGAGTTTAGGGAAGAAAAACTCACAGATAATTATAAACTTACTTTAATATAAGCTAATGATTATTTGTACTCCAGATTATTGGAGAATGATCATTTTAACATTCAATGATTCATTTTAATTTAAAAATATTACCTCTATGTGTGAAGGCATAATTCGGGGACTGCTCCATCACTGCCATATCATGGCGTTGCTGAACCGATGGAGAAGGAAGGTTGTTATAGATTCTCTTATAATGGTTGTACACAGCGACCGATAGTACTTTCTTAGCATGCTCTTGACCAACAACATGTTTATTCAGGTAATCATAAATCTGAAACACAAAATCAACCAAAATGTTAATCGTATTAAGACAAAACAGTTTAACTGGTAATAAATTTTTTTTTTTGTATATATTGACCCACAGTTCAACATAATTTAAAAAAAAATAATATCATACATTTTCAGCAATAAGAAATACATATGCAAATAGGTAAAACACTAATAAATATAGGACTATAAAAACGGGTTAGGATTTTGAAAAAAAATACAATAAACTTTCCCATTATTCTTAAAATTAATTAGGAAGGAATGAAGTGATACATAAAAGACTCGATAGATTTTTAAAAAAATGCTGATAAAAATTTAAAAAATATATATGCGCATATACTTTTTATAAAAATGTTCTACTTAACCTAATAATTAATGAATAATATATATTTCTTTTAATTATGTAATAGTACTTTTAATTTTTGTAATGAAGTAAGAGAGGGATAGCTGAGTTTTTAGAGTAGTGTTGATAGTCCCTGGCTTGAGACCAGATGTGACAAATAATTTATTCTGTTGTCAGCTGTGGATCAACCCTTTGGAACCTCATAGGGCTCACCCAGCATTAATAAAGTAATTAATCTTAATTTGGAGAAAAAAACTAGAGTCTAATCTTGTTTGAATCACATCCTTGTAGAAATGTTTGGCCTTGATGGAAACAAGAACAAGGTTTTTATAATCAAGTCTTCATGTCCCTTCCCGGGTAATAATGCTACACATTTTTGTTAATAATAAAGTTAACCTGATATATATATATATATATATATATATATATATATATATATATATATATATATATATATATATATATATACATATATATATATATGTATATATATATATATATATATATATATATATATATATACTTTTTTTTTGGTTGACTCTACAGACCTTGTAGATTTTCGGCCGGCGGCCTTTACCAGCCTTCTCCACCACTGTCTATCCTGGGCCGCTGATTTCCAGTCCGCTACATGTAACTCCGTAGCATCTTTGTTGACCCTGTTGATCCATCTGGTCTTTGGCCTCCCACGCGGTCTCTTGCCTACTATTGTGGCATTCATAGTTGTGTAGAGGCGTCCTGATCTTCGTGGGGTGGACTTTGAGATGCCCCGCCCATCTTAACCTTCTTGCTTTCATATACTAAGATATCGCCTGACCAGTTTCCCTATGCAATTCTTTATTGGTCCTTCTCCTCCAAGAGTTTAGACTCTCATCCCAACTGCTCTGGTTATCGTGCAAAACATTTTTCTTTCACATCTCTCAATTCTGCTTGCCAAGATGCCCACGTGAGAGCCCACGTTTCACAGCCGTATATTAGAATCAGCCTTATTACAGCATTAGACACCCTTACTTTTAAATTTCTTAAGAGGCTTCGGAATTTCAATACTCTTCAAAGAGTGAAGAATGCTCTGTTTGCGCTTGTTATGCTGTGTCTGGGGTGGACTTTACGGCTTACTATCATGTATTTTTTTTTCCTCATTTATCTGTTAGCCGATTTGGTCTGCCTCTATCATCAGCGCCTTAGCGAGTCTCTCGATATCTCTTTCATTACTTTCAAGGACTGCTATATCATCAGCATATGCAAGAATTTTATGTTCCATTCCGATGTGTACCCCACCATACTCTCTTGGTGTTTCTCTTATCACCTTTTCAAGAGCTATATTGAACAGTAAAGGTCTCCCTGCCTCAACCCAGTTCCAACTTCAAAGGCCTCAGACACATCTCCCTGTTCAGGACTGCAACGGGGGTCGTCTGCACACTCCTGAGTCAATCTCACCAGCTTGTCAGTAATACCCAGCTCAGTCATGATCTTCTATAGACAGTTTCTGTCCACGGAATCATATGCCGTTTTGAAATCAACAAATAATGTGTGTGCATCTTGTTCTACTTCCCATCGTTTTTCGAGTACCTATTTCAGAATGAATATATGGTGTAGCGTACTTCTTCCTCTTTTGAATCCTGTTTACTGGTCACCAGCTGTGTTTTTATAATACGGAGATATTCCATTATACAATATGTTGGTCATTATCTCATAGACGACGGGAAGGAGCGCTATGCCTCTGTAATTCCCACACTGGTATATGGACCCCTTCTTTAGGATAGGGCACATTAGACCTGTTTTCCAAGCCTCTGGTATCTTCTCTTTCTCCCATATCTTCTTATTAGTTTTAATAGTTTGGCTCTTACCATTTCTCCCCCATTTTTGAACAACTCAGATGATAGGGTGTCCAACCCAGGGGCATTTCTTCTTTTAAGCCTGCCGATTGCTATTTCTACGACCAGAATGTCAGGTTTTTGAACCACTTGTGGATCAAGATCCTCCTCGTGGTCCATGTCCTCTTTGTTCGTGTGTTCTCCTTGGTTTAGAAGTTTCTGGAAATGTTCTTTCTGGATGTTTAATATTTCTACTTTGGATGCCGTCGGGTTTCCATTTTTCCCTCGCATTTGAGTACTTATGTGCGTATAGTTCGCTTATATTTCCAGCCTGCCAGTTATCCTCAATGTTTTTTAGTCTTTCCTTAAGGAATTCTCTTTTTGCTTTTCTTATTATTTTATTTGCTTTCGTCCTGGCAGCTGAGTATTTTTCAAGTGTAGCTGGAACAGCTTTGACTGCGTAGAGGACCTTCAATTTTTTCTTTCTTCGACTGCTTTTTAGCATTCCTCCGTGAACCATATTTTAGGTTTCCGTTTATCCTGAATCCCTATTATTTCCTTTGCTGTTTCTTTTAGCTTGGACTCTATTGTCTCTTAATGTTGATCAATTGTGAGATTCTCCAAGTCCAAGGGTTCAAATTTATTTTTCAGCTTGATTTGGAATTTATCTTTTAGCATAGGATTTTTCAGGTTTTGGACTTCGAACTTTCTCCTTTCCATTTGGTCCCCTATTTTATGGATTTGTTTCAGTCTCTGACATATTTTGATCCTTATCAGGGAATGTTCCGAATCAAAGTCTGCTCCATGATAGCTTCTTACGTCTTGGATAGAGCTCCAATGTCTCTTATCTATCAGCTCGTGGTCAATTTGGTTTCTAGCCCCTTTCGGGCTAACCCATGTATATTTGTGGATGTCCTTAATATATATATATATATATATATATATATATATATATTTGTAAATATTGCTTTATTAAAACAATCAATGAAATAACTTTTAATCAACAAGAATCAAATTAATTCCAGAAATCTAAAGATAATTATAGAAAATTGATATAAATCTCTTAAGAACCAAGGATTCTACTTGAATAAGGCAGTAATGTTAATAAAGAAACCATTATTGAAAAATAGTATCCACATTAATTATTTATACAGGATATATAAATCACCTTGGTTATATAAAAATACAGGTTAGCTGAAGGTGGGAGGAAAAAAAAATGACCACAATGGCAAAAAGCCAAAAAACTTATTTTACTCCTTGTTTACAAGCAAATGCTATAAATAGATCAAAAACATGAGTACAAATGAAGAAGTAATTATCTAGAGCAAAGATATCTTATGCCTTGCAGTTGTTCATTAATATAAATATTTAAAACAAAACTTAAAATGTATACCTTCTTTGGTGGTGGAGGTGGCTTTCGGATAAAGGAACCTTTGGCTTCTTCTCTTGTATGCTCCTTCACACTTTTTTTGGCATCCATTTCAGATAAAACAACGAAAAAGTGATGGCATTTATCACATTTAACAAATCTAGTTGATGCTAAAAATAAACACATTATATATAAATACATGTTATATGTAATAAATAATTGTGTATAAATGGTAGATAAAATAAACTTTCTTGATAATTTACAATTCTAATTTTTTATAAAAATTAACAAAAACCTATACAGGAACTTTATTTTATCAGGAAACTTAATATGTAAATATCAGCTCTATATTTTGGTTAGGCAGAATTTTAGAAACAGTAATAATTCAAGCTGAACTATAATATTTTCCATTAATTTATCTAAATAAGAAATCAAATGCATAATTATATTCGTGATTCAAGGATTATAAGAAAATGCCTTTAAGCACAAGTAGCTCAAGGTCGTAACATTGACCTGACAGTTTTAAACATTTAGCAATCAATTGCTGGAGAATGTCATTACCAAGATCATCCGGCACAAAAGGAATAACTAGATATCCTTGAACTAATTTTCAATAAAAACTTATTAAAAAATAAATAATCATACAACAGCAATATAAAAAAAAATCTAGGCAGAATGTTAGTATGTAATTAACTAAATGTAATGTAAAAAAAAAAAGATTTATACAAAATTAATTAATTCGACCTAAATGAATAAGTAATGTCACATTACATAAACAATAAGTATGTTTATGCAATTATGATGCTTACATAACAGTATCATATTCTTTAAACTTACAAACAAATGTTTCAACGAATGTACAAGGATCCCCACAACGTGGGCAAGAAAGCTGCCCATCTTTTCCTTTTCCAGTACCAGCTCCTTTTTTGCCACCACCGAAACTGCCAGTAATGCCATCTGCACCTTTTCCACTACTAGGTCCATGATTAGTTGGGGGCTCAGGTCCACCAGAAACAGATTTAAAAGCTGCAGAAGTTGTTACTAGATGTCTCCAATTTTCAGGTCGTAATTCGTAAAACAGTAAATCTAAAATATACTATTAATTAGTTGACAGTAACATAAATTAGAAAAATACACAATACTAAAAAAAAATTACTTTTGTAGTGTTTAGAAGTCTTCAACAACTTCAAAGCAACCAGTCCACTTCTCACTGTTGTCATCTTATGAGTCAGCTGCTAGAGAAAAATAAACCAAGGTACTGTATCATAAGAGCATCAATACATTATTTCAGAGACAAAGTTCTATCCTAGAAAACATATTCTAATTAGAAATGCTGTGACTGAATGAAAATGGCAGTTAAAGAGTATTAGAATTCAACATTTCAGAGAGTTTAATAACAAAATAAGAAAAGAAATACTTTTCATTTGAGCAAAACATAATTTTGAACTTTACAATTTGGGAAATAAATTGACAAAGGTATACTACAATAATAACATAAACTTTATTAGATCTTACATTATTGTTATTTAGAGATTATTCATATGCAACACACAGCTGATTTAGACGTTTATCTTCATTTGATAAGTTAATAATAGGTGAACGACAAATTGAAATAAAATTGAAAACCAACGCAGTAGATGTTTTCTATTTTATCCAAAGATATAATAAAACACAAAATGTTGAGATCTACACAAATCACAACTAACCACAGAGGAACAATAACGACTAGCAAGAAGTAAGCAGCTATCTCAGCTGTGTCAGGGGGGCTATCAGCTGATTACAAGGCAAGGTGATAACAGTTTCGAAATTACGTTTCAATTACATGACTAACCGCATTTTTATTTATTTGCGTTATAGAAATTATGAAGTTTGGATAAATTAAGAGTGTTTCTTTATATATGTCGCTCTTAAAATCACTACAAATTAATGGTTAAAGCAAACTTATAATTTTAATGCGGTACTCATTTTATTTTAAAAACTTGCTGCCCAATTATATCACAACTCGTGTCAGTATTTTCAACAGATATTTATTCTCAATGGAAGAAGCTCAGGACTCTTTGCTTGATAACTGTAGAAAAATTCTACCAGTTATGAATGAGAATTCACACAAAGGGTTATCCGGAAGAATCGGAGTTTTTGGTGGTTCTGTTGAATTCACTGGTGCTCCTTACTATGCTGGAATTAGTGCCTTACGAACAGGTGCTGATCTTGTTTATGTTTTTAGTGATTCAAGCGCAGCTCCTGTGATAAAATCTTACAGCCCTGAACTGATGGTTCTGCCTTATCTAGATTATGAAGAAGCGATGCAACTAATTTCTCCTTGGTTGGATAGATTACATGGAATCTTAATAGGCCCAGGATTGGGTAGAAGTGATAAAACATTCACTGTCATTAAAAATCTTATTTCTGTACTGAAATCCAATCCAGGTCAAAATGGATCTTTTAAGCCAATCGTTTTGGATGCTGATGCTTTATTTTTCTTATCTAAGTGCCCTGATGTTCTAAAAGATTATCCTGGGGATGTATATTTGACGCCTAATGTTGTAGAGTTTAAAAACCTCCTTAAAAGTGTCTTGAATGTAGATGTTAGCGAAAATAAACCTCCAGAAGTTTACATTGAAGAATTGTGTAAAGAAATCGGTGTAAATGTTACCATTGTCCTTAAAGGTAAAATAGATATGATATGTAATACGGATAAGATTCTGCAGTGTAAGTCTGGAGGATCGTTCAGGCGTTGTGGTGGACAGGGTGATATGCTGTCCGGTGTTCTTAGCACCTTTGTGTCTTGGGTTGCTATTCGGAGGTCGAATAATCTTCCGCAAATTATGGACAAGTACACAGATAATATGCTCGCTGGGTATAGTGCATGTAGTATAACTAGAGCATGCAATAAAGCAGCATTTCAGTCGAAGGGCAGAACAATGCTTACTACAGACATGATTTCCCAATTCAGTCGAGTATATTCATTATTGTTTAATGAAACATGAGGTATTTTCACTGGGAATCATTAGATATACAACATTTTGCATTCCATTCTAATGCAAATCATCAAAACAAATTGAAAAGAATTAGTGTATTGTTACATTATGCAATTATTAATATTTTTTTATTGAACTTATGTGAATAGTTGTTAAGACTTTTGTATGTGTCACATTTATAAGACTGCATCAAGCAATCAATTGTTAATTGTTGAACAGTTTTAGAATTCATAAATTTAATTTTTATTATTTTATATAAAGAATATTTTGAACGAATAGTCTTTCATTATTAGTAGCAAGTTGTTTATTTTCCTAATTCTTTTATTTTTAATTAATTGTTTGATATTCCTTATATGACATGCGAATTGGGAGTCATTAAAAATGTCTCCTTCATAATAGTGTCCTTGATGAAAATTGTTTGTGTAATCATCCGTTTGCAAAACAACAAACATTTTAATTTTCATATTTTGTTATCTACTCTCGTCAGGCTTAATAAAATTTTATTAAGCTTGTTTAGATTCCCTATTCCTTTAGTCCAATGTTCTCAAAATATTATATTTTAATATTTTTGAATTGGCCTGATTATGGATACATACCTTCTTTCAGATCACTAGGGAAAAAAATTTACAAATCTACTTTATTTGCCTTATAAACTTGCCTATACTGATGTTCTATCATCTCCTTCCTGCTTACCCTAAGATCAGAAAATTTTATGTGACTCATTAATTTATTTTACACAATACACATAACTAATTTTCACTGGATTTCAGTGCTGTTGTTTTCATCTACATCATATTTAGTTGTTGTTTTTTTATGTGTGTGGCATCCCTAAATTTCTTAAACAAATGTTAGTTCTTCAAATGAAAGTAGATACAATTTCCAGAAACAAATATTAATTCAAACCAGTTTAGATACCAGGTAGATATTTACCAAGGTGTTTATGCTCAACCACTGGATTTTTCCTCTAATTAAGGATGCCCACAATATAGACTCAAAAAAATTGAACTTATATTAAAAAAAAAAACTTGTGAGGTAACTCAAGATGTGTAAGGCACTGGAATCATAACTACTGGGTAATACTCCATTAATTATTCTGTTTTATCAGCCATAGATTAACACCTTAAGAAGGAAAAATCTGTAGGTTCAGAGTCTAAGGTTGCTATTAACTTGGGAAATATTCAGTGAGATATTTTTCCTAATATAATGGTGAAAATTTTAATTTTACAATTGCTTAATGTTTATATTTTTAGAATAAAAGCATCTAATGTTGAGTTTTAGACTTTTAAAAATTTACCAAAGTAGAAAACAATATCGGAACCAATACTATTGTTTTCTATAAGCTCTTTGAGGCTAAACAGAGTTTAATTCTAATCATAAATTAACTGACTTCAAATTTAAATTAATTAGTAAAAAAATGAAACATTTATTGATATATGGAAGAAACTTTACAATAATATATGAATGATAAATTCAATTAATCATTGATTTTTTTTATATGTTTTTATTATTATTTTAAATCATAAAGGAATTTTGCATTACAATAATGAATGTCTATTTCTATAAGTAAGTGAATTCCAATAATTTGGATTAACAAGAAAATATTGGACCCTTGAAAAATTGTGTAAGATTCAAAATTACCTTTAAGAAATTCTAACAAGTGTGTAGTGATCATCACGTTTTTTCTCACATAATATAAAATACCTACTGATTTTTTTCATAGATAAAAACTGAAGACTGCATGTAAATATATCTGACATATTTGCCATCAGTTCATTTACATTTTTTTAATAAGGAAAAAAAAGTTGCAGAACAGGTTTATTTAAATTAGGCACCACCATAACAATATTTTCATTCCATTTATTTCAATAAAATATAAAGACTATAATTATACAATAACATATTGGGCAAAATAAATCATTATTTTTTTAAAAAACAATTTATTGTGCATTCAGACTTGTTAATAATAATATAAAACTAAAAGAATACTTTAGATTTCTTATTTCATTAATTTGTATCAAATAATGTTACTCATTATATACAAAAATAGATCTTAAAAGTGAAAAAAAGAAAAAACATCTTCAAGAAAACGAATCTTTGGTCTAATAAAGAAGTAATAAGTATAAAGAGAAATGAAGGACATAATTTAGAATAAATTATTTTACATCAATAAATAGTTATGTATGTTTAAATTTTGAGGTTTATTTATACAAATATAGTAAAAAATGAACAAAACATAACTAGTAAAAAAAACATAAAACTTGTTTTATACATATACAAGCAAGCATAACATAACATAATGGCTGACATTAAGAACTAAAAAATTTCTAGTATTTACAATATATATTAATACATAAATATATTTCTGTAATGGAGGTAACTACTATTATATACTATTCAATCATGCATAATCAAAATGTAGACTAACCATTCATACTTGGTGAACGATTAATTACAGAGATTAAAATTGTTCGAAAACTTTTGTATACCCCAGAGTAGCCTAATTTAAATTTTATTCGGAATGTAATTCTTGGCATATAAAATATTGTATTTTAAACTTAACATATACCTGTAAGTTTTCAAGAGATTAAAATATGAAACCTTCTGGATACAGAAAACAAAATTCTTAAAACTAGAACAACTGAATGTTCCACATGCCAACGCATGGTTTTATTAATTAAATCTAACATAATACCATTATTTATTTCATATTTTTATTTAGCTACTGAGAAGTTATTTATTCTTGAATATTAAATAAGGTACAATTTTGTTTTTTGCAATGAACCCACTTCAAAAGAAAAGAAGAAAAAAAAATTTAAGCACCGATATTATATCATGAATTAATTTATTGCAAATTGTAAAATATTAATCTATTTAATACAATATAATTTTCCAGATAACAGAAGAGTTAATTATATTTTTTAATTTATAATGATTATATTCCTAAAGGCCAAGTAAAAGAAAATGAAAGTAATCTTTAGGCTTCAAAAATAAATAGGCTTTTTAGCCAGTAAACTACAGAGATTCAGTGCTGTTATGATTAAAATTTTGAAATCACTCTTCTTCTTATTTTATTGTGTGAAAACACTGTAGCCACAAAAGCTATATTTATTATAACACAATTCACTGCTGTTTAGGCTCATAATGAAATTATAAATTCAAACATTTTTTTTATAACATGATGGTTAAGAATAAAAATTTTAGTTTATGCAATAAAATATTTCTAACTTTATTGCTTTAATATTTGGTTAGTAACTGGCTATTAATATATAGGATATAGTGCAAAATAATATCTATAACTAAATAAATACTAATAGTTACTCTTGGGACATACATGAATGAATTATAAACATTTATAAATTACTAAAAAGTTTTTAAGAGTAAACCTAGATACTATTTGATATGGCAAACAATCGAGCATTTTTGGATTCAATGTAAAAGAGAAAAGAAATGGAACCTTGTTAACATTATTCACTTAATAACCTAGTTGAAAGACTATCCACAAAACATGCAATTGGCTATTGAATTTTCCTGAAAAATAAAAAATAAAATAAAATAAATAGAAGGATAAATGCACTACACATAGCATGCAAGACATTTGTCATAATAAGTCTACATAAAACATAAATAAATTTAAATATGTGATGTTGGGTATCAATTGCTATTTTTTATTTTTATTTAATATTTTTTTACTTCCAAACGAATATTTTATGGCATTAAAAGTCAGATTTTTTTTTGTTTTATATAATTCTGAAAATAATAAAATTTATTAAAAGGAAAAAAAGAATTCAGAGAGTAATTTTCAAAATACATGTTTTAATATTAAGTGTGTTGTTTAAGAACAAAATAAGATCAGTCTCAAGACAGTTGTGTGAGAAGGTTGCTACTCAACATTTGATTTTGTCGCACCTCTCATCATCTTCTTCACAGTCGAATCTCACCAGTAAAACCTCTTGTTTATTTTCACCTCATCTTGGACTTACCGGTAAGAGACATTGAGTTATTTCAAACTCATTAACATATCGAAGCATCAACTCATCACTATCAAGAACTCAAATTGGCACTCTTCAAGAATTCAGTTTATTTTCAGTTTCTTATTGATTCGCAGACCATTAATATTTTTTGTTTTAAGACTCGTCTGGGATGTTTTAGTTAATAAGTTAATTTCATTTTTTATGAAAATAATTAATTGTAGATACTAGCTTAGTGCATTATCTTTTTCATAATTTTTGCTTTAATTTAAAAAAAAAAAAATTTTCTAGGTTTAGTTGCGCACTTTAATATTTTTGTAATTGTTCCTTTTCAATTTATACATTATACATTTATCATTTATTCATTTTGTATTTTATTATTTGTATTTACTTGATGAATTCTTTTCTAGTTTTAGTTTTATCTATTTGAGGAAATTGCCATCCAATCAAAACTTCAACTGCCAAATTCGCTTGGATAGAAGGTTAGAGAATTATTATTAGGAGTCTCTTCTTCCACATGTGATAAATGAAATAATAAAATATTAAATAACATATAGAATAATAATATAATAATTTATAATTGTATTTTCCACAATGCTTTTGTAAATTTTAAAATACTGGACTGTTTAATGTTTAGCGATTCTAAAAAGGTGGCCATTGGACCCTCAGTAGTTTGCAGAGAGCTTTTGACTAATATTTTTCAAAGATATGCTATTTTTCAAAATTATAGACATTCTACTTTGGTAAGTAGAATTTGAAACTTTTCTCAAAATCTGTGTCATTTATGATACATTCTAAATTTTTGATTAATTAATTTAAAACTGTACCTAAATAAACGAATCATTAACTATACTTACAACTAAGAGTAAAATGTAATGACAGGAGTTTGGTTTCCTCGTAGGAGGATAAACGGAGGCATTCCTCTCGTCAAACATTCTATCCATGCCATATAATGGGCTGCTGATACTAAACCTTTCCTTGGCATCGGCAATGACCTTCAATCAATAAAAAATATAAATAATTAAATTAAATATAAATACTTAAATTAAAACTGTTAAACCTAATTATCAATCAAATTAAAAATGAGGAAAAGAGTTATAGGTTGGGTGTAAAAATTAACTTAAAGCTATAAATTGGGTTTAAAAATGTGAAACTTAAGAGAAAAAAAAGAACCTTGACTGTCACCCATATATGTCAAAATGGGCTCTATGATTCACTTTACTTTTCTTCTTCTGTATTTATGATTTATAAATGTAAAGATTGATTCATTTGTAAACTAATTTTAACAAGAGGGGAGGGAGAAAGAACTGTTTGCAGTTGAAATCTACGAGCTACAGTCCAGACAAACAGAGAAACTCTCATCACTCTTAGTGGTATTAACTATTTAGGATCCATCAGTGTTACACTATTAGTTAATTATATTATGATAATATATAAATAGTTGTAATAACATACAAATATTAATATATCTAGTAGTAAAATTTCATGCAGAGTCCTTAAATAAAATACTGACTATACTCACATAACAACTAAAGTTGAATCTTTGGAATGCTTTTGAAGTAGTTCTCTTAGCCTCAATTGCCTATCAGTTTTTTCTTTCAGGTTTTCTAATTCTTCTTCTGTTACTACAGCTCCTGAACAGAATATTGTATAGAATTACATCGTCAGTAGGAAACTGAAAAAAAAAACAAAAAAAAAAACATACCTTCTTCTTTGCATGTATTTTCCCTGAATCCTTTGAGTAAATCATCAAAAAACTCCCTTGTGCTAGTTTGAGGAGCTTCCATGATATCATTGATCATGGTAAGAGACTCATACTCTATCCGGAACTTAGCCAACAAACTTGCCATACTAGAACATAATTTACAATAATTATATTTTTTATTGCATTAAAATAAACAAAATTCACTTCAGAATTTATACATTATGTATTAAAAAAAATACATCTATTATTACCTTGCTTCTTCAGTTTTCAAATCATAATTACGATTTGCTATAGCAAACACACGCATACGACATGAAGAAAATATCTGTCTTGTGCTTAAAATATACGGCAAGAGAATTGTGAAACCTAGAAAACAAATAAAGAAATAAATAATGAAAAATATAAACAAATTTAATTAAATGTAGTTTTTTAAATTATTTGTAATATAAATATAGAGTGAAAAATTGAAAAAAATAAAGATATTTTTTATAATAAAATTGTTAGACAATTTTTTAGAGGGAATAATTGTTATTTATATGGTCAATTATAATCGATAGATTAATAAAACATCAGTTTTTAATAATATCATACCTCCATCATCATATAGCCACCAAACATCTAAATATCCTCCTTTAAACTTTTTATCAAATATTCTCATATTATCTATAGCAGTTTTACTGAATTCTTCTTCATTAGGATACCTAAAATGAATAATTAATTACAATTAAATGAAATAATTTGTCCTGACTGAATAAGGTACAACGCTTCACTTAATTAAGCAGATGAATGTATTGAAAACTGCTGTCATTTATTTACTAGTAAAAATTCTCTGTCTGTTCTTTTTCTCAATATAAAATGATAATAATAAAACATTTTTCATATTAATTAACCTACTTCAATAACATCTTATCAGTGGTTGCCTTTTTTCTAGTTTTTAAAATATTTGAAGGGGTTATTCCATTAGTATAGCCTGTGTTATATACAGCTCTGTCAGATACAACATTACCTGCAAAAGAAATAAACAACATGAGCATATAATAATATAAATTACTAACTAAAGGTTAATTTTAGATGAACATATAAATAATTTATTTTTTAATGATTTTTTACAACTTAGTTGTTTTACGTATCTAACGGTCTCGCCATCTAACAAATAATGTATAAAAAAAAAAATTACAAGACTCATTATCTTAACAAAAGCAGACTTGTAGAGTTCAACATAAGAATTTATTTTTATAATTACATGGTTAATAGTATAAAAATAAATAGAATTATTAATTGTTAGTTATGGAATCGATACATTATACATATTTTGAAAGTTATAATTAAAAATTACCAGAAATAATGAAAGAAGCTTGAGATGGCACCCTTGATATATCAGGTGATCCTTTCAAAGCAGAACCGTTAGTAAGATCAGTCATTGAAGCAGCAAGTTCTTCTATTACTGAGACGGGTTCTGTTGTAGTCGGTAAAGAAAAGTCTAAACCACTTGGGTGTCTTAAAATAACAACTGCGAATCGATTTGCAAAGGCTTCACTGAAAAATTAATTTTATTATGTAAGGTATTAAAACAGACAATCCAAAAGAAATTATACAGGCAACAGATGTCTGTAAGTGTTTCATTTCCGATATATTATTGAATATATTCATTCAGTGACTAGCATTACATTATTGCAGTTTTATTTTATTAAATATTACTTGGGAGAAAACTGATATAATTTTTATCATACTTTAATTGACCCATCATGCTGTCAATTATAATTTATAGCAATATAAATTATTCATTTTTAAAAAATTCCTATTTAAAGAATAAATTATAAATTACTTATATAAAATTAATTACTGTAAGATACTGAAGTAAACATTGAGATCTTCATACGGACATTGAGTCCAATCAGATTTGTAGCCCATCATTAAAACATTAGGCCTTAACTTTCCAACTCCAGTTGTTTGAATAATAGACCTAGCAGCTTCTGCTGGTCCTAATCCATCCACAAGTGTGAAGAAACCTTTGATTTTTTTGCACGCCAACCAATCTTGTCCTCTGGCTAGACGGCTTTCTCTATTTCTATGTGAAAGTCTTTCCTTTAAACAAATTAAAAATACTATAATGAAATATTATTTAATAGAACATTAAAAATAATTAATATTTTCTATGAAATTGAATGTATGAAGTCTTAAATAATCAAGATTTCCCATTCCCCTCTAAATTATATAAAATTATTTATTCTTATACCTAAAAAATACATTGAAAATATGCAAAAATAAAATTCGATTTTTAATAAGAGATTTTTTTCACAAGTTAAGGGAGCTCAGGGGATCAAGGGCCCAAAATTCATTTACATAAAATTATTTATTAGAAATATTGATTATACTTATGAGTTTCAGAATAATACAAAGAAATACTTGAAAAGAAGTTTATGGGATTATTAGTAATCATCTATATATAAGATGTAGAATCAGTCGAGGAACATAAGAAACACCACATTACATTGGTGGACTAGCTTGTTCGTACCAAAAGTGTCTCATCTATTTTCATATAATAATTGTTATAGTTGGAGTGGGGTAATATTGTACAATAATTAATATTGTCAAAACCTGTGTTGCCATAAGGCAAGGAAGGGTGATAAATAAATAGTTGGAGTGGAATTACTTTACTGGTGGTTACTTTTATCCATAGAATACTATAGAAAAGAATTTAAATTTGTACTTCAATTTAATGGCCCTTTTTTGCAATTATTTCATTGAAAAACAAATTATTACGACACGTTTTTATTGTTCCACCTTATGTATAAAATAAAATATTACATGGCGATCATTAAAAACTCCTATTTTTTTTTCTAGAATTATATTAGTTGACCTCATTTATATGGAGAAGAAAGTTGGAGGTCAAAGAAAGAATTTCTTAAATATATTTAAACTATTCATTAGAAAACTGATGTTTCAACACAGATTGCAGGTCTTCTTCAAGGCTTGTAATGAGGTCTCAAGCTATTATATTAAAACTTGTTTATATAATAGAAACATATAAATATATTTATGCTAAAATAATAATAACAATACCTTGTAAATATCAGCACAAATTAGGAGGGAGTTGTGCTTTGTTACGAGGTTGGCAAGATCCACTAGTGCTGGCCTGCTCTCAGGTGAACCAGATAGAACTAAAACCTGAGGTCGATAGTTTTTAACATGTTCTACGCTACCAGCCAATTTCTGTACTGTCATCAAAGCTGTTTTATAAACTTGAGCCTGAGTAGAAGAACCCCAATTAGCATCTAAAAAATATAATAAAAACAAATAAACCAATAACAATAATTACAAGGTTAATAAATAAAGATTTTATTTAAAATGAGATACTAATGATTTAAAATTTTAATGTGAATTATAAATATAAATAAACTAACATGAGCTCATAATTCTGAGTTCAAATTGACTATGAGGTCATAAATATTTATTTAAGCCTAATTTTAATTTCAAAGTTTATTTGTTTTTATTATCACCTTGACAAATGAAGTCATTATTTTCAGTTGCATCAGCTACAATTAATGCAGCAACGAGTTACTATTCGTGATTAAGTGATAAAAAAAATTAATGTGACCATTTTATATTATCAAAAACTTTAATATAGTGTAAAACAGGGGTGGCCAACCCAAACTATCTTGCAGGTCATTTAGGAAATGTATCATCACTCAATGGGCATATAAGCATTCATATTTGATTCAGACCAACTATAAACATTTATCGGATTGACAAATTGAAACTAAATGAGTTATTATTATTGTTTTTACAATAATTCTTACAAGTAAATATGGATAATATAATAATAATGATTTTAAAATCATTATAAAAATTTTAGATGGTTATTTTGACATTTTAGATAGAGAAGCTTCAAAAGGAAGAGTTTACTTTGCAGCAGTTAAAACAAAATCTGTTTAGTGATCAAATTAATTTAATTTGATCATGCTATTATCATTAAAATGTAAATGATACTAAAACAAACCAGAAAATAAATGCATGATTCTTATCTCATGAAATTTAATTAGTGAACTTATATTTATAAATATATTAATTTATTCCTTTATTTACCTGGTTTTCTGTAAACAACAACAATGTACAGTACAAAGAAAACACCAAATGTTACGAGGGATGTCCTCCAATCAATAAGAAACATGATTACGACACAAGCAAAAAATCCAACCATTGACAGCCAAATGTTGTAATACTGTTAAAAAAAAAAGAAAGGAATTAAATAAATGTTTTTATTTATTGAATATAATATTTCTATAAACAACTTATATACTTTAAAAGTAGGCCTCCAACCAAGCGGCTTAATGAGCTCAGCGTGGAAATTGCAGAAGTTGATAAGAGCGTAAGATGCAAGGTAGAAGTTTGAAATCAAAGGAGCTATAGCGTTCAAATCAGCTGAAATTTAGAAAAGCAATTATTTATAAATAAAATAAATATTTATTGTGTTTTATCTAAATTAATTTTGTCCCAAGTTTAGATGAAATCACCATGAAAACATATAATATTTATTTATTCAGTTTTAGTTAATTAGCCTTATTTTTTAAGACCACTGCATTAAGGTTATATAATAGATACCTCATTTTAATTCCCTTGTGAATGTTACGGGAGTATGTATTTTTGAATCATTCATTCAAGTGAGTAAAAAACCTTTTTCCAGTCAACAATTTTTTTCTTTATTTAAAAATACTTTTCGACTTTTTAAGTCATTTTCAATTTTCTTTTCTTATAAGCCTTTTTCTATTTATTTAAATATTTTTACTCATAAATTTGTACATTATTAACCTTTTAATAGTTCTCAATTAATTAAAAGTTTTTTTATACTTGGAGTTTGTAATGTTCTCCATGGTCATTCTTAACATTTATATTTAAAACTATTAAAAGGTTAATAATGTACAAATTTATGAGTAAAAATATTTAAATTAAATAAAAATAGACTTATAAGAAAAGAAAATTGAAAATGACTTAATAAGTGGAAACGTATTTTTAAATAAAGAAAAAAATTGTTGACTGGAAAAAGGTTTTTTACTCACTTGAATGAATAATAGATACCTTACTACTAGATGCTCATAAATTTTCTATAGATATAAATTAGAAATAGACAAGGGGTAGGTTATACCGTACCAGCAATACTGAACAGTTATGAGGGTTTCGCATGTCTTAACAATGGAAACAATCCAACTCACTTAAGGTTATTATTATACAAATTATATACTGTAGATATAGATATTATAACATGCTTTTTTTTATTTTATTTGCAACTATATACTAAATAACTGAATTGTTATATTCATAGTTTATACAATTCAATTCATAAAATACTTGAGGCATGGTAAGAATGATTATCAGTTAAAAATTTGTTTTAAATCTTCTGTCTGTCAGATCACTGATAAATTTTTGAAAACAGCAGAAACACAACTTTTACATAATCACAAAAACTATTTCAAAATATCATTTTTTTCCATCATCAAATGTATAAATTTGATAAAAATGTTTTTGAAGTCATATATAAAAACAAGAATATGAAAATTGACAGATCATAAAAAAACAATCTTCATTAAATTTTTTTTAAATGATAAGTATCTTGTTGAACTTTTTCAGAAAAATTCATTAGAAATTTTTCTAAAGTAAAGATATTGTTAAAAAAATAGATTAGTGATGGAATTCTTTCTATCTTTTGTTAACAAAAAAAAAAAAAATCAAATACTCATATTGTTAAGCTTTTTCATCATTATTCATTGGTAATTTTTAAATTTCAACACATTGTTTAATAAAAAATATATATAAAAAATTAAGACTACAGATTAATGATGGGACCCTTTCTATCTCGGCACATAATTTAGTCTTAGGTGTTTTAAAATTGATTTTAAATATTTTTAAAAAGATTAATTAAACCCTTTGGCGCTTAAGCCAGTGGCGCGGCTGGGAAAGGGTGCAGAGGCCTCTCGGACATTCTTGGGGAAGAAGCTTAGTTCGGGGACCCCAGGCAAATTGTAAATATTGTAATTATGGTATGAATGTGAGCAATTTTATTTTTATTACCATCTTTGCAAGTATTTATTTTGTTTTTATTACCAGCACATATACTTTTATTTTATTTATTTATTATTATTATTTTTTATTTTTGTTATTATTAATATTTTATTTTTTTATTTTATTATTATTACTTTTTTTTTAATGATTGTATAGCTATTTAGTGCTATTATCTATAGCCTAAATGGCAGATTTTAATATTCCAATGAAGTGTTTATATACTGATAAAAAAAAAATTTAACCCGAGTAAATAACCAAAACATATAATTCCTTCTTAACATTTTTTCAGAATAATACATATACATTATTTGATTACCTATAATGACGAACGCAGATGATATTAGAAAGGTAAGAACATATCCCCTATACGGTTCTCCAGCTTTTCCATAACCTTTACTGAAAAATATAAGACCAGGATAAATGTGATCTATACCAAGAGCTTGGATGAGCCTCGGCACAGAGAGTAGATTAGTTAGAGCAGTGGATAAAGTCGCAGCAAAGCAACCAGCGTAAATCAGAAGACCCCATGCGGACATCAACTGCATCACCTGAAGTATAAACCAATGAACGACCTTTAATATTATAGCAACAATCTTATAATAAAATATTAAATATAAATTATGTTAGATATTTCAAAGAGTAAGTAAGTCTTTCTATTTTTATTTATAATTTTTTTTTTAACAATTCACCAGTGACCAGATATCATACATGTCTGGGTGATATTTAGCAGCAAGAAAATAATACATAAAATATGCAAAAATAGTTAAGTGGTTTTGAATTGTGTTAGGGCTTACTATTTCAATAGAAAAAAAATGTTTCTTGATTCAGCAGAAGAAAATTGAGGTTAAAAAAAATGTAGGAAATAAATGGGGCATTTCTATTTTATGAAAATGAACCAAAGTAAATAATATTTAAATTAGAGGACTCTGGTTTTATATTGTAGAGTACAATTAAATAGGTTATATATTTTTGAGAGTTGTTAGAGATGGATTAAAAAATTTATAGAGAAACATGCACAAAGGCACACAACATAGTTGACTCGTTACAAAGAAAAACATTTCTTTAAATATAATTTTATTTTTAATTACTTTAAATCCATAATTCTTCAAATATTGAAGCAAAGAAGTTACCACATTTCTTTCTTTTTATCCTTAGTTACTTATTACTTAAGAATTGAAGTTCTCAATGAAGCTTAGAGAATTTTATATAAAAAAAAATGTTTTAAATTATAATATCGTGTTAAAAAAATAATTAAGATCTTCTTGCAATCTGATATATAAATATACAAACTGTAAACATAAAGTTACCGTATAATCATTTTGAAGACCATAATTGCAACTATAGTTTGAAGTACAGGCAGTGATATTATTATATATCAAATCTGGAACAGATCCACTTGCGTCTCTAATAGCTGCTGCTCCAGCAAATAGTACAAAAAGTGCGTACGAAAACATTGAAATCGCAAGAGAAAGTAATGTTCCTTTTGGAATAGCACCAGCAGGATCCTAAAAAAAAATATATATGTACATAAATATAATATTACTAAAATAATAAACTTTTAAATGTAAACCAAAAGTTAATTATCTTTCAATACTTTACTTACTTTAAGATCACCAGAAATATTAGCACCAGCTTGGATTCCAGTGACAGAAGGAAAGAAAATGGAAAATACAGAAAAGAAATCCTGTTGGACATTTTCGCTGTAACGATAATTTGGACTCCAGTTATCTTTCATTACTTCCCCTATAAAGCAAACAGTTTAATTAGTTATATAATTTCTTAATTATAACTTAAATTGATTTTGATTAACATTAAAATATACGAAACAAATATGAATTCATAGTTATCAAGATATTAATAAACATGAAACAAATCAATGAAATAAATGCTATGAGCTAGATGTCCTGGCAGATATAATACTTTATCTGTAATATAATACTAGTAATAAGTATTCTTCAAATGTAAAAAATAAAATAAAAAATAATAATTTCACAGTGTTGGATAGTTGTGCACTTGGAGCTATAAGTGTAATTTATATTATTAATCAAATAATGTTGCTGAATAGATCAATTTACAATGAGATAAGAATACATTTGACAATTTTTTATTACATACATGAAAATCCATGGAATCCTTTCGCTTTCTCCAAATCAGTAGAAGGACCAAGAGCAGCGCCAATCAAGAAATCAAAAATCGCTGCCACAATAATAACTAGTAGAAAATTTTGAGCCTGAAAAAAATTCATGATTTTATATGTTTTTTGAATAAATTATAATTATATTAAATTCAGTAGATTTGATTTAACTCTCTCATGCAAAATTTCCCTCAAAATAACCTTCCATTATAACAAATTATGTAAGCATTGTATTATACAGTACAGTTCCACTTGAATAAATAAATACAATTTTTCAATAATAGATATTTCTTTTAAAATTTCTGTAGTTTATAATTTATAGATATTAAGCTTTCTTCATTGAATCATAAAGAAAATATAATCATTAAATAAAATAAAATTCTTAATTATTTTTCATCCCAAAATGAATTATTTATTTCAAGAGCATTGAGCTTAATTAGTTTTTTTACTCTGTCTAAAGATAAATACAACATATCAATATTATCACATCTTAAATATTTTTTGAAGTATCCAAAATAAATTGCTTTGTCGTATCAATTTTATAATGATTAAGATGAGAAATGATAATTAAATAAAGATATGGGCCTATATTTTACTTCACTATGTTTATTTATTTAATATTTAGCATAACAAGATCATATTTAGTAATACACTCATGTCATATCAATCATATACTCTTTCTAGATATCTGGCAGATGACGCATAAATAATATGTATAAGTTGTAAAGCAGTAAATAGTAAATAGCAGTAAGTAGTAAATAGTAAGTAAAGCAGAGGTCTATACTTTTATTAATTGTCTAAATATCACTATTGGAAAGAAAGCCTTTTTAAGTTTTAAACCCTTCACTTTAATGTCTGTCAATTATATGATATTTTATCAAATACTCCTGCGCATAAATAACCCTGTTGTATACTCAATGCAGGAAAAGATATGTTTATATTCATATTATCATATATTATGAATTATCATACCCTCACCTTAACTAATAATTATAAAATTGAACGAAAAAATTTATTTAGCCAAACTTTTGGCTACTTAAAAATATTTAAGATGTCATAGCATTTATGTTCTATTCATCGTTAAATTCAAGTACTGGAACATAATTAGATAATTATAGAAGCTCTTTGACAATTTAAATTTTAATTTTATGAATTTAAGCTTTTTATATGGGGAAAAATATTATAAAAATTATTCATTTAACAAGACTTACAACATTAAAAATATTATAAAAATTATTAGTTTAACAAGACTTACTTTAGATTCCCATTCCATCCCAATCGCACAAATCATGACCATAATGAGAATTGCTATAATTCCTATCACCCTCACATTGTTGATTCCACCATCTATAATCTTAACACTATATTCAGCTAAGAGATCATTGAGGGAGTTACAAAATCCAATTGTGTTCATCGATGCTGACACTGCGTTGGCAAATGCCAAGATGACACCAACTGATGCACCGAACTCGGGTCCCAGAGATCTTGAAATTATGTAATACACTCCACCTGTGAGAACATATATTAAATAATTAATAAGAACTATTTTGATAAAAAATAAAGAAATGTACGAGTTAATTTTTTTTTGATCTATTAATTTTTCTAAATTGCAAGATGTTAATAAAGAATTAAATAGATAAAAATGTTTTATTATTTATTTCTAATACCATATAAAATGGTAATATTCTAATACCAGATAAAAAGGTATCTATTTCATATAGATAAGAGTTCTTAAGAAGTCTTAAATTGCCATACTCCATTACTTGATATTTTTAAAAATAAAAATAGTTTTATTAGATTACAACATAATACAATGTGTGTGATTTAGGAATACATTGAAACCTATATACATAACTTACAGACTGCCCTAGAGATCTCCAGGCACAACTCTACTCTCCACGTGTGGAACGTAGAGCGGGACCACAAGAGATCCCAGTGCTTCCCAGTCATGCCACTGAATTTGAGACCAGTAGGGACTGAATAAGACTACTAATTAATAAATAATGTAATGAATTTATTATTACTAACCTCCTTTAACTTCTCCATTGGTAGATATTGCCGATAGGGAGAGTGTAGTGATGACACAGACAATTGCTGATATCGCAATAATGACCAATGACATGCCGATTCCTGCTTGTGCCACGACCCAAGCCAACCGTAAGAAGAGCATGACACCCCAAATGTTGAGTAAGCATGGTATGAGTACTCCTTCGATCCACCCCAGTTTGATGCCACCATGGACGGCAGGGGTCCCCGCATCCGTACCTTTTTTCTCTGTTTCTTCTTCGCCATCTTCCTACAGCACAATGAATACAAAATGTAAAATGTATTGAAATTTCAAATAATGCATGATACATGTTTATTTATATACATCCTCAAATGAGATTGTTGGAAGAAAAATATGTCCAATTGGAATTTAGTGATAATAATTTAAACTGTTACTTACAAGTAGTAACATGCCATATTTATTTAATCTCTTAAACCTTAGTCCATTAATATTGATTCAAAAGAAAGAAAAATTTAAGACTAGAGGAAGTGCTAACAAATATTATACATCTATTAATTTAAATATAATTTATCAATAAAGATTAAAGCTAAAGTAAGCTTATTGATGAGGAAATTATTGGGTGTGGACTATTTATAGACCTTTAAAAAGTTCAGCTACTATTTATCAGTTACAGTTGGACTTCACATCTCTCTGGTTTGTTCTATTCAGTTATTATTTCTTTGTTACTCTGATTCATCCTCTTTACCCTCCTTTCTCCTGATATTATTAAAACAATTAATGATTTAATCCAAAAAAAGATGGTCGCAGGTTGTGGAGGAGAGCATGGCAGCAAGGGGTCATGGGGAAGGAGACTGGCTAGAACAAGATCTGTGGCTAGACCTTTTAGATATGAACAACAACTAAGTTGTACAAAATCGTTAAAAACTAAAAATGTTTATCAATTTAATATATAAATATAAATGAGCTTCATATTTTTTTATAATACCTATTTGAAACTCTTTTTGTCTTTTACCAATAACATGACATTCATTATATTTTGTTGATGTTTGTTCAGTTAACATCACTTTATGCTGCTATGGCTAATCGGACGATGCTACAGTGGGAGCTCTAAATTTTTACTATCCAGGTTTTATTAGGATAGGGATTTTTAACGAGTACCTGACATCATACAGGCCCCCTTTTAACGCCCCTTCCGAAGGATGGCATAATCATTGTATTTTGTAATAAAATCATATCTTTTGTAATTTTACTAGGTTTTTATTATCTATGTTTTATTATTTCTGTTATCTTCTAGATTTCTTTCTATTCTTTTTATTTCTCATAAATTTATTTCATTTTATATCTTTTGCTCTTTTTTTTTCCTTTCTTACCATCATAACTATCTATAACTTTTTATGATTATTGGTCAGCTGTTTTGATTTTTAAATATTTTTATTTTAAAGAGAAAAGATATGCCCCCGGCCGGGATTCGAACTCGGTTATATTTTCTTTAGTGCTGCATTGTTAATATAATTTTTCTGTTTTGTTTTATTCTCAGCCCTACTAAAAGCCTAAAAAATTGGCACTAATAAAGCAAGTTACACTTATTTTATGAAAAATTTATTGACTGTACCTCCCAGCCATTTCAAACTCTTTCAAAGTAAACTTAATTTGAAAGGATAAATAATAAAATAAAGAAAAAAGTCGGTATTTTATGTGCATTAAGTCTTCACATTTTTAAAATTCTTCTTCTAAAAAAAAGAAACAAACTATACGATGATCTTTAAGCAATCCTCATAAGTATTCTAAAAGTATTTTTACAAAGGAAGATATTTTACAACAAGGAAGGGAATAAACCGAAACAAGGTTCAAGATCTGGCACATAAACTTAACTTATAAATCTGTTTTATTTTCCACTTCAAGAGGTTTAAGAAACACTTACTGCGGAGTAGTAATAGATAGATTGAGGTTTATAAACGTTGAACTAAAAAAAGAAAAGCCCTGCAACCAATGATTTTAACTGTTTATGTCAAGCTGCTAATACATATGTAAATACTTGATAATTTAAAAATGGTAAAAATGTTTTTGATACTCCTGAGGAGAATAAACAAATAATTAACTAAGAACTAATACAACAAATATTTTATAGGAGCAATTTCTTTTCCCAAGCATTGATGCAAAATAAGATAAATGTATATTGATCTTCATAGTACAATTTAATAACATTTTACAACCATTAAGATAATTGTAATGATGGTAGATGTTTTAAATAAATTAATATAGCAATACAACAATGAAAAGATTGAATAATAAATTTATTGAACTGAGGAAATAAAAAAGTACCAATGACCATCCAGAAATTAAATAAATATTTCAAAAACAATTTAAAATGTTAATATAATTATAAAGTCCAAATAAGAAAAGAGGAGTGTCATACTACTTATGAACAATAATTTTAACAATTGTTTATATCACTGAGTATATTTTGGTGCAATTTCATTAGACCAAATACACATTTTTGTAACTTGTGCAGAAGTAATATATTTATAAACATTGCTTGTTTTGACTGAATATTTCTTCATAGAAATACTTTTTTTTTTTCATTTTTCAGTGCAGGGTTAAATAATTCTTTAAGCACCTAATTTTCTCTGCAATTTTAATAGTTGATGCAACTAACCCAAAATATTGTTTTAATGAATAACTATTTATTTCAATGCTATTTATAAAAAAGAACTTGAGCGAAAAGTAAAATAAAGCGCGATGTTTAACTAATAATATAAATTTAATTTTTTTAAGATACTTAAGATATTTAATACTTTTTTTAAAATACATGTTGAATTCAATTCAGAGAAACCCTTCTCGTGAACGCGTATTCAGTAGTGGGTGCACCTTGACACAAAATATTTGAATTTCAAATTCGTCTAACAAAATAAATTACAAAAAAAAACAATGGCTAATTAGAGTTTATATTGTAAGAGAGAATGCTGTTTTTTTTTTTTTACAAATACACTATACACAGCAATGCATTGGTGCATATATATAGGAAAATAATTAGCAGCATAAACTTAACTAAAGCACATGTAAATTAGAAAAACAATTATTTATTTATAATTTAAAGGTAAATTAATATTCTGATACTTCTAGCTTAAATCAAGTCCAAGCTTTATTATACATAAAGATCTTGCTTTCGCTTTCCACGTGAATGACGCGTTTCTTCTTAAAGTAATGAGTAGGCGTATCGCTGTGCACGCGTTAGTGCGCCGGTTTCAGGATAATTCTCGCGTCGTTTTTGTTAATAAACACGAAGTTGGATTCTGAAATCCGGGGAAAGAGGGTGATTACAGAGCGATCAACAGCTGTATAAGACAATCCTCCCTGGCTTGAATCTTCGAAACCGCAAATATTTCTTAGCATCCCTGGTATAAAAGCAAGGACAGCATTCCAGACATGCTATCTATTATCTGAGCAAAGAAAGTTGGTGTGTCTCTCTTAGACTGAGGTACGGGAAAAGCTATATGGAATCCTGGAGGAGCTCAAAAGGACCATTTTAACCCCTGACACCAAGAAAGGGAAGAACAAAGAAGAAGTTCAGAAGCATGCTTCATAAAATAATTAATTACGTTATTCTGCTATATAATCGGAAGTTTCGTCGTCATGATTAATTTGTTGATGGGAAATAATAATCATACAAAAAAAAATGCCGGATTAACCCCACCGACAGAATGATGATGCAGCAAAAACTATTGAACTTAAGAGTGCTTAACTTTAATCCCGACCATATCTAAAGTCATCGCTTAAGCAATAAAAGAATAGGACGAAAACCATAATGATATCATCAACTACTTGCATCACACTTGTTGAGATAAGTAGCGGAGGAGAATTACTTATTGCTCGTAGCATACGGCCCTCGAGTGGATTCATAAACCCTTAAGTAAACAGAAATAAGAATAATAGTACATGTTGAAAGAATAATGACATAATGATTATTATCCGGCATACCAGGTGAAAACCTCATGTTGTAGTAATGTAATTAGTACATTTATTGAAACCATAACACCTGTGAGACCCGTGGGATGACACAGATCGACAGGTATTTTTAAGTATACAATATGTACATTGCAAATCTTTTTAAACATTTGATTTTTCAATTTTATCCATAAAAGTACATAACATTTAAATATTATTAATTACTTTAGCAATTTTAAACAAATATTGTAGTAAAAAATTACAAACTATAGGAATATATGTCTACTTTTTTTTAGCATAAATACACTGATAAAGTATCCAATCAAGTGTTGACTTCGGTTGGAAAAAGATGGACTTTTTTGATTAGCTTAAAAGGGGACATTCGTTCCACATTTTTTCTTCTTCACTTCGTTTGAATTTTAAGAATTGGGAATCGGAGCTTTTGCTTTTATGGTCGTAGAAATAACGATAATAAAAACCTATCTTTCATTACGACGATTATGCAAAAGAACATCGCTATTAAAGTATGAATCTGAGAAAAAATATTGTTTGTTAACAAATACTCAATTTATGAAAATTAACAAAATTCAAGTTCCAGAAAATAAAATAAACCAAGTTATAAAACAAGCGGGCGTATTTAAGATATTCTTCTTAACGAAAATCACTTATTTTTTTCGAATATAAATCACTTGGCAAGGCATAGCTTTTTCGGAGCTCTTCAATTGTCATTTTGCTGAAGAAACGGAAAAAATGGCTAGAATGAGGGAAGAAATGGTAAGGAATATGTAAGTGGTTAATAAAGATGGTGGCAAAATGCCATAGCTAGAATAAATTGGCCGGAATAGACCGGATATTCAGATAAAGGTAATATCTACTTCAAGGCAAAGGTAGTAGGTAGTTCCTCAAGGCAGTGGGCGATTTTCAGCTAAATCGGATTTTATGTTATCTGCTAAGCTGATCTTCTTTGTGTTGCATAAGCATGAGTAAAGGGCTTCGGACATCTACCAACGATAGCTGTATGCATTATAATCAAATAGATAGCAACATCTTCGCGCTGGGTTATCAGCTAGATCTTTTTCGATTATGGAGTACTTAGGAGCTGTCTATCGACCGCAAAATTTAGGTAACATAAAGAAAACTTAGGCTAAAAGAATCGGTATACTTTTATAACATATTTCGAGTAGCTAAAGACGATTTAAAAAAATAAAAGCAATATATTTTGAATATTTTAATACTTCAAACAAAAATAAACTTCATATATCCATACTTCTGAAATAAATATTATTAAAAGAGAATTAAATAAACATTACAATTGTTAAAAATGTAAAAATCTTTTGGATGTGTATTAATACATAATAATGTCTAAACAATTAGGTGTACGAATATATAGTATACAAGCGGACTAGACAGATTTCCTGTTGTTTTAAAATTATTAAAAAAAATAAACATATTATTAATTGTAATTATTTGGACCATTTTTACGAAAATATATGTAAAACGAAATCATTAAAATACCTGATACAATCACGCGTACAGTTGTCACGTGACCTATCAATTAAGACGTTTGTATATTTGTATATTAAAAGCTTCGATGTGTGAAATAAAAACTGTTTTAAGTAATATCAAGTATATAATAATATATAATTTATATTATTATAAGTATATATAATTTCATAGGTAAAATAAGTTTCATGATGTACACACAGGTTTTGAATGAAC
Source organism: Arma custos (assembly GCA_037127475.1). Taxonomy (NCBI): domain Eukaryota; kingdom Metazoa; phylum Arthropoda; class Insecta; order Hemiptera; family Pentatomidae; genus Arma; species Arma custos. The sequence continues at coordinate 23,901,927 of CM073762.1, forward strand.
CTTAAAACAGTTTTTTTTACTGTCCTGAAAAGTGATGTTTTTCATTTTCGATACTTCGCATTTCCATCAATGATATTTATTTGCATTAAATTAGTGACTGTTGGTTATGTAAATACATCTCTCTCCCCCCCTCTTTCTCTTTCTGTTTCTCTCTTATTTTTTCTTTTCTTGTCTAAAGTTAGGATGGCCAGAGCCTCAAATTCTCATCTTCTAGACTAAAAGTACTTAGTAATTCTTGTTGTTATATTACACGCGTATTATCACATCCTATGAAAGCAATCACTAAACGCGGAACCTCCAGAATCCATTGGAGGGTTCTATTCCAGTTCCATCTAGGACTAACTGGTTTCCAGGTGAAGAGCGATCGGTGTACCACTTGCAGGGGAAACCCACGTCTCCGGCATTCCCAGTATTTCTTCCTCGTGTCAATCGTATTTATTTATTTATTAAAACAAAAAAAAAAGAGGTGACGCTAAAAGGTTTTCCAGATCTGTAATTTTTTTTTGCTTTCGACTGAAAAATGAAACTGGATTAGTTTTTAAATGCATATTTCTCTAGACTTCTACAGGAGAATAAACTCAACGGAGATTACAAAGTTATCACTGTCTACTAGCTATAAAAGTCTGTTTAATAATTCATGAATATTTGAACCACGAGAATAGCTCAATACATAAATAATGCTTAATATTTTTTTAAAATTTTTATGGAGTGTATTACTACAAAAGAAAAAAAAGGAATGCACATTCTCTTGGCTAAAGAATTGAATGTGAAGATTACCCTCTAAAAATATCAAGTAATAATAATATCGTTAAGAATAATAAATATAGTATTGATGTATGATTACTATTTACATAAATTCTAAAGTTTTTCACCTTAATCGATTAGTAAGTAAGTTGAATAATTGAAATATAAGAAACTAACATCACTATCAGACTTGGATATGGGTCAATCCATTTGAAATGGTCCAGAAAAAAATAATCTGGTTGCTTGACCATTTTAGAAAAAAATTATATTTTTACCATCAATTACACATGGAATCAGTAGTTCAAAACAATTTTTAAAAAATTTTTAGAGTCAACCGTTTGACTCTTTCTTTCACCGCGCATGCTGACTTTTGAGTTAGTAAGCTCTTGCGGAAAACTCATTTTCTCAGGACTGGTATGTAATAGACTAATAATTCAAAAACCATTGTTTTCCTTACAGTCTGCTCTATCTATCATGTCTTCTTCTTTATTTCAATATTTTGAAGTCCAATTCTTGAAAACTGCTATTGAAAACAACTGTTTTCATTTCTCAAGAGGCCGCTTTTGAGGATAATTTTTTAGCATAATGGGATGTATATCAAAGTTGATTTTTGGCATGATAATAAACCTATCTAAGTAACTTGTATTAAAAGTACTCTTAACCCTGATATTTGTTACCTTATTTTATTTATAAATTTTTAAACTTCAAATTTTAAAACGTTAATGAAGGATACAAATTGTCTAAGGGTGCAGTCATTAATAACACTAAATATTTTAAACTTATTTAGTGTTATTAATAATTGCACCCCCAGACAAATTGTATCCTTCATTACGATCTTCCAGTCAACCATTTTCCTCTCTATCAAACATTAATGTTTCGACAGGAAAAAAGAAATTGTTTTTTTTTTTAAATACTGAAATCTGCTTAGGATATAAATAAGTTCTTAGATATGAGCTATCATTTCCTTGTTATTTTCTCATAATGGCTGTGTCTGACTTGATTTATTATTATAACTATTAAAAATATATCTTTCGAAAAGTTCCCTAGTGGAAAACAATATACATTAATATAAGGAAGAAATAGTTGGGGGTGCAGTCAATAAAAACACCTTAATAAGTGTAACTTATTAGAAGTTACAGAATTAGAATTAGAAGTTACAGTCAACCAATTTTTCTCTAACATAATATACATTAATGTTAGGTCGATAAAAAAAAATTGTGTTTTAAAAAAAAATAATAGGTTAGGCTTAGGATATATATAAATGCTTAGACATGAATAATAATTTTTTTTTCGTAATAGGTTCTTCTGAATTGATTTATTACTATAACTATGAAAAAAAATGTTTAAAATACTTTCTAACTATATACATTAATTTTTAAATATTTTATTTTGAAGAGAAAAGATTTGTCCAGAGCCTGGATTCGAACCCCAGTCTCCCACTTATCCGTCGTGGTGCTCTCCCAACTCAGCTAGACTGGCTCGTACCACGGCCAGACAAATCCATTCTCTTTACCAATCCCATGTCCCCATGTTCTCGCAATTTTGCGATGCGTACAAGAGGAAGAATGCTTATTGAATATTATTTGATTAGGATTTTGTTTACTTACGTCATTATATAATTTATAATTTGTTTTATTTTATTTTTTTATTAATTGCTATAATTTTTAAATATTTTGTTTTGAAGAGAAAACGAGGCAGCCTAGCCCTCAACAAAAGCCCCGCGATGGCTATGTGGGAGACCAAAGTTCGAATCCCGCCCCTGGACAAATCTTTACTTTTCAAGATAAAATATTTAAAAAAACAATTTATAAAAAAATAAAATAAAATAAATTATATGTACATTAATGTTTGGCTGGCAATAAAAAAAAAATAGTTTCCTACATTCATTTCATTTATATCATTTAGCTTATAGAATAGAGCCAACAGTAATTAAAATTTTCAAGTTTTACAAGAAACATTCTTGTCCCTGAACACTTATTTTCTTCTAAAATTCTGAGCTTTCACTACTAAAACAAATAAATTCCAGCTATATTGGAATAATAATAATAATAAAAGATCTGTTCCACTACAACTGATGAAGGGTATTGCACTTTACTTAAGTAGTTGGGATCGTATTTTCAAGCCTACAGTTGAGGGAGGTGAGTTGGCCAATATCACGCTTAACCGCAACGTTTTTCTCTCAATTAAGACTGACCGCTTTATAGAGGCTGTTTGTAAACATCTCAATAATAAGGGGTTCTCATGAGAAATGATTGCAACTTGTTTTTAAAAAATGACTGGAAAATTTAAGAATTCATATTTCGAATCTGGGAGCTGTCGGTAAACATAGCGATTAACCGATTTAACTGTGTGATTAGCTTTCATTTCCTTCACAACTCAACGACTAACTCAAAGAGCATTTAAATTGGTCTCGACCAACACTTCCATTGTAACCAATGTAGTTCTATTAAAGTCAACTGATCTTTTTCCCCCTTTCTTTTTATACTTAATTATTTTATGATTTTTGTTTTACGATACGGGACAAGATACGCAGTTTTATGTTACTAGGAGATTATTTGGTTATCAAAATAAGTTTTTAATGCAATATAATATCAAGGAGAGACAATTTAAGCGTCAAACCCTGTTAATATTTTCTATAATCTTTATAATAACTTATATTTTGATAAATAAATAACTAAATAAATATATCAATGACCAATTTGACAAGGACATATTACGGAAGATTAGCTGACAGATTGCATGCTGTCCTACAAGTCCATCCAATCAGTTCGGCTAATGTAACGACAAAAGGAAGATGATTACTTAAGAGCTCTTATTAGTGAAATGCATTATTGGTAGTGCAGGCGGGCCAATCCTTAATTTGGTAAAACAAACTAGGCAAGTAGTTCTGAGGAACAATTTAGGAATTTTCGCTTTATTTTGTAGCTCAATTCCATCCACAACACAAACCTACTGAATACGAATATGAATTTCCAAAAACCACTTTCCACTCAGTTTGCGTAGTGATTCTTTAATATAATCGCAAAGCATGAACAAAAAATCAGAATTGCACAGGAGTCGAGGGCCCTATTATGAAATTGCACAACGCATTCATTGGTTTATACAACACATTTTTTTAAATTCATAAATATTAAAAAAAAAAAAGATGAACGAGTCTGGTTGTAATCTCATAAATGAACAGAGAAGCAAACGTAATGCCAAACAGTATCTTCTTTACAGTTTTTTTTTAAAGTATATAAATATGAAGTAACACATCGAAACAAAGTAAATAATTACTATAAATTGATAACAAAATTTTCACTGTTATTGAACGTGAAGCCTGGGGCTCACCCAGCCTCTATAAAATATTATAAAAATAGGGTACCCCAAATAAGGGGGGGAAATCTGGCGGTTGAGCGTGACCTAGGACAAGTCACCTCTTTGCAGAACCGTCGTCCATGAAACAGTACAGTCTCTACCTTGTACTGAACCCCAGACCCTTCACGGGTTGTAGAGGTATTGGTTTTTTTTTATTATTTGTATGTAATATACGTTTCATGGTTCTTAAGGCTAACGTTAAACGCATGTCAACTAAGACAGTAAGGTTACCAACCTATTATAGTCAATGTGAAGGTTATGAAGGTTGAGATCCAAAGCATGGTTGATATTAAATAAAAACCAAGGTTCACAATATACCAAATCATAATTATTTAAAAAAATAATTATGAGTTAAAATAGTTCACAATTTGTTTAAAAACATGTGTTACTGATTATTAATCAAGTAAACCGTAATGATGACCTAAGGATTAAGGCCTTTAAGCACCAACAAAAAAATAAACCTTTATACTTTTTAAATTAAGTTACATTTTATTATTAAGTTTATTTTTAGTACAAACAACTTTTCGTACCAAAATCCTATACACATAAGATTCGTAAGGTTAAGGGGTGAGTAAAACAGATGAATGTGTATAAACTTTTGAAAATTAATTTTACTCAATACTCAAGGTATATACAATAAGTATGATAAATTCTTAATAAAATATTTTTATTTCATAAAGCGCTCTTAGAAGGCATGTCAAACACGGAAAAAGGTTTCTTTGAGTCGATTAACACTGGCCGCGTAAGCGCTTGCTTGCACGATTCTTAGTCTAACAACTTACTACGCCTAAGATCGCGAGTTTGCAGCCAGGCAGGAGACCGTAGGATTATATTAAGGGAGTAAAAAATTCTGAATTAAGCTGTACTTCGGATGAGACGTAAAATGGAAGTTTCCTACATGTGTAATGTCAGGTTAACCCTACCCTAATTAAACCTGGATAGGCAAAATTTAGGTTTAATTAGGCAGCATCGCCCGATTAGCCATAGCAGCATAAAGCGACGTTAAACGAAACAAACAAATATAATTATGTCATTAAAATACAAATAGTAAAAACAGAAATCAACAGCCTATAACAGTTTTAGCAGCGTTTGGATAGGTCAGTTCGCTATGGATCTGTCAAGTTTGTGTTTGTGCTTGCCTAAGTTTGGCAAAGCTGTGGGAGCCAGTCTTACGGACGCCGCTCAGATATAAACAAGAATGAATCACCTGAAACAGCAAACTGAGGGGAAACGCAATTTGAATCACATCAGGTGTTTTCTTTTTGAAAGAGGGACATCCTATTGCTCATCTAAGCCAAATACCAAGATATTGCCAAATTTCCGTCCGATATGTTTCCTAGCTGACTCCCATAGCTCGGAATGCGAGCTGAAACATGTGTGTGTCGTTGGCGTTTGATCTACAAGCACAAAAAGGATGTTTTCCTCGAATTCGGTGACCACATTCTCTCACAAAACGGAATGACCTTTAGGCCAGGTTCCAAAAAAAACATCAACCGTACTTCCCCCAAATTCACTTGTCAAATATTGCCTAAGCAGAGTCATTTTTTGCCGATTCAATATTTAAAACGAAATAACTAAAGTAATAATTCGTCATGGATATTATTGTATTAGCTTATTGTACTACATACTAATAAATGGTACATTCCTCTAATATGAGTGCCATTGATAAGATTTCTTAACCTTACATACCGACGCTAGCGCCTCTGTTTACGAGTTTTGACGTAAGGAAATACTTCACGAAGGTACAAAATTTATGGACATATTTGATTAACATTTAAATTTAAATAATAATAATAATATATATATATATATATATATATATATATATATATATATTATTAAAGTCCAATTTATGACTGTAATACCCAATAATCCTTAAATAGGCCATTTTCCTTGTTCTTTTCTCGAAACATTAATTCGATTAAGTACGATTCTAAGTCTCTTTTCGTTCATATTTTTTTTCCCGCTTGGAACTTCCAAGTATGCACACCTCACGGGTTAACACTTCACACTTCATGGGTTAACAAAAGTTTATGAGTGGTTAAGGATCTTACTAAATAATGTGCAAAAGGTTTTATAAATAAAAACAACAAAGTTAGCGCAGTTGACAAATTTATAAAACTTCCCCTATACTATTAACGATTGCATTACTTTTGTGCAAAATGTATTACAACATTTATGAATGAAAAACAAAAAAAATATGACAAGCAGAAAACTTACACAAACGCTAACAAATCTTTCTGAAAATATTCAACGCTTTTATTAATTGTCGTGCAAAATGTATTATAGCTGTTATGAATGAAAAACTGAAAAAAAGTATAATAAATTTTATGAATGAAAAACAAAAAATACAGCAAACAGAGAATATACACAACCTTCCCTCACATACCCAACGATTTTATTATTTATTGTTCAAAATGTACTATACATTTAATAAATGAAAAACAAAAAAGACGGCAAACAGAAAACATACAAAGACACTAACTAACAACTAAACGTTGCTATTTCATCACGTATCAATGATTGCGCCCGCATAAGAGGAAAGTTCCTACTAAACAATATAAACTAGAATATAGAATTCTTAAATAACACAAGCACTTCCATCAAAAATAATAATATTTTAGCACTAAATCAAGTATTTCATGAGTACAGTTCTGGAGGATAAAGGTTTTCTGAAATATAAGAATATATATTTATACTTCTCCAGATACTCCACACTACAATACGAGACGTTGCACCATGACGAGTTAAATACCGTAGCCATATTTTCGTTCATTCCTATTTCAATTTTAAAAATTACCAAAGAACTACCAGTTCAAACAAGATCTACAAAATAACAGGTATCAGGGACATGACCTATTTTTCAATGCTAAGAAACAAATTAAAGTGCGAACACACCTGAAGTACATTACTCAATATTGGATAAGGCAATTTTAAGATGTAAGAACCGAAAAAAAAAATCTAATAACAATTCAATAACAGATAACAGTGTTGTTATGCTCGATTAGTTTTAGACGAAAGATGGTGTTTCGGAATCATGTTACCGAAGCCCGAAAAGTATATATTTTATAGTTTATAAAAATGTACAAATTAGTATATAGTTAATTTATGGAATATTACAGATACTCATTTCAAAGGTAGTTTACTGGCTTCAAAGCCAATTAAAAAGTCACTCATAACAATATTAGGGATATATACATATAGATTATTTATTATTTTTTCCCATTTATTATATCTATAAATTTGTATTTTTTTTGTAATCTGTTACTCTATTGTATAAATCTGTACCAAAATGGAAACAATGTATACATACAATATACTCTTTGCTTGATCATGCAATATTTTAAATAAACGTTTCTTTTGCAAGTTTCCCTATAAATAAATATATATTAAACGAAAACAAGCTGTTTTCGTTAATCTATAATTGATATGAAACGTAATAGAATTTAAGTGTTTACGAGAACTGAATTTGTTTGTGTTCATAATACTATTCTTAGCGGACACTTATATAGATTATAATATGCCCGGTAGATAGCCTTGGGATTTTTTTAAAAATGAGTAAAAAATCCTTGGATATATTGGTTACGCCGTCCTTCAGAAGGAAAGTTAAATGGAGGTCCCGAGACTACATGTCGTCAGTACTAACCCTCTTTTCAGGACACTCACTCCAGCAGGACGGCCACAAACGTGGCAAGATCACGTTCAAAGTCTCAGCCTGAACTGAGAAATAATAAAATAAACAATAAAAGGAAAAGGACACGGTGTGCCCCATCACCGGAAAAATCCAAAGTTAAGAAATAAAGAAAGAAATTAGAAACTTCCGCCTTCTCATCCTCCTCTTAAAATGTGCGCAGTACAGTAAAAGAGATTCCTCTCCAACCTAATCGTAACCCAGATTACAAATCTTCAAACTTATAGGGGTTAAGAAAAAAAAAAAAAAAAAAAAAAAAAAAAAAAAAAAAAAAAAAAAAAAAACATGTCGTCAGGTACTTCTTATAAAACTCTACTGTGAGTTATATATGTTTAGCCATAGCATATAGTAAATAAACAATAAACAATACTAAAAAGCGTGAATAATCGATTTTCCTAATTTAATTTCTTAAAGGATATTAAACAGATATTTATTGCTGATACTTTTACTATAAACAGAATTGCATATTTTACACTAAATACCTAATTCTAGCATCAAAAGATTAAATTTATAAACTATAGCAGTGAAAAATTCCTCTTGGTCCTTTGGCTTAAGAAACAATTCCTACCATAAATTTATTGTCTTAGCTACAGATAGCCCAAGGCATTTGCCAGTACAACGAGGAGGAAACTGCCTCCTCCGAAAGTGAATCAGATATAATCGCTGGAGATGACAATTGATAGATAACTAATAATGATGGAAGTCCTTAATACATTCAGAGGTCGCAGAGTTGAATGGATCCAAGGATTGCGAATGGACGGTAAAGAGGACTTCCGAATTAGCCACGATAGAGATGAATAATTACATAAGTAAAGGGATTGAGGAAAAAATCTGATGAGATCTTTTAAGTATTAAGAGAAAAAGCAACAAGCTTCTAAAAGGTTATGAGGGAAGAAATAATTGATTATTGACCAAAGAAGTATTTAGACAAAAGCAATTATTCTTAAAAGAAAGAAGTTGGATTGTTTGTTTGTTCATTTAACGTCACTTTATGCTGTTATGGCTAATCGGACGTTGCTATAGTGGGAGCTATAAATTTTGCCTATCCACGTTTAGTAAGGATAGGGATTTTTAACGAGTAACTCACATCGTAGATGCTCTGGACCCCCGTTTAACTTCTCTTCCGAAGGACGGCGTAACTAAGGATTTTTTACTCCCTTAAAAAAATCCTAGGGCCACCTGCAGTGCTACGAACCCGCGATCTTGGGTAAGGAAGTTGGATGAAATAATCAATTAAATTGAAAGTGTCCTTATCATTGTATTGTCAATACATAAAATTTATCTTTTTCACATAGGAGGCTATATCTACAGCATAGGTGAATATACCGTACAAGCCATCGCAAAGTATCCAATGTGAAAAACACTCTTTTTCAGGAGAATTAAAAAAAAAACAGTTTCAAGGTCCAATAAGAATTAGTGCCTATAGTCAAACCAATGATATTCGTTTTACATTGTTTTTGTGACTGATAGATGCATCTATATGAATTTTATATCAATTATCAATTATGAATTTTATATGATTATCAATTAGCAGCTGCTATAAGTCGAAAACGAAAACTGTGTTTTTTTCACATTCGGTACTTTGCGATGGCATTGACGATATGGTTAAAAGTGTAATTTTCTCTAAAATGAGTTTCTTCTACTTAAGCGGAATAGAGTTATTTTCGGAATGAATAAGGGGCTATGTAAGGCATTGGCTTGAAAATGAGGTATTGTTTATATTACAACTCCATTTCAGAACAAAAACTACGAGAATGATACGATTCCGATTATCTGAAAGCAAACGGGAAAAAATCCAATTTAACCACTTATTCACTGGGACTGTAGATATTTGATTGGTATGATAACAACAAAACATATAGGGTCTTTAATGCCCACAACAATATTTATATTTATAATTATAATATAAGGTGTATTAATAATATTAATAATAATTATTACTATTATGACAATAATAGTACAAGTGACAATAATAATAACATGTAGTAGGTATCTATGATTTCCATATATTTCGTGAGAAATCTATATAAGTTATGTTTTACACATATAAATATGTCTGTTATGTTTACACACACACACACACACACACACACACACACACACATATATATATATATATGTGTATATATATATATATATATAAAACTAGCGAGATGACTTGGTTTATATTTTGTAGAGAAATAGAACTTTTTTTTCTGGAATAAAGAATAATGAAGTACATAAAATTCAACATAAAATATCTGTTCTCACTCTGAAGATAATTTTATTAGAACTAAAGTTCCTTTAAATATAAGGAAGTATACTAATAACAATTGATAGCTTCTAAAAGTTTGATTAATTGGTCACTACCAGACATTGAAATTTTTATTTGTTACAATATGGTTGTTTAATATTCTGTTAAGAAGGTTTTTTTAAAAAAAAGAGGGACAGACATAAAGAATTAATGATTTATATTTTTAAAAATTCAATTTAACCTCTATTTTTCTTGTTAATAATTTTTAAAAGTGGCAATTTATATAATTCATTTTGGACCATTTTAAGATTTTCTCAAAAATGACTAGATCGATTCTGCTATTACTTTTTATATCAATAAAAACTGAATGGTTTTAAATACGGATCTCATTGAAATATACGATGTAAAAACATGAAAATAGCTTAGGGTAACACAAAGATAAGTAAAAAATGTATATTTAGGTGTAATTGTCTATGGAGAAAACTTTGAGGGTGATAAAAAAAAACATTGAAATAGTCAGCAAGGATAAACGGTCGAATTTTCAAATTTATTTTTAAGTATCTTCAAATTTATTTAAATTAAAAAACTGACAGAAAACTGTAATAAAAAAAGAATATCCATTAAAAAACATATACATTGTGAAAAAACAATAGATAAATAAAAAAAGGAAAAATATTGTCTTATCCTTTAACCAAATATTCTTAAAATTACAGTTGTAACATAAATGTTTAATATACTGTTAAAAAGCTGATAAAAAATGAGAAAACGTATAACTAAATTCAAAAAGTCGAACAAGTTCAAGGAGAACAATGAATTAATTAATTCAAGCAATTTTTGTATGTTATGATTTCTATTGTTAGGGTGAACAGAAAGATGTCAGAAAGATCACAGAAAATGTGATGCATCTGATTATTTTAAACTGTCAAAAATTTATTCAGCGATGTTTATTTATGACTATGTTCATGTTATGTTTCTTATTGAATAATTTTAAGCTTGCGTTGTTGTTAGTGTTCGTACTTATTACAATAAGTTTTAATAGGCAAAAATCGCATTTGTTATTTGAAGAAATAACTGGTTCAAACTGGTTTGTTGTTTCTTAAGGTCTTGTCTGTTTTTGTTAAGTTTTTTTTCTATTGCTTGACTTAAAAGCCAGAATTCAAGGTCAAAGCTTAAACAGGAATTTCTCAAAGCTCATGCGGAATTGAAGTAAATTAAAAAAGAGTTGCATCTATTCTAGAAGATTAGGACATTTCGTAGACTGTTATGTACATAAGTACATCTGGACAATAAACAAGATTATTTATCGATTTTATTTTAACTAAATGTAATAAAACATTTTTGGCGATGGCATTTGGCATATATATAAATAAACACTCTGAAGCTAGTTATGTCGATACCGTCAAATATTAACTTATTGCTGCTAATCGTGTTAGCTAATGGTATAGATAAATAATATGTTTTTAAATACCTTTTTTAGACAAAAAAACACTATTGTAATTAATATAGTTTTAAAAATCATTATTATTTACATACAGCCATTATTTCTTCTCACAGAGGCCCAAACCTAGCATCTATAGCTCTTCAAAATCATTTATTTGATTTAGAAAAGTGGTTCTATAATTGGCAAATAAAAATAAACGCCTCAAAATCGAGCCATGTAAGCTTCTCTCTACGCAAAGCTTCGTGTCCAGCAGTCAAAATTGACAAGGACGAAGTACCTTCCAAAAATTATGTACGTTACCTAGGACTATACTTGGACAAAAGACTTACATGGAACGTACTTACAAAATTAAAAAGACAAGAACTGACTAAACGGTACAAACAACTATCACATCTTCTGGACTACAGATCTTCACTTGACTTGAGGAACAAACGACTTACCTATAACAGTATACTAAAACCTATTTGGACATATGGAGCAGAACTTTGGGGTTCAGCAAAAAAAGTTCACATACACAAGATTCAAATAACACAATCCAAAATTCTCAGAAAAATTCTTAATGCACCGTGGTATGTTTCGAATCACACAATACACAAGGACATGAACGTTCCTACTATAAAATCATATATTCATAACAAATACATAACATTCCACTTATCGACACAATATCACCCAAACCCACTCGATCTTACGCTTTCCTACTCCCTGTTACCTGGACTTAATAAAAAAAGATTAAAAAGACATTGGCCAAGAGACCTACTGATATTGCATTCCAAAACTCGATGTTCCTGTACAATAGCAAAGAGAAAAACATCTGGATCAAATTTGCTGGATGCGCAATTGCGCAGGTGCAAATGAAAATTAAATAATAATAATAATAATAATAATAATAATAATAATAATAAAAAATCATATGCTTAAGACATAAAATAATTCCTATCGCAATGGATGATAGCAAATAGCGGCCTTCATCGAAAGAGCTTCTAAATAAATATTTACAAGTGTTATAGAACTCTACCTCAGACTAATCTAACGTAAATGTTTGTATAACATTCAATGGTATTGTATAAGTTAGATAAGTCGAAATAATTTCTATTTACCATTCAAATAGCGTATTAAAATGAAAATCATTGCCAGTCTATTGTATAATATAATAAAACTACTAAATATAAATAAATAAATTAATTTTGTTTATTTTTTTAATCGGCTTATATTACATTCGCCTGTAACTCGATTTTCGGCCACGGGAAGTGATTTGCTCTAGATCACGCTCAACCTCCAGATTTTCTCCCTAATTTGGGTAACCACTTTATAAAGACTGGGTGAGCCCACCGAACCAGAAGGAAGAGAACGAGCCACTGAGCTCCCTTAACGCAATTTTAACATAATTTGAACGTATTGAAAATTATTTTGTATTTATTAGTTATGTTTCCTATTAAAGGTTGTTTTTTATTTGTATAAATATGTAATTAAAATAATATTACTTAATTAATTTTATTTACCCTTAGACGTAACACGATAAGCAACTGTACGAGGATTACATTTGTAAATATCCTTGGAAAGTCAGTGATGATTGAAGGTAAATAACTAGCTATACTCATTTTTACTTGAATTTAAACACTTCGTTCAAGAAAGTACCGAAATGGACACATTGTGAAACTTTTATCGCCCCAAAATTTTTTGTTCACCTATCGCATGTCGTTACACCTGGAGAAGGGGTAAACTGAAAGGCGCATGACAGAGCAGCCAAGGCCAATATGGCGGCGCCCAGTTAGCTGACCGTTAAATATTAATGTTTACTATTAACAAATCTCTTCAAAGACTATCAAATCCTTTTATCAGTGTGTATTAATTTTAACTTTGAGTGCTTGAATTTATTTTAAGTTATTTCATATGAATATTTTATGAAATATTTTAATTTTTATCCGGTTCATTCAATATATTTAATTTTATTTAGGCCTTCAGTCATCTTACACAATATTTAAATATATGCTATAAATTATAAATATAACGTCAGAAATGCAAGCGTCTAAAATCGAGAGCCAGTTCTAATCAAGGCAATAGCGGCAGTGATACCAGTACGATTCGAGGTACAAGTACAAGTACACTTACTTATTTTAGTTACCATAAAATGTTAATTACATTTATAAACTGTGAGACTCGAGGCGAAGATGAAGTTATTGATAGAATCATTGAAGTTGACAATGATTCAATGATTTAAATAAATATTGCTCTTACTTTTTAATATGCCATTATAATCTAAATGATTATATTAACTATGTATTCGGTACTCTGATACGCAAATTGAAATGAAATTTTATAATTGAATATTTTGTCTACTATTAATTAAGTTACGATTAAAAAAGCAATTTTAATAGCCTAAATCCAATAATTTTCCATTTTTTTTAGTTAAATGCCTACAAACCGAAAAAAAAGTTTCACTTGCATCGTGGTTTCATAAAACCAAACAACTTTTTTATTATTATTTCATTCACGTGTGTAGTTGTTAACAACGCAAATATTCATACATTGTATTTTTTTTATTTTATTATCTTCTGTAATGACACTATTGACAAAGTCGTCAATTGAATAAATATTTACCTACAATTCAGACTTATGGTGCAATAAACCAAACAGATAATGTTCACGTAATAATCCCCTTGTTTCCTTGTTAAACAAAAGAAAAAAAAAAAACTCAGCCCCCAAAACCACCAAGTTCAAGTTCCAGTACTTGGTTAGCGATGAACTCATACTAAACCAATGAAAAGGGCGTCTTCTACAACGCATGAAGTATGTTGGGTTTATGGTAGAGACTGTACTGCTTCAACGGTTGTGCAGGAATGTGTTTGTCCCAGATTACTACGATTGTCAGGATTTCGCCAGTACCCACAGTGTAGAGACTGGGTTAGCTCCAGAAGGGTCGTCAGATCCGACAATGTCCATCTACGGCCGTTGGAGATAACAGATTAAATAATTTATCTACCACAGCAGGATTTCAAAAATGTACGTCTACAATATTTATTTCTTTTTGCTGTTTTGTAATAAACATTCCAAAGATCTCCAAGTATTTGAAGAATAGCGAAAGTTGAATTATCTGATCGGCTCCAGGAGGAATTGAGACTAGGGCGAAGTGAGCTGCCCGTCTATTCCCGTCTCAGGGTTAGCTTTGCTTTTTCTTTTAGTCCACCTTCTGTTCTTCAATCATCAATCAATCCATTTCCTCTAGGGAAGCAAAGGCGGGATCGAACAGGATATCAAATGAACAGTGTAGGAATTAAAAGGAAATAAAATAAATAGATTGTTATTTACCAACTGGAAGGGAGGAAGTATTAAACGAATTATGCATCGAAAGGTTTCAAAAAGCGAAAACAACTAACACATACTTGAAGATAACCTCATGCAGTGAAATTTTGTATTTAAAAAAAAAATTTTGAGAAATTTGAATCAAGTATTATGTTTGTAAACGTCACTTTAAGCTTTTATGGCTAATCGGACGATGCTACAGTAGGAACTTGTAATATGGGATAATGCATTATGATCGATACCACCCCACTGGGAGAACATAAAAAAATCAAATATAGCCAGGAGCTTTGGCAAAACCAGATGAACTACATCCAAAGGGAAAACATGCGATTACGAATGAAAGTGAGCCAGTTGAATGTTTTTAAAAATTAGTTCTCCACGAGGAGTTTACCTTATAATAATAAGAAATTATATGAAATTTGATAATTAACAAATCTATAGTAAGTACTGGTACCAGTTGCTACCTATAGTAAGTACTGAGTTGCTATGCTGAAGGTACTCGGTTCAAATTCAACTGTGGCAGATATAACTGTTAACTTCCACGGATGAGCCCTGGCTGTAGAGAAAGATTTACAGAACTTCCTGGGGCTCCCCTAGTCTTTATAAAATAGGTATCTTTAATTTGAAAAATTGACGGTTGAGTTTGATTGAGTTGAACAAATCATCTACTTGCACAAATGTTTGCTTATAAACATTACAACCTCTACTATGTTCTGAACCCAAGACCCTTCATGATTTGCAGAGGTGTAAGTTATTTTAATGTTCATTCTTTATTCAAATAGTTAATGATTAGTTTTAGGAGGTTTAAATAACAAACAAAATTTTAATGGTGAGTTCCGAAACATCTTCTTCTTTGCCCTTCCCTTATACCTCACGGTGTCGGGACAGCCTGTGTCCGTCTCCTAAATACCCCCCCCCCTCTTTCCACCCAGTTCCGCCATCAGGTCATCCCATTTATTTCTTGGCCGTCCTCTAGGTCTTTTTCCCTCTGTCTGTCTCCCATACACATTTTGGCAGACGGTTTTTCGGCATTCCTAGTACATGAACGAACCACATCATTTTCCTTCTATGGATGTTGTCTATGTTGTTTCCGCCCTGTCTCCTCTCTTAGCCTCTGATTCCTCATTCGGTCAAGTCTCGCCTTATTGGGAGCTTTTCTCTGGAATTTCATGTCGGTGGCTTGTCATAGGTCAACGTAGGGATGAAGACTTTGTATACTTGGATGAAGGTTTATATACTGTCATCTTTGTCTTCATATCCACTTCCCTTTTTCCGATTATGACATTTCGTAACTGGTAATCAAGTTACTTGCTTTTCTTATGCGCTGGTTCATTTCGGAATCCAACCTGCCATCATTAGTAATTTTTACTCCCAGGTACATACATCCGCCTGTTCCAAATCCAAGCCTCCGCAAGTCACTGCCTCCAGTCCCCTAGAACCACTTTTAGAGACAACCATATATTTTTGATTTGTTTGGGTTCACTGTCATTCCTTTACGACTTAGAGCTTCCTCCCATGCTTTTAATGCTTCTTGTAAGGCTACTCTGTTTTCTGAAATAATGGCGATGTCATCAGCAAATACTAGATTTTTAATGAACACGGGATAAATTCTCCAATTTCCTACTTTAATTTGGGGCTCGTTAGTTTAGCTTCCCATATTATCACAAATAGTAATGGGCTTAGGCTATCCCCTTGCTTTACTCCCGTTTGCATTTCAAATCTGTCAGATTTTTCTCCATTAAGCCTGACTATCCCGTATACTTTTCGGTATAGGCTAAGGATCGCCCGAGTTAGATTAATAGGAACTCCTTTGACTTCTAGTGCTTGCTTCAGTTCAATCCGGGGCACATTATCGAATAATAATAATATGAAATGGATGATAAAGTTGGAGAATTGCAGCATACTTTACCATGAAGTATAGATAGTAAAGTCCTTGGCAAATGGTTCCAAAAATATCCCATCAATGGTTTTAGTAAATAAGTTCCCGCTATAAATAAAAACAATAAATGGGGTGGTGAGCGCATACTATATTTATCGCTTAAACCGCAACTAAATAAAAATTTCGTATTTAATTTCTATAAGAAATCCACTATTTTTCATTTAATTATCTAACAATATAAATCATTAAATAAAATTACTTTAATTTATATTCTCTGTTACTAAGTACCCACTACGATTTTGTGACTTATATTTTGTTTGTTCATTTAACATCAGTTTTACTACGGCTAATCGGACAACGCTTCAGTGTAAATCATAAATTTGGCCAATTGAGATATAATTTGGATAGAGATTTTATACGAGTACATGACACCGCACAGGATCGGCACCACTATTTTATGTCCCTTCCGAAGGACAGCATTAGCAAGTATTTTTTAATCCCTTTAAAAAATCTCCTAGCCTATATTTGCTAGTGACTAATACCATCTATATGTAGGTTATATTTGCTTTACTATTTATTTTTTTAAATACTTTACAATCCTGTTTCATAAAAGAGGCTAATGAATTTTATTACCAATATATAAATTTTAATATAATCATTCATCATAAAATAAAATATTAAAATGTGTTAATGAATCCATTGATAAAAGAAAGTACGAACTGAAGTCCCTTAAAGCCCTTCGAGATGCAAAACCTGGACGGCAGCAAGGTCTTGTAGTCCTAGCATTATATAATGACATTTTATAGATCCATTTTTATTTGTTCTTAATATTTAATTTGCCTAAATCAACTAAATAACACGTTATTGAACAAAAAAATCAATAATAATTTTCAAGTTCTGGAAAACTAAATGTTAAGTTTTTATGACTTGTTTATTTAGAAAAAAGAAGTATAAATGAATAGTGATAATATGGACTTGTAATGCTTCAATACCTGATAGAAGATTTATAAAAGTAATTAATTTGATTGTGACCATATTTAGTTTAATTGGTTTGGAAAATATTTTTAACTTTATTTAAAGGTAAAACAAACTTTATTTTTAAAATCTGATCTGAACTTACACACTTTTGAGTGACAGTCGACATTTGTATACGTTTAGTATAGTATAAAAATAAATGATCATTCGAATGAAACCAAAATCTAAAAAATTTCCGAGTGACGCATAGTTTTCGAATTGTAGAAAAAAAAAAAATAAGATAATACAAATTACAAACTTTCCTCACTGGGAACGTTCTTCATGAGAAATTAAGTCTTTTAAAGGTAAGATTTATCGCAAATTTTTTATTCGTTTTGGGACTGGGCTAAAGGAAGCCTATTGCGCATCAATTATTTTATTATTAATAGAGTTATCGTAATAGATTTGATACGCAGACATTGAAAGGAAAAATAACCTACACAACAAAAATAAACTAATCAATAATGAATAATCTGCTTGATTTGGAAAATCAATTTCTCATGATTTGTAGTGTTGTTGGTTGTTTATTTAACGTTACTTTTAAGATAATATGGCTAGTTGGACAATATAGTATATTAGAGTGGAAGTTTGAATTTTGCCTATCCAGGAAAAATTAGGATAGGGATCTTTAACCAGTATCTGACGCCGCAAAGGCCAGGAATCGCCATTTTAAGTCCCCTCCGAAAGACGGAATAACTAAGGATTATTTGCTCCCTTTCAAAAACTGTAGGCCCACCTGCCAAGAAACAAACATGGAAGATTATTAGGATAACCACTACATTACAGGTGATCCTACTTTTTAGTGTTTGTTTTATTGTTACTTTTTAGTGGTGAAAATAACTAGGGCGTTCAATGACCACACCATTTCCTCCAACGTCACACATTTCATGTTTCATCAGATAGATTCCAGATCCTACGTCATAACAGAGACACTATGACGCCGCAGATGTTACCTTACTACACGAGCTAAATGCACGTTGGGGCTAAAGATAGCAGCACGCGAGGTACACTCCCATGGGTCTGACTATGAACAAAAGCCGAAAGAAAAAACAAATAAATACCACTTTATTTTTAGACAGACAAGTGAAAACCTATCTTCATTAACTGTAGTAGCAATAAATGGAGTAGAGGTTTCAGATCGTTATACAAGAATCCGATCCTTTAATAATTTTAAAATTACAAATTAATTTGATGATTTAATTTTCTCAGCTTTATTCTTCAAGAAAAATAAAATAGTTGAACTATTTATTTGGCTTAGAATATAAATAGAGGGTGTGGGCTAGTTCGGTATGTAGAGCGCTAAATTCCTCTACATCGATGCAAATAAAGATAACGAAAAAAATAACCAAAAGATAACCAATTAGTTATAAACTAATAATATGGATTAAATGTCAAGGAAGATAAAAAAACATAAATCCAAATCAATTCGTTCGGAATCCTTTTATATTGTTTGTTGCATTCTATTTCTGTCTTCGATGTATCCTCAATATTTTATTCTACTTTAATCTGACAAGCAGTTGCCATGGAAACCTTATGAGAAATAAAAAGAAAAAAGTTATTACTTATATTTCAATTATTAAATGTATTTATTGTTTATTGTAGATTTATTGTTTAGTTTGATTGGTAGGAATGGTCGGGAAAAAACTTTAGTTTTTCACCAGTACTTAAAAAAAACACCACAATCGCAACTAACTTCAACTACTATTGGTTCCATGTAAAAATTATTGTTTTAGTAAATGTGATATGTTTAGGTATATATCGTTTAGTGAAGGTATATATCGTGGAGCTACAAGTAATATACACCTAGTAAAAAAATTGATTTTGATAAAACGCTGAAAGTTTAGAAGTTAGTGTGATTACGAAACATCGAAAAAATAATAATAAAGATATTTATTTGTGATTACACAATATGACTAAGTGGGTTTCATCAGTAAAAACATCTCATATTAAGTATAGCAACTAAGCACTCAAGACAGTGAGTGACTCCATTCCCATGGCGGGTAGTTAGGGCATTGTTCATGTTTATGTCAGTTGGTTCAAATTAAAATTTATTTTAACTATAATTCCTAATCATATCAAAGAAAAATAAATTTCAGAACTTGAAATTAAACTGTACCGCAGTTTGTTCGAGTTGCATTACAATAAGTTTTATTCGTTTTATATTTAATATTAAAAAAAAAATACAAATTATCGCGAGCTTTAGAATGGAAAAGAGAGTATAATTATGGTTAATGAGTAGATTTCGTTAATCATTTCATCAATAAATAAAAGAGAACTAATATTTCGAAGTTTAGATGATGTAAGTTTGTTGACACGTTCATTTCTATATGAAATGATTACCGAAGTATACACATTTCCCATAATAACATCGTCTTTTCCATACTAAAGCTCATAATTGTTTGTATTTTTTGAAAATATTAAAATTGAAACGAATGAAAAGATAAAACTTTTTGTGACTCAATTCAAAGCACAACCTGCGGAATAATTACAAATTGTAATTATGTAAATATTTCCATAAATTACCAAGCAGTTATGAGATAAAAGTGGTAAATGAATGCCTTTTTAATATTAATAATTAAATTAATATAAAATATTAGCCAGCTCTAACTCCTAATAGTATTGAAATAACTTCCAATTTAAGAGAAAGGATGTCAGGACCGAAACATGAAAACTTCAGAAAAGGTAATTCCTAATTGAAATTGCTCACATAATGACATTTCTTTTTCCCTAGTTTTGTTTATCAGTGTAATGATGTGCTCTCCAGGGACCTCGTTTCGAGCCAAACACGCCATACAGAAAGTTTAGCAAGCATGTTCCAAAGGATGCTTTCAATTGCTAATAAAAAAAAAAAATATATTATATTTATTTGTAAATGTATACATCTATACTTTTAAAATTCTGATTTTTCGTATGCTTAGCTTTGTATTGTATATAGGACACCTCTTCTTGAATTTTTAATTTTTGTATGAATATGTTCTTATCGTACAGCTGAAATATCTCGGACCGATTTTTTGGCAATGATATCTCATTTGTAATGGATGATACTATTTTTTATTGCTAGTGAAACGTTTAAATAACTCTTTATTTTTTATTACAATTTAGTTTTAAATAAATATTTTTACTATGTTTATTTCTCATCTTCGACTTCGTTTTTATAAATTTTGTATTTTTGCTAAATACTACTGTACATGCATTTTTTAAAATATCTAAAGCGCGAAATCAAAGATTTATACACATAAATTTGTTAAATTTACTTCCAATTTTTCGTGTGTAACGAAATTGGGTATCGAAAATCGAAAGATAAGGCAGAGACAAAATTGAGAAAATAATTTTTTTTCATAGGCCTTAGTAAAATATAAAGGATTTGATTTGGATATAGGATATATAAAAAATTTAACAAAAAAACTTATTTAAAGCCACGTGTATTTATATAACTAATTTATCATTTTTTTGTTAACTGACTGCTTATTAAATGAACTAACGAACGACGGGAATGCATCACGAATCGCTAAACAAAAAAAAACCCATCAGAGAATAAAATAAATATATTTGTAAAATAAACATATTGAATGAAATATATAGACAAAATCATTAGCAAAAATTAAAAAAAATAATAAGATGAAATCTAAATTTACAATGTCGTAGATGAAAAGTTAACATAATTGAGATTGCATAAAACTTTTTAAAAACGAACTCTTGAAAAATAAAAAACAGAATGCTTAATATAACAAATATCAACGAAACTGTGAAATAAAGGTGGTTTTAATTTTCCTTTTTTTGATAACTTATTTCTACTTCTGTCTATATTTTCTATATCATATTTTTGCTACCTACATCAAAATAAAAACCTTTATATTTTACTAAGACCTACGAAAAAAAAATTGACTTTCTTATTTTTTCAATGCCTTATCCTTCGATTTCCAAAATATGGCCTTTTTACATAAGCGAAATTGGAAAAAAAAATTAACAATTATATGAATATAAATCCCTAATATTACGCTTTAGATATTTAAAAAAATGTATATACATCATTATAAAGGAGTCTAACATAAGAAATAAACATCATAGTAAAAATATTTATTAAAAACTAAAAAATGTATAAGTTATTTATACTTTTCACCAGCCATTAAAGAAAGTATCTACCATTATAACTCATAAACAAGGAAGTTATTACCAATAAATCAAACCCGGATATTTCAGCTATACAATAAGATTGCATTTATTCATAATAAAAAAATCTTGAAGAGGTTCTTTCCTTATCTACAAAGCTAAACATTTATAAAAGTACACGTGTTTACACGTCATATAAAAAAATGAAAAAAATTAAATATAATAGATTTAGAATAATAGATAGAAAATAAATTTTAGTGGCTAACAATCTCAATTAATCCAAAAATAAGGGGAAAACCTTCAATGATTTTCCTTACAACTTAGATATTATTTTTCAAAAGTATTTTCAATGAAAATGAATTATTAAAATATAGTTTTTAATTTAAACAAGAGTATTAAGGATCTGACAATTCGATTGGGGCGAGAGCTAGGGAATAGAAATCTAGATGGATAGGAGACCAAAATAGGAACTGCGACTCAACTCAGTCCAAGTAATTGTTTGTTTCGCGGTTGTTTCAGCCCCCAATTTTTTTTCTTTTCTCGAATTATCGTAACTATTGGAATTATAAGTTTGCAACGATTAAAATTTACCGAAAAGGGGTAAATGACATTAAAATAATAAATAATCTGGTCTTAAAATCGTATTGGACGAGCTCTATAAACAATTCAAGTTTTACTAAATTGATACAAACATTGGAATCATACCTTATCACGAACAAGATTAACATAAGATGGCGTAGCACAAGACATTCAAAAATCTTTATTTTTTTTTCCTCACTTGCCAAGTATTAACAATTGACAATTATTAGATTAGCATCTAGAAAAATAAAACAAAATGACATGATGGGCACGAAGAACAGTACTCAGCGGTAACTCTCCAGTGGGTTGATTTAACTTCTTATAATAACAGATCTCTCATAAAAAAATTATGTAATAAAAAAATTACAATTGTGAAGGCAGATTGACTGTTTTATTTTCAACTTCTATAATTTTCATAAATAACTAATGACACAAATGTGTTATTTAATTCATATTATTGTAAGCTTATTAAAGTAGTAAGATTTACTTGACAATGGAAGAAGGTTTTTTATTCCCTTTGAAAATTTCTAGGGCCACCTGCCGGGCTACGAACCCGCGATCTTGGGTTTAGTAGTTTGTTACGCTAACCACTAGACCACAGGTCGCCCCATGATTAAAATGTTATGTTAAGAATATGATGTTATAATAAATGATATTTTAATTAAGTAGGCATTGATTAATAATTATGAATGAATAGCTGCTATGAATGAGAACAATCGACCTCGTCCCAGTTGTGCCAGATAGAGGCTCAGATACTTCACGTGACGTCAAGGCGAGGCCACGGCTAGTTGAACTTGGAACACTATTTCCAAAACAAGTTGGTCCAGGAAGTGATTTTGACTTCCGTGTACATAAAATAAAATGAGATATAATTTCCTAAAATAGCATAATAAATACAAACGTAATTTAGTGTTCATTTATATGAAAAGGCGATCGATCGACGGTAAAAAGTTGTATTCCTAGACTCCATATAGAATAAAGAAGTAAAGCGCAGTTAAGGAATGGATATGTTCTGTTATACCAGGATAATTGATGAAAAATAAACAAAATAAAAAAAAGCGATTAAATCCATAAAATTTACTTTTTCACATGTTTTCGCTAGCTTTGTCAAACAATGCTTTGTGCTAGCGATACTTCAGGTCCAGAACCGGAATAAAAGGGTGAGGATTAATGTGGCAAAGCGCCGTGTTACACAATTCTTTGACTAAAAATAGCGAAAAATGTAAAAAAAATAAATTGATAAAATTTCGTAGCTAACCGCTTTTGAACCGGACTATCTCTAATATATTATATTTAGTATAAAGGTATCACTTTTCTTCTTCTTACTAAGGTCTCCTATTCTTTCAATGAATCTTGATAATAATTACGGCCTAACCGTTTTGGTCTTTTTACTCGTTTGTAATTATCTTTTTGATCTGTAAAAATCTGGACAAACGTCTAACATGGAATCTTCATACAAGACTGAAAAGACAAGAAACTGCTCGACGTTTTCGCCTACTTCAACATTTACTGGACAAACGTTCAAAGCTCCCAATTAATTACAAAAGACTCATTTACATGACAGTTATCAGACCTATTAGGACATATGGAGTTGAGCTTTGGGGCTCTACTAAACCATCCAGTTCATCTCGTATCCAATCCTTACAATCCAAAATCCTTCGTAAAATCCTCAATGCTCCTTATTATGTCACAAAAACTCATCCATCATGATCTTAATATCCCATATGTTGCTGATTTGGCCCAAACTAGATATCTATCCTTCTATGACAAGCTTCATACACACTTGAATCCGCTAGTCTCTTTAACTTGCTTCCCATAATATTCCTGATAACCCT
Source organism: Arma custos (assembly GCA_037127475.1). Lineage (NCBI taxonomy): Eukaryota > Metazoa > Arthropoda > Insecta > Hemiptera > Pentatomidae > Arma > Arma custos. The sequence goes on from CM073762.1 coordinate 23,926,113, forward strand.
CCGAGGCGTCTGAAACGAAGATGGCCTCGAGACCTTCTACTATAGAACTTTATTGGAGTGCTATCAATGGATAGTTTCTCCACAAGTGTTTTTTTTTTCATGTCCTTTGTTCATACAGCAGATTTATTCGATGTAATATAATTACAGTTATAAATATCAATAAATTATTCTATTCTCCTAAAAAAAACGATCTGAAAAATGCATAGGCGTCAAGGTTTGTAGAATCTCTTAGGTTCTGAGTCACGAGTATTTCTTTCTCCCGATGCCTCTTTTTCCTTCTATCTTCCCCTCCATGATCAGTTTCAGAAATTGGTACTTGTGATTCCGGAATGTACGACCCCAGATATAATAGGCTGCATTTCTTCGCTATTTTCAGCAGCCGACTTTCTCTTCCCATAAGACTTAACATCTCAAAAGTCCGTCCACGGAATTTTAAGGATTCTCCTGAACACTCGAATTTTGAAGGCCGGTTCATGACATTGGCCTATATTGCCCAAGTCTCCGCTGCATACAGCCACACAAAATAAAGGTAACGTTCCACAAAACGGTGCTGTCGCTTTAAAATAAGACTCTCGTTGCTTAATAAAGATTCAATAGACAATTTATGCATTAGATTGCTATATTTCTTTATTGTACCATTTTTTTTTAGAAACAAAAATGATAGATACCATCGTTTTGGAAGTATGCAAAAATTAAATGCTAATCTTTCGCTTTCAAAGTCGCAGAAGAGTTTTGCAAAGTTCCCGTTTCGCTTAATAAGTAATCCGATCTCCAAAGGGTTTCTCATTTCGTTCAAAAACCGGTCCTGATTCCTCAATTAAATATACATTATATCCTTCTAGCTGCCATCAACGCCGGAATGTTGGAGGAAAACTTAGATCGAATATCGTGCGAAAAATTAAAATTAACTTTGCAAAAAAAGTTATACCGCTTTCAAATGTCTGGAAATCCCAACAAGCTCACGAGTACAAAAAGAGAAGTTAAAAAAGTGGTTATTTTGTTCTTATTATTTATTTTTGCATTTACGGCTGCCAATCGCGATTAATCGTGCGGTTGAAACAGTATGTTGATCGATTATAAAATGAGTTTTTTAAAATGGGGCATGCAATTACCGAGTGGTAAAAACATATTAAGTCAATTAACAAAGAAATTATAGGGCTAGAACTTTTTGTATCAATTGTTACATGATTACATACGAGAATACGATAATTATTAAACATAACAATAAACACATAATAGGGGCTAAAAGAAATAAATTCTACAAGATGGGATTCATGGATTTAATTAAAACTTTAATCCCGCATTCCTTTTTCCTGATATTTAGTCAGATTTTCTTCATGAATCTTATAGATTTTGGGGTATGATTTCGGATTCATATGTGAGAATAAATATACACTCGCGTACTCTATGGATCAAATGAGCTTAAATAAATTATCTATAGTTATTATCTAAAGATAATTTAAAATATTTTTGTCTTATTATTAATTTTGTTACTATCATAAGTCAACTCCAATAAAGAATAGAAATATCATTTCTATTGTCAAAAAACAAAACAATAATGATTTGAATGTGGTTATCAACGAGAAAACTATTGGTACGTTGCAAGTAGATACTTTAAATTTATAGGGAAAATGTGTACAATATAAAATATTTAATGAATTTTCCCCTGTAATAATTATCTGTCACTAAGCCCTTATTAATCTACTGACTGAATGTCTATGGAGTAAATTTAATTCGAAGGTTCGTAGGTTTTTTTTATGCTACTCACAGCATTTTTAATAGAACCGGTCAAGAAATGAATTTACTTTAAACCAAGTAGCTAAATTAAAAAATCTACATTTTCAGCAATACTGTGCAACAAAATAATTATTATGCATTACAAACATATTGATTTGTAAATAATGGCAGATTTATATTTAAATATTTATGTAATTAAAGGCACATAGTATACTGGAATGTGCTAATAAATAAACGGTCCTTTCAAAGTAACCCCTTGAATAGGAAAAAAAATACATATTGATATTAATATTCTTTAAGTATTACAGGAATAGTGTTGAAAAAATAAATAAAAGATAAATGTAAACAAAATTGAGATAAAAATAACAAAAAAGCAATGCATTTTAAACAAGCACAGCAATTATGAGAGTTAACAGACTAGAAATAATTTTTATCTTAAAATTTACACACACATTGAAGGCACATACAAAAGCAGTACGGAAACAAATATTCCTGCAAAAAATGTACGACGGAATTAACAGTTCTTTCGACTTATTGTTGAAAATTATATACAATTATATATAAACAATAAATATCAAATTTCTATGATTTAATTTTATATTTTCCTGTATTTAAAAAGTTATAGTATTAAAAACTTTACATGAACAGGACAAGAAGAATTAACCAGCAACTATTTTCGATGTTTGCATATATCTTCTTTTTTTATGTAAAAGTATAGTTATTCTGAGTTTCCTTAATGAATATTCTGCGCATACTAATATGCATTAACTTTTTATCCACAAAAATATATGAATATCAATTAATTAAAATATATTTAAATGAAACTGTATTTTTAAAACTTTAAATAGTGACGTACATTATGATATGACGACTAATTTCTTAAGCTAACAATAACAAAGTTATATAATTATCTTGATTAAGTATTTGATGTAAAAAACTGTTTTTATGTATGATTAATATACATCTGTTTTCAGTTTATGGGGAGTTGAGACTTCTATGTAATATTCCACATACATGAAAATACATTAGTTACATTATAAGAAATATATGTTAATAAAGAAAGTAATAAAGAAAGAAACAATGCAACAGAAGCAAGATGCAAAGTCGTACTTACTGTCAACTGTGACGAAGATATGAAAGAATTATGTTGAGATGGGAACGCACGAGCGGCCTGTGACAGAATGAAAGGATAGAAAATTTGTTAGTAAAAAGATTTTGAGATACTAGACTATATTGGAGTATGTGATTTATTAATATAAATTTCATTCTATTCTACTGCATACAACATGCCTTCATTCATCATTCAAATAAATCGAAATGTTATATAAAACTTAATTCCAAAGTTATAAAATACCGAGTAATGCTCCACTAAGCCATCGAATTCCTCTCGTATCCAATCCTTACAATCCAAAATCCTTCGTAAAATCCTCAATGCTCCTTATTTTGTTAAGAATAAAGTCATCCATAACGACCTTAATGTCCCTTTTGATGCCGATTTGGCCCGAACCCGGTATCTATACTTTCATAACAAACTTCATTCCCACTCAAACCATCTAGTTTCAAACCTAGCTTCCTCTTCAATTCCTGATAATCCTCCGAGGCGTCTGAAAAGAAGATGGCCACGTGACCTTCTTAGTTGAACTTTGATTTGAGTACTACCAGAGGGTAGTTTCTCTACTTGTCATTATCTCATGTCATTATTTATCTGTTATACTATTTACTTGTTGTATTATTGTAATACAGTTGTAAATATCAATAAATAAAAAAAGTTATAAAAAGAAATATATCAACATGAAATCTCAGCATGTTGCAGTTTATGTGCTTATAAACATTCGAACATGTTATTATTACAACATTCGAAGTTGTTACAAAAGTACTTGTGCATCTTGATTGACCTTCATATTAGCCAATCCGTCAGATGTTGATTACATAGTCCTTATAAACAACGTCATTGCATTTTTTAAATTTATTTTATAATTGAAATAAGAACAAAAGAAGACAATTAAGGTTCGCAAGGCATTAAGGCAAATTCAGAAATGCATGCAATAAATGTTTAAATTGTTTAGTGATATCAATTGACTAAGAAGAAGAAAAATCTTCCCAAACCATATCATTTACACCAAGTGAGAAAAATATTTCTAATCTGGATATTGATGGTTTATTTTTAAATGCATTTTGGTGTTGTTTGTTTTTTTAGATTAATTTATTGATATTTACAACTGTAATAATATTACAACAAGTAAATTTGCCAATATGAACAAATGACATGAAAACAAAAAACACTTATGGAGAAACTACCCATCGATAGCAGTCCAATAAAGTTCTATAGTAGAAGGTCTCGAGGCCATCTTCTTTTCAGACGCCTCGGAGGGTTATCAGGAATAGTATGGGAAGCAAGTTGAGAGATTAGCGGATTCAAGTGTATATAGAGCTTGTTATGGAAGGATAGGTATCTAGTTTGGGCCAAATCAGCGATATATGGGATATTAAGATCGTGATGGATGAGTTTGTTTGTGACATAATAAGGAGCATTCAGGATTTTACGAAGGATTTTTGATTGTAAGGATTGGATACGAGATGATTTGGACGGTTTAGTAGAGCCCCAAAGCTCAACTCCTTATGTCCAATAGGTCTGATAACTACCATGTAAATGAGTCTTTTGTAATGAATTGGGAGCTTAGAGCGTTTATCCAGTAAATGTTGAAGTAGGCGAAAACGTCGAGTATTTTCTTGTCTTTTCAGTCTTGTATGAGGATATTTTGTTGGGATAAACGTCTTTTCCTGTAAAGACAAACAGAGCGAGTAAGTAATAACTCTCCTGCTAAGGAATGTTAACATCCATTCTAACACGCCCAGACCTGATGCAGCAGTAACGGGGTTGCTAAGATAGGTAACAACCTCAGTTTCCGAATGCCTCACTTTAACGATCGAATTAGCCAGGAAACGTAAACGCCCTTCCGATCAGTTTTATTAGTAACTTGACCTAGGCAAAACTGGTTGAGAACCATTAAGGCAACCGGAAAGGAACTAAGGTCCAGATTTATCTAATTTTAATTTTTTTTTTCTGAATAGGTAATGAGAAACTATGGGCTTAGTTTCTTTCCTGGAGTATTATAATATTATTCAGAAAAAACATGAAAAATGTAAGTCACAATTACTTTTTTTTAAATTACTATTTTTATTCTATTAAAAAAAAACAACCCATCGGCGTTTACCAAACGCTTTTAATATTCAAATTAAAATATCTAAATAAAACCTGTACCGCTACAACCCATGGAGGGCCTTGGGTTCGGGAGATGGTAGAGGCTGTTTCTTGGACTATGTCAGGGAGGTGACTTGCCCTATATCACAACTCAACCTCCATATTTTTTCCATTTATGTTTGGGTACCCACTTCATTGAGGCTGCAAAAGCCCCAGGAGGTCCCATAGGATCCACCTCCGGTCACTAACAGATTAAATGAAAGTCTGCCAGCGAACGGGATTTGAACCCAGAACTTTCGGGGCGCGGCAGCCCAGCACCCCACCACTTAGCCACTCCGCTCCCTAAATATTATTTAATCAATTATTTGGCTTTCTATTTTTCGAAAAAAAATTTACTAATAATAAAAAGAACAAAATTTTATGGAATTTTTGTTTTTTCTTTATAGTTTTTTCCTTCTATTTTACTCCGTTAAATTTTGGAACTAATAATAGAATTTTACTTTCGATATCACATTACAAATTTCAGTTTTTTCCAAATTCAACTGTTGTCAGCTTAAGTGATTAAACATAATGAGATATAAATTTAGGAGTTAGCAGAAAAATAAAATATGAGACTTTTTAAAAAATATTCATTCATGCATAACGAATTTTGTAACAACCAAGTAATAATGGCAAGCCAACTAAAATTATATATATACTAAAAGAATTATTCTTATTTTTTTAAATAAATATGCATTATGGTGATTTATGCAGAGATTGTTATTATATAATGTAATTGAGCAATTACCTGTTCCGATGAAATCAGAATGGGAGTCCTTCCGCTGCCATAAGTTTCATATTTGTGTGAAATATTTATGTGTCTATATATATTATTTTTTTCATTTGTAAATTTATTCTAATATTTAGCGTAACAATGAATTCTACGACTTTAGTAAAACTACTTGTACAACGTAATCACTTTCTATTAAAACTTTCTTATGTCATTGATATTTGTATTTAACAGCAATACACTTAAATAAGTAAATTATAGATTAAATTTTCCTTATTGTGGCAATTATCTTCCAAGAACTCACAAGTTTGCTCTAATTTAAATGAATCGATATAAAATAAATGTTCTTTCGAATTGTATCTGTGATAATTCTAATCTTTATGATCCATTCTTATTCTAATCTTTATGATAGCCTAAACTTTATGATCCAAGTTCAGGCTAGGTTTGGAAACGATTATGGAGATAAAAAAACTGTTCCAAAACCCACGAAATGTCTTGGGTCCAGTATTTGATCGAGTTATTTGATCTACTAATATTATTCATGATCATTTAACCCACTCGAGACCGATTGCACACCTTGTGTGCAATTGATTTCCGAGGCTATAAGACTTTGAAATATCAGTAATGTGCAATTATCAGTTATTCTGAGTAAACTAATCGTCGAAATGAAATCTGTAAAGTACAGGAAAACAAAATTTGGCATTGGTTTTTTACTGTGTAACAAAAAATCTGAAAACTTATTTTTTTTTTATCTTTTTACTATTTTTTAAAAATTTTCTTTGAATTTATTATTGAAAGAAAAATAACGATTTTATATTATCTAACTATTTTTGAAATAAATGTTTATAAATTTTTTAATGATGTATTTTCATTTTACCTTACATTGCAAACAGGGTGTTCAATCCGCTCCTCGCAATAAAAATTTTCCGAGGAGCGAGCTGCACACCCACTATAAAATGATATTATTTATGTTAATTAACTTACGAATTGGGCGATTTCCATAGTAAACATGCGTTTTTATTAAAATGGACAATGTAAAGAAAAAAATAATTTCGCTCCTGGAGACCGTGTTCGAAAAAAATCGTCGTCTCGAATCTATTAAGAAGATAGTTGATGTTTTTTATATTATACAAAAAGGTGTATTTCATTCTGATGCTTTGTACACAAGAACGTTGTAGGCTCAAGTTATGATGCTTAGAAAGATGAAAATTTGGCCAAATTAATATTATCGTTCGGCAATTATTCGCTCTCTAATAGTTCAGCGTGGTTATCGATTTAATTATCGATAAAACAATCGAATTATTCTGTTCTCGAAAACCAAAGAATATTTGGCCCGAAGTAAGAGTGATGTCCTTGAGAGAAAAGACTCAGGTCCACCTAAACCGGGATGACCGATCAATGAAGGTAAACAATTTCCTTAGCACATACTAACAGCTTAGGACAACTTTGTCACCAGCAGCAAATGGTATATTAGGTATCATTCTTTCAAACAAATTAATAAACAATACAAAAAAATAGTAATGAATAGGGGTAATGATATAGAAGATTTTATTTTATCGAGGTATTAAACATTCAATATTCGACTATTGAGATCGAAGGGTTTATCGCCATTCCTAACAAAATTGGAAGTTTAAAATATTAAAAATGTGAACAATCCAAAATAGAACATAAAAATTCAAATAAAAACCATTGTCCGTTCGCCAATAGTTTTTCGAGCCGTTTATTTAAGGGAAAAAGATATACAACGGTTTATCTGTCACCTTTCAGATTATTAATTAATATTTATTTGTTCTTAATTAACCTTTGCATGAAATAGAAATTAAGAAAAAAATTTACATGAAAATAAGTTTTCATAGGAAATTTTCAAGATTTTTTGAATAAAACATCCAAGTCTGGCAACACGTGTATGCGTGCGCGTGTTTGTACGTGTGGTAGGTATAGCGTAAAAACGAAAAGTTTTACTAAACACAGAAGACATTTTTAACATAAATATACACCTGAGAAATCACACGATTTCCAATAATTTTCAAAACTTCATCTTTAATTGTATTTATCTGACTTCTTATCGTTGTTAAGAGTAACGAAAAGAAGGAATAGTATGAAGGGATTTTATAATTAAATACGGGAGAAATATAATAAACGTTTTTCCCAATAAAAAATAAATAAATTTTCGGAAATAGGAGTAGTAATATAGATGTAATATATCGTTGACAAGCTAAACGTACATAAAAAAATAATAATACCTAACTTGAAAAAAGTAGTATAAATGGAAAATGTTAAAAAACATATACATTTAAAAGATCGCCATTGCAGAAAATATTAACAGATAATTTTAATTACAAATATTATTTAATGAATGATAAATGTTACCATGGAAACTAAATAGAGAATTTTAAACTTTATTTCAAATACCACAATATTGACGAGTAATGGTTGTGAAACCTCCCTAACGCACTATTTTTTTTTAAATACTGGTGCCTGAAGGCGGACTGTTTCCGGTTTTACAAATCATAAAACTGTTCATTTAATCGTGGGAGGAGCGAAGTAGCTCAGTGGTAGAGCGCTGAGTTGTCATTCCGAAAACCCTGGTTCAAATCACGCTGCAGGCAAGAGTTTTATTTAGTTTGTTTGCAGCCGGAGATGGATATCATGTAGGATCTCTTGGGGTTCACCCAGCCTCTATAAAGTGGGTACACAAAATAAGGGGGAAAATCTGGCGGTTGAGCGTGATCTAGGACAAATCACCTCCTTGCACAACCATTGTCCATGAAACAGTACAGTCTCTACCATGTATTGAACCCCAGACCCGCCCACGGGTTCCAGTGGTAGAGGTCTCCCGATATTATTAAAGAAAGTGAAGTTCCTTTTAATACTTGTCTTGTAAGTGATCCTTTCAAAATGTGAGTACCCGCTTAATATTGTTTTAAGATTGAATGAAACACCCAGTAATGCGAAGTAGAAGCGGTTTCAATTATGTAATTCAAGAAAGGTTAATCTGCAATGATTATTCATAATTAACTGAAATTTGAGCTTTAAATTAATTATTCAAATTCTCAAGACGTTGTGCATAATTTCCCCACTTATATTATACGTAACTATGTTATTTATTATTAAGAATATAAGAAAATAAACATTAAGAATAAATTTTGTGTTATTATTTTCATAAATACAGAATATGCTCATAACAATTAAATGACTAACTCGATAACACAGTTCTACGATGAAAAAACTGTACCATATTTAACTAGTGGGTTTAACAGTATTTTTTGGGCTGATTACGGAAAAAATATTGACAAAATCCATCATCCCTAGATAAGTCACAAATTTCAACTGAAAATTTCTTATTTGATTCATCAAAATGAAGTTTGAAAGCTGTACTGCTTCACAATGGTAATCGATATGCTTCTGTACCTTCTATGAGACACTCAGTCCATTCGAAAGAATGCTACAAAAATCATGAGTTTGTTCTTAATTAATTTGCTCGGTTACTCTGACCATAAATGGACCAAGTGTGGGGATTTGAACGTTATTTCCATGTTATTAGGTCAACAAAGTGGTTACACAAAGTTTCCATGTTTCCTCTGTGAATGGGATAGCCGTGACAGGAAACGCTATGTCAAGCAGACGTGGCCAATCAGAAAGGCTCTTATTCCTGGAGTTAAAAATGTTGAAAGTCAAAGTTTAGTTGATCCTAAAAATATATTACTTCCACCCCGTCATATCAAATTGGGGCTAATGAAACAGTTTGTGAAAGCATTACCCAAAGAAGGAGAGTGTTTCAAGTATTTTTGTGAACAGTTTCATGGTATATCCGATACTAAGCTGAAAGGGGGCCTGACATCAGAAACCTTTTAAAAGATGAAAACTTTGTCACTAAAATGGAAATGGAAGAAAAAAATGCCTGGAATTCATTTAAAATTGTTGTAACAGGCTTTCTTGGAAACAAAAAAGACTCAAACTACAAAACTTAGGTTGCTGAATTGTTACAAAACTACAATATGTTGGGCTGCAACATGAGTGTCAAAGTCATTTCCTTCCCTCACATCAGGACTACTTTCCAGAAAATCATGGGGCTGTAAGTGAGGAACAAGGCGAACGTTTTCATTATGATATAAAAGAAATGGAGCGCAGATACCAAGGTCGATGGAAATTCGACATGATGACAGACTACTGTTGGATTTTAAAAAGAGAAGATTCTCAAGAACACAGCCGAAAAAGTACCAAAAGAAGCTTTGATGTAAAAAGAAAATGTTTTTACAAAGAATTACGTATAATAACTTTACAACACATGTGCATCACTTTTATGCTCATTTTAGTTACGTATCGTTGTTGTTTTTTTGCTTTTACTTCATGTTAAAATAATAAAAACAAATCCAAAATTTTTCGTTTTTTTGTACTTTTTCCAAAAACTTCAACTTTATTTTGTAGGAAAGCCTTAAGTGATAAAAAAAAACCTTGTCATTTTTTAATTCAGCGCAAAAAACTACATAAAGATCAGTTAACTAAATCAAAACAATTTTTTAAAAACTTAACTTTGCAGACCTGTGTAATAAGAAAAAATTCTCATGCAGCACATGGAGAGAATTCATTTGAAGCGAAAACGATTGTCACGGAATACTATTAAAGGAAAATTGAATTTAAAATCTAAGATATTTCAGATATCTAATTTTAACTCTGGTATCTTTTATAGGTTCAGAATTTTAAATCATGTTGCGGAGTTAGTAGGTCAGGATGCTTTGGGTTTGATGGTTTGTAAAAAAAGGTTGTTTGCTTTCACTATTTTGATTCACCCTTTCAAAGGTTTCTAGTTTATTATCTACAGAATGCGAATTCCTTCTTATTTTTATTAAAACATTAATTTTATTTATGCATTGTATAACTGTGTATATGCACCCGTCTAAGAATAAGCGAACGTGCTGTTTATGTGATATGCATATCGTATGACGGGCAATGGAGCATTAGAGTAGCCATCAGAAAATCTTATCTGCCCTTAAATTAATTCATGTAAATAAATTCAGAGTGGAAAAATTCTAATCCAGCTAATTTCATGTATTTCTAATGAACATAACAGTCGTATTTTTACAGTCAACGAGTCTGCTGTAATGCGCATGTAAGTTATTGAGAAAACTACAAAGTAAAAAATTATTATTACTAAAAAGCAATAAATATATTGATTGCTAATTTCATAAAAGTAATCATTCTCAGAAAGGAACCGATAGAATTACTTCTCGATTATTTATTATTATTATTATTATTAAGAAAACAAAAAAAATATTTACCACTGTAACCCGTGAAGGGTCTGGGATTCTGTATGTGGTAAAGACTGTAATCTTTCTTGGACGACGATTGTGCAGAAAGGTGATTTGTCCCAGATCACGCTCAACCGCCAGACTGTTCCCCCTTATTTTGGGTACCCACTTTATGGAGGATGGGTGAGACCAAGGAAGGTCCCAGATCCCATAGGATCCATCTCCGGCTACTAACGGATTCAATAAAAGTCAGTCAGCGAGCGGGATTAGAACCGAGGACCTTCGGTGTGGCAACACAGCGCTCTAAGCGTCACAGCGGTGAACGCTCCTCCTACCGCCTCACACTCCCTATCTTTTGTATAAATAATAATAATAAATTTGTATTGAGAGCAATTAAACAAAGTTATTTGGCACGTATTGTATTTGTGATCTCCATTTGAAAACCTCCCCTAAGGGATTCATGTGGGAGCGTCTATTGAGAAACCTCCCGTTGAAGGCACTCCTAGCAAGTTTCATCACTCTGTAGTCGACACCGGAGAGGTTTCAGCTTCCTTGTCGGTTTCTATGACAATGTGTCTGTCTGTAATGATTGTACCAGTTAGCTCAGGTGTTTAGGAAGTGAGACATGACATTTTTTGTGGTTCTTCTTGATCGTGTCATGATGTTCAGGTCTTTTGTCTTTTGTAGTGCTTCATTAGTAATGTAGAAGTGGCAATGAGTAATATAACGAGGCTAACTTTAGGAACGGATAGCATTTTTAAGAAACACCAATTATATAAAATATGTTTACGTCTCACGACAATTTCACACAATTGAAGGAAGCGAGAAAAAACGTACACGATGGGCCAGATTTCCTTTCACAATTAAATCGCAATGATGTGGTTAAAGCAATGTGTAACCCGGCACTATTCTTGAAGGACATTGCTATAATTAATGCAAAAATATATCATCTTTCTTTTCGATCACTTTTGAAATATGATGCTTTAAAAATATCAAGGACTTATCACACCATTCGAATTCGCTACTCATTAAAAGTGATTACTTGATTCAAGAAGAAAAGGTTAGTAGATTCTTGTTTTGGTGCACTTGAAGTATGTAAATTTAAAAAATATACATTTTTAAAAGAATTTTTCGAAGTCATTATTATTAAAAGTCAAATCCATTATTGAGAGATTAATTGTAAAACACAGGCAATATTTTAGATATCTCCTGTTGGTCTAGATAATTCTGAGTCTCTCCGACATGGAGAGCCTAATCCTACAATTTTGCACTTCAGGCAAAAGAAGTCTAGAAAGCAGCTTGCAAATCGGCAAACTATTCGGTACTTCAGGACTGGAAAAACAACATAGGCCAGCAAGAGATAGCACAACTCACTTTAGCAGCCTAAGTTTGGTCCCTAACAGAGGTGGTGGTCAGATGAGTGAAGGAAAAATAAGACTTTTCCCTTACATATATCGGCACAGGTCGAATGATTCAAACCTTAAAATTGCTTGAATGTCATATTTAAAATATTCGATACACTTTTGATTACTTCCTAATTGAAAATATTAACTAATTAATGCTTTTTATGAATGTTATACGAGAAAGTAAAGCTAAATTTGTAAATATGCTTTGCCAGTAATTCTATGGCATTTTCAATATTTTAAATTTACGAAATATTTATGAATAGATTTCATTAATAAGTCATTTTGAGCTTCTGACGTTATATGAGCTATCGACTGTTTAAAGTTATGTGATTTTGAGCTGTTTATTTATAATAATTAGTCTATGCTGACTGGCTCGTTATTTATAGCTATTCAAGCAATATTTTGAAGCAAAAATATTATTGTTATATAATAAATATTTTAAGTGTAATTACTGTCCGGTAAGTTATGCAATCATATTCCGCTCAAACCATGAATCTGATCCATAATCTTCGATTCAGTAAATGGTATAATATATATATATATATATATATATATATATATATATATATATATATATATATATATATATATATATATATAAAGACTTAAAAAAACAATATTAAATTAATTAAATAATACTTATTAATTGTTAAGGTCACTTGTCGTGTAGTGTTTAGCATGACAACCTACTATGGCCAACTTTTTGGGTTTGCAGTCCAGAAGGTGCCTTTAGGATTTTTTAAATTGGAGTAAATTGTTTTGGTAATGCCTTGCTTCAGGAGCGAAGTAATATGGAGGTTAAAGATCCTAATTAAACTTGGATACTCGAAATTCAAGATTTCCACTGTAGCATCGTCCAGCATACAGCATACACTGTCGCTAAATATAAAAACAAACAAACAAATATACTTATCAATTGGCGAAATTTTTTATGAAAATATAATACCTAAACCGAATCAGCATTTTAAGGATCAATTATTAGCTTTTTCGAAGGAAATACCTAAATTTTGTATCTTAAAATAATAATTCTCGGATTTAGAATGGACATATAATTTATATCCGCATAGCACCTACTACTTTTTACTGTTTCTTTCAGATTTGTTTGCCCCCACATTAGTTCAAAAATTATAAGAGTTGAGATATGGTCATTCATCAACCAACTTATTTAACCTTAACCCAACCGAAGGAACACATCAAAGGTATTTCTATCGACGCCATCAAAACTGGGCAAAGGTCCAGCCCTGGACAGTTACATCTGGTCCCAAAAAATTCTTTAAGTAATTTTAACTATTTACGCTTAAAAATAAAATATCTTCTTTATCGCCAAACGCATAACCTTAAAAAATAGATAAATAACCACTAGACGAAAGAATGATCAATGTAGAAAAACAATTCTAAACGGTATATGTTTTGCTGATGTTTCGGTCTAATGCTCAGTCCGTTATCAGGTCTGAGAAATGATACATTGCCAATAATATAAGACTAGTAAGAAGAAATAGTATACTGAGTATATACAGATAAAATGGCTGAAAAACTAATTGTTTATATATTTTTTTTTAATATATATAATATAAAATTTAATTAATGAAAATAAAACTAATGCAAAAAGAAGTAATGTTCAGAAATCGCTCATTAAATATAATAAAATACATAACAAAATTTAAATAAAAATTTTGAATCAAAATAATGAAGTATGATACAAAGTTATGTAAGTTTCATGACCAAACATCACAATTATAAGATAATATCATATATGTGAAAACGGAACAAGGATTACAGAGTAGAGAAGGATATTGAGAAAAATACGTGTAAATAATTATTTATAAACAAAAGTTTTCTATAATTTTTTCCTATTTACAACTTCATTCTGATTGTTTTTATGGTTAAGAACTTTCATTTATTTTGTTACATCCTTAATATAATTAATAATCATTCCTTTTTCCTTTAAACGGTATTTTAATATTCATTAATAGTGTTATTTTTATTCATTATTTGCTTTATCATAAATTATTTTATATACTTATTTTCTTCTATATTTCAGAAGAAAATACCAAACAATTACCACGTTTGTATAAAAAAAATTATTCTGTAGAACACATGCCACGTAATCAGGTGAGTTTTCAATATACTAACTAAAATGTTTCTTACTGCCTTAAGTGTTATTATTAAGAAACAGAAAGGGGTTTTATTATAATAGTTAAACAGTATATAAGTTTAAAGAAAATACTCTTGAAAATATTTTCTTGGAATGAGAAAGTCGACATCTTTTTGGCAAATTTTTAATAGTGGATGTTTGAAAATTTGGCATTATGATTATCTACACTCTATTGTATTTAAAAAAATGTGTGGACATACAGATATTTTTACAAGCGTAGACCAAGCAACCTATTATTCACTTGGAAAGTTGATACAGCACCAGGTGTAGGTAATCAGTGAGATACTAACGTTCACAGGGAAGGAAGATTCGCGGTGTTAATCGAGAAGGCCCAGAGAACTGAGGAAGTTTGTGCCAAGATTCTCCTGACACATCCTCACCCGTGAAATCAGCCAATCCGTTTCGAAACATTTCCCACACATTTCCAGGTAAATACGTATCAGCTATCTGAGGTGATTCAGAGCTGCAAGGACGAGACTAATTCGAGAAGGAAACTGAATAAAAACCACATTAATAATATTTGTTTCAACGGAATAACTTAAGGAACCCTAGCCTAACATGTACCACTACAACAGGTGATGAGACTTGGGTTCAGTACATGCGTGAGACTTTACTTCATTCAGGACAACGTTTGTGCAAGAAAGTGCTTCAAACGCTAGGTTGTCCCCCAATTATGGGTACCCACTTTATAAAGGCCGGGTGGGCTCTTGTGGGTCTGTATATCCCACAGGGTCCACCCGTGGCAGTTAATACATTAAATAGTTAATTTGCCACAGCTGGAATTGGACGGACCTTCAGCATAGGAAATCTGCACTCTGCACCCTGAGCAGCCCCGCTACCCTTAACTTTAATAGTTCAGTGAATGAAAACGAATATTTTATAAATTATTTTAAGAGTGTGCATCAAATTGTATTCTAGAAAACGACGGACTTTCGAATTTAAAATATCTATTGGTTCGGTTTTAGATTTATTTAATTTTAAATTTATTTATTTATTATGATGACCCTCTTGTGGCTCACCCAGCCTCTATAAATTGGATACTCTTCATTGGGGAACAATATAGCAGTTGAGCGTGATCTCGGACAATTCACATCCCTGCACAAACGTTGTCGTCGTACAATCTCTACCATGTACTGAATCCAAGATCCTTTATAGGTTGCAGTCGTACAGGGAAAAAATCGTTTGAGATAGAAGCTATCAAACCAATTGTAACTAACCGAATGGCATTAACAACTTAATGAAGATTTAAGAGATAATGGTTTGATAAGTTCTTAATCAGACCCAATTAAATTGAAGAGAATACAAATGGAATAGAATCTGACCTCCCTGACCCAATGTCAAAGTTACTTAGCTGGCCGGAATTAGCAGAGGTGCTAGCACAACAATTGACAATGATAATTAGTTATTAGTCAATCAGTTTTGATCATTTAATAATTTCATTAATAATAATAACAAGCTTATTCGGGCGATCAATTTCAGCTCAGAAATCATGGGGAAAAGAAGGCTCATTGAAGAAACCAGACGTAACTTTGGTTTGTGCAGTAATCAGAAATTGAATGAAATAAATATTATAATTATATTCATGTGGAAATTGTTGACTGAATAGTTGTATAGACCAAGAGTGTAAAACTGTGAGGGGGTGCAGTGAAAAATTACAGAAAATAAGTTAGACTTATTTTCTGTAATTTTTGACTGCACTAAAACTTCCGGACAGTTGGACTCCCATCCTCCTGCCCTGAAGATGAACTAAAAATTAAGTTGAAACGTAAGCACAAATGAAATACGTCTAACGCATTTTGTGTAATTTTTCTGCACCCTCGACCATTTTACCCTCTTCTATTATTATTATAGTAACATTATTTCAGCAGGTGTGATTTTTTATACTCTTAAGGGCCACAGTACTACAAATCAGCAGGCTTTAGGACTGAAGCCGGCAGTGAAAGATAAATATATATTCTGTTATCAGTTGTGAATAAACCCTGAGGTATCTGCAGTAACCTCCAGGGGCTCACCTAACTATTATTAAAGAGTACCATTAATTGTGGAAAACTCTGCGGTTATGAGTGATGTCAGTCAAACCACCTCTTGCTTAGTCCTTCAAAAGACTGGACACAAGGCCATTCATAGATTGTAGTGGTTACAGGTTATTATTTTTTAAATTAATCAACTTCATATATTTGTTTATACATAGTGTTTTCATTTACCTATATCTCTATAGATTATTTTATTACGGCAATAAAATTCAATAATTCCCTACTTACAGAATGGTTGATTACTAAACATAAATAATGACAAATGAATAAAATCTATTCTAACATATAAATATTTTGTTTTAGTCATAACATATTTGTGGAGATTACGGAGGAGAAAGATTTTTTAATAAAAAATGAAAGCCTCTACGGATATAAAAAAAAATGGAAAGTCAAAGCAGCATTATTCCACACAAAACACAAAGAAAACCTTTGTTGAGCAAAAAATAATGATCGCCCAATAATTTTGGAAAGTTTAAGAAAATTCTGGACAGAAAACACTTTTTTTTCTATTTATTTCGAATCAACAAATATTTATTACGTAACTAAACTACTTGGTATCATATGCCTCCCACCTTAAAAACATGTTCGTGTATTACTATATGATTAATTTTTAATATATCTTTTACTATTTGTCAGTTATAAAAGTATATAAGTACAAAATTATTCCTTATGTAAGTACTACACTTATTTATTTTCAACTTAACTACAAACCTATTAAAATAAAGTAATTACTCTTTAATTACCGATGACCAAGACGCTGTACATAGTGAACACTTTTTTAACCTACTGACAGCTTAATCTCAGTAGTGTAGTCAATTACAAAATTGATGCCGGGTAAATACATACACAACTGATATATATATATATATATATATATACAATACAAAAGTAAATAGAATATATACATTATATGGTAATTGTGAGACGGTTATTAGTCTGAATACCCATTTTAGCTACCTAAAAAAACATTAAACAATTTGTTACGATTATAACCTTACTATGTTAGTTTCAATAATTTTTTTGTTCCAACTTTTCTAAATAATCAAACATGTTTTTAAGGTAGGAGGCATATGATTCCAAGTAGTTTAGTTGCGTAATAAATGTTTGTTTCTAAACTTAGTGTCACCATTTTAGTCAGGAAGTTTCCTGAATATTTGTCACACCGTGAAATATTATATACTTCATTTCACCCTTTTATCTAGTTCTAATTTTAAAAATACTAAAAAGTGCTTAATTTTTTTTTTTTATACTTATGCTTACTTAAATAATAAACATTGTTAGTACGAAATCTTTAGCAATGCAAAGTGAAGCAGTTGCATTTCGTATCCATTTAAATGTTCAAACAAAGCCACAATTCTAAACAACGGGTTTATTTTAGGAACACTTGTAGGTGTTAGCAGAACGAGAACCTCATCTGTTGCAATTTGCCTCCGAATCTAATCGTTTTTATTTATACGGAATCGTGTAATTAATAGTTTTTGTTGTATATTTTTACTTTCAGGATATGAAAATTATTGGGCTCCCCAGTAATCTTTCGCGCTAATTTATTACTGTGATATAAATAAATATAACATAAATAAATAACTTATATATAGTAAATTACAACAAAGCTGGTTTAGATTGATTTGCTAACATATTTTTATACATACTAGACAGTATTTTAAGTACTAAATATTAATTAATTTATATTACTGTAGCTTGACAGTTCACTAACATTATTAAAAATTTTTATTCTTCGAATATTTTAATTAATCAATCATTAACCCGAACATTAAATGATGTTTGTTTGGATATAGTTATCAGAGAAAAAATTAATTGGAAACAAAAATTAAAAATATTGTTTGTAATTTGAGTAATGCCAGAGGGTAGTTTCTCTACTTGTCTTTATCCACGCCATTATCTACCATTCATTATATTTACTTGTTATAATACAGTTGTTAATTTTAATAAGTAAATTTATTAAAATAATAAATGGTAATATCATAAGTTCATATTTTAGTGTTATATTAAAACAAGAAAATCCTGTCTCAAATGAAGCGCTTATCAATCGGCAGTAGAACTACTAAATCAATCATTAATTACTCAAAATTGGTTTTTACCGCTTCTAAAGGCATCTTAAGAAAACATATCGACCCAGATAATTTAGGATGGATTTATTTTTCTTTCGAGCTGGTACAGTGATAAATAGGCAGCAGTTACTTAATTTGTAGCTAGAATGTACAATGAATACTAATATACCAATTTTTTCTAAGACTCAGAGATAATTAAAATTAATCACTAGGTACTCATTGTCTATCTATACATATAGATGGACAATGCTAGCTAAATATATAGTTTTTAGTGAACGTGTAATATTTTATTTTACATATGTGGTATGATTTAATGCAAAAATATAACACTGCGATATTCGAAATTAATACAAAATGGTTTACTTTTATTTTTAATTTGAAATATGCAGTTCAACAAAATATTTTTCATTGCATTCAAAACTGCAAATATAAATTCATTTGTGTATTTGATATATATCTTCTTGAAAATAAGAACGGCATCATTTAGTATACCTAATTTTTCAATAGAATTATTTGAAAGTTCCATGCGAATTCAAAAAATACAATTTTTGATATAGGTAAAGCCAAGTATTCCTATTGTAATGACGGTATTGAAATTCTTTTATTAACCGTTAGACAAACTTTAAAAGCTTGAAACGAGCTATATAACAACAAATAAAATCAAAACTTTCATTGTAATTAATAAATATGTACAATCTTTTAATTTAAAAAAATAAAATATTTGAGAAACAAATTTAAAAAATATTTCCTTTTATTTCATTCATGTCTACTGTCTTTGCTGATGAAAGGGAAGTATCAGCGGTATTAACAATTGAATGTTAACTTTGGGGAAGTTGGCATTATCAATCAATGACTGAATATCGTCCTCATGTTTACACTTAATAAATATTATAATATATTAAAAAGTTTTTGGTGATGTAATATTTTATCGGGATTGCCCAGCAACGGGTTGAGGTATTACTTTTTGTTTAATCTTTTGTTGTGCTCGATCCGTCAAATTATAAATATTTAAAAAAAAATTGGTTAATTTCAAAGCCTCTGTTCCTCACTTGTTTGAGGTGTTACACAAAATATAGCACTGTTTTTTAAATTTAAATGGAAAAAATGGAATACATCTATTTAAATACATTAGCAATAAGCAATATATTCTTTTAATATTTTGATTTAAGGAAAGATTTAAGTACAGTGAAATAAAATTGAGACATTTCTCTTTTAAGCTGTACATTATTTTATCTAGAAAACCTAAAATATATAAAAAAATATTATTTTATTTTATTTATTAAATACATAAAAAAACAGAAAAATTGGATACTATCTACTACTTTGTATCCCTATGCATGCAGCTAGGGGATACAAAATAAGTCATAAACTGAATTTTTAATTTCTAGTGTAATATCGGGCATCTGTACTAAAACGTTGTGAGATTACTGTAGAAACAATTAAGTGTGTTATATGTAAAATGGGGAGCTGGTAAAATTGGGTGGGCTATGGGATATTATTTAAATAGATTTTAAATTTATACAATTCAAAGACAAATCTTTGCATCCCATCAAAATTTGAAGTTGTACGTTGCCTTTCAACATAACATCATATTTAAGGTTTCATTCCCATAAGTCGAAGATTACATCACTATTAATATATATAACTGTTTTAAAATATTAAACAATTATGTAATCTGTCTTAATAACGGCTGAGTTATTAAGACACGAAAAATATACCGCCAATATTTCAATCAGTTTGACGTATAGCATAAAGCCGTAATTTTTTTTTTAAATTAGTAGTTTTCTTTATGATGTGATAATTATTTTTTAACGATAAATAACAATACCATGACAACCAAAGAGGTTGTGGTAGAGTGAGGCATTGCTTTATTTAACTTCAACTGCGCCAAGCTTCCTGATATTAATATGATCATTTAAGAAAGGATCAAAAAATAACCACAATCTTTGTATGAGTAAATATATAAACAAGGCTTAAGCTAGATAAATGTCAAGTTTAAAGTTGAATCGAAGCTTTACCTTGCAAGCGATTATTCTTATCTCCAAGCCATAGAAAAAACTCATTCAGCTGTAATATTGACACAATTCTCAAATAACAAGTCCCAATAACAAGAAACTTAATTAAGAAATAATATAAAAAATACCTGGAAAGGAAAACTGGCTCAGAAAATAACACATTAAAATGTGACAGGCATAGGTAACTGATTTGTTAATATACTTTTTCCTCATGTTTCCGATTTCTAACGAAAGGTTACGGTACTAAAAAATCTATATTTTTATTTTTATCAATTTTCTTCAGCTTTGATTGAAGCTTACTGTCCATTATTAGCATGCAAATAAAAAAAAAGAAATAAAACAACAACAAAAACAGGAATTTTTAATGATTGACATTTGAAAATTGAAACATATATTTACAATAATTGACTCTACATACCTTTCTCTGTAGGAGTTACATATAAAGAGGTTTTGCTAAAAATTCAAATTAAACAATTTTCATCTAAAGATGAGTATTTTTCCTAACTCTTGGTAAAAAAAAAAAAAGTATCCAAAACAGTATTTTATGGGCTGGAAGAATGATCATTTTTATAAGTATCGAATCTTTTAGAGAGCTGATGTACACAAACTATGATATATTTAGTCAATTTAAAATATGTATATTTATGTTTTCACTATAAAAGATACTTCGAAAAGAGGAAAAATCATAAGTTTGAAAATCATATTTTTTTTTTCAAAAATCTATTTAAATTTCTATTTGATATCCTAAAAATATATGAAATCATGGGAAAATCGCCTAGTAATTGTATGTTTTTTTTTAAATAAAAGGCTGTGTATTGAATCTAATGATAATAAATATAGAAAATAGATTTATTTTTATCAGAAATTCCTCATTAACTTTGAAATAAAAAAAAATACGTACTAGTCGATAGATGCCCACATAAACTATAAAATATAACAGTGAAAATATACATTGAATATAAAATATAAAATGAACGGACACAAGCATTTGAACCCCCTTTGAAGTGAATAATCACACACCAAACCCTCATTAAACATTATATTCACAACTAGAATGCTTTTAGTATAATTGGTTCAAAGAAAAAAAAAATGCTTGATATGATGGAAAGGTTTAACCATATCATACCATATTGTTAAATTGCGACTGTCTCACTCGACCTTATATTATTTAAAAACCTTTAAAACACTTTGCTGATACTAAAAAAAAAAATAATGAAAGTGACAGAAAACTTTTGGCCAGAATCACTTTATATCATCCGAAAATTTGCCAAAATTATCAGATACATGCTCGTGACCAAGCAACATAAGTATTTAAAAATAAAAATATATATAAATTAATTTGATGCTTTTATTGATTAAGTATGTATTTTGGTCTGTGATTATAAATATCACAAGCACTTATTCCTTTTATGTCGGTATATGTTAACACTAGATGAAAAATAAACTTATATGAAATCTTCGGTAGAAACCTTGACTTAGTGGACTTCACACATAATGTTATTATTATTTTTTTCTAATGCCTTCAGATAACGAAACGATAAGCTTTAAGTACAAAAAGTGTTTACAATGGGATTTGTAGGTAAATAGAAGATGCAAGAAAAACGAACAAGAAGCCGTTTCTGTCAGGAATCAAGTTTATTCGCTGTTTCTATTCAACAAAACTAAAAACAAGAAAAAAATAACACAACTATATTTAAGCAAACTGTTTAATTCAACTGAAATTCAAACAAATATGTGGCACATGAAACTTATAGCAATGTTTGTACAACGATGGGAAAACAGTTAAAAAGAATTTAAATGTATCGAAAACAGATTTCAATGAAAACCTAGAATAGATACGAGTACTAAACACAGGTGTTCTTATTTTTTAAAAATGTTTTTGAAATATACAAAGTGAAAATTCAATTATAGTTCTAAGGCTTATTGGTTAAACAAAACATGAATTACCAATAGCATTGTTCAACATTTCATGTAATGAAACTTAAGACTTAAATGTATGTCTACTTTCTTCAACGTTTCCAGTGAAATAGATACAAGAAACAAATATATTATAAAATATTTAGAGATATAATAAAACTTTTAAAACGAGGTAGAAAGACGATTGGTCAATTAATGGACGATGTACAATAATTAACACGTAAAGTCCCAGAACACCTAAAAACATGAGTTTTAAATATATGTTTAAAAAGTTAGTGCATAATTTTTAAATGCAGCATTCAAGAATGTGCCATAAGTTTTACATAACAATAATAAGGCTTAGCGAACCCGAAGGCTCGATGCCGATTCCACCAATCTCTGCTTTCAAACTTTCGTCCACGGAACACTAACCAAACCCAAATCACACTTATAGCAATCCTCCCACCTACGCCTCGGTCTACCCCTCAGACGCTTCCCAGTCGTCACATCGCTTATTAACTTATTAGGAAATCGTTCTTTACCGAGCTCAGCAACTTTACAGGCCCATCGTGATGCTATTATTCAAATAATATTAGCCCGGTGCATGCTTCGCAATTCCGCGCTGTGTAATAAAGTAAATTCCCTAGAGGTCACATCCTTTTTTGGGCCGAATATCTTACGCAACACCTTATTTTCGAATATCTTATGGCGTTGTTCATCCTTCAGCGTTAGCGGCCACGTATCTCATCCATAAAGAAAAGTTGGAAGGATGATGGTTTTATAAATTATGATTTTTAAATTTAATTTTTGTATATACTTTTCAAAAATATATCCTACTATTATTATCAGAATTTGAAATTTCTTTTTGACATTCCGGTCCCCAATACACATGCACTATAAAGTGGATAACCAAAATAGGGCGAAAAGTCTGATGTTTGACCGTGATATATGACAAATCACCTCCCTGCCCAACCGTTATCCAAGAAACAGTACAGTCTCTACCACATACTGAACCCTAGATCCTTGTAGTGTTACCGTTTTCTAAAAATTTAGATATTGCAATAAGTAGAGTACACCTAAGATCTTAAAACAACCTTCTCGGCAAAAGCGTGAAGTTTAATTTTCGTTTGAAAAAGCTGAATACTAACCATAAAACCAAACATAACCATTCTAATTAGAGGCATGTTAGTGTTTGTTTCACAATAGCCTGGAAGCGAGGTGTTGGGATGTTGAGGTTACGGCAAGGTTACGACTACAACAGTTTCACTCGTTTTTGGACGTTAAACGGAGGTCCCGAGCCTGTAAGATGTCAGATACTCGTTAAAAATCTCTATCATAATTAAACCTGGATAGGCAAAATTTAGAGGTCCCAATGTAGCGTCGTCCGATTAGCCATAGCAGCATAAAGTGACGTTAAATGAACAAACTCTAACCCCTACAACCTTTGAACCGGTTCCTTCGAAATGTGTAGTAAATGGGGCTTCATCAGGTATGAAGGTATACACACTTCTCAATGACATTACCTGTCATTTATGAGAAAGAAAATAAATAAAAAATAGCCAGGGAAAACGCTAGTTCTTATAACACGCCTTCCGGTACTTCCCAAGTACCTTTCCTTAATATACAAGAGTGGAGTCACACCGTGGAACAGTTAAAAGACTCCACTATAGAGAAGCTTACGGCCTAGTTAAGTGTGATAAGGCATCAAACCGTGAAATCCGCGAAAATTAAAAACCCGAATACGGCAAAAAATTGAAAAATATATTATGTAAGTACATTATGAAACAAACGTAATAACCTTTTGTCATAAAAACAGTATATCTAATAAATTAGCCGTCTGCTGTTTACACAGGGCGACCCCTGTTAACCAGACACGCATTTATCGTAGGTTGGATTAACAGGATCAGTCCAAAAAATATGAACGCCATAGAAAACAAAACGTTTCAAGAGAAGATTTTTATCTAAACATTAAATTTTCTTTCCACTTTCTATACCAAGGCGAAAAAACGTAGGTGAAGCACTGTGACCGTAGTTGCAAGAGAAACCTGTCAGTGGCCAAATTTAGAACAAAAAAAGTCCATTCATCAGTTAATTAAAAAATTAATTAATCAATGAACTAACAAATTTGTAGGTCTAAAAAAAAAACAATACAAAGAAAAAATTACTTAGCAAATTATAAATATTGAATATTTTTCGACATGGTTAAGAAAATGTAGAAGAGAGGATAAAATAGCATGGTTTCCGTTAGCCAGAAGGAAAAAAAATCCTTAGATCACGATCATGAAACGATTTGTTTCATTTTTCTTCATTTTTGTATATCTATGAATCGGTTTAATCTCAATAAGCCAAATAAACAAATTTTAAACAAAAACCTGTGTAAATACCTCAAAAAATTGAAAACCTTGCATAATAATACAAAATTAAACGAAAAATACAAATAAAAAAATAAATTTCCACTTTGTACATGTTCAGTATTTAGAAGAAGGTAGTAAAAAATAGATTATATTATATTATACACATTTATTAATTAGTTAGATTTTTTTAAACAATTAATAAATATATATCCGTCATTTATGCATATTATAGAATCGGTTTACTCTGAATAAACAAAGTGGCCAAATTTTCAACAAAAAAAGCTGGGTAAGTTCATAAAAAAAATTGAAAACCGATGAATTTGAAGGTCATAATAAAAACAATACAAAAATTGTCAAACAAAAATTATATATTCAAAAAATATTTTGCACATTATAGTATTTTTCTGTTTTTACGTGTATATTATAATTTTGAACAAACGTCATATTACGTTTTAAGCCTATACAATACAATATAATATGTATTTCTATTAACGATTTTCTGTAAAGAAACTACGCCTCGAAGTAACCGATCAAAATACGAATCTTCTACTATACTTGTAACGGTGGTCTTTAAAATAGAATCCTGTGGTCATTATTTTAACCTAATTATTTATCTAATTGGTTCATTAAAAAGTTTTAATCTTTCATCCTTGAGGAAATCTATAAACTTCCCCCCAAAGAAACTGGAGTTTCTTGTATCTGTTGTCGTGGGTACAAGAAACTCCAGTCGTACTTAAGCAAAACTACTCCCTGATCTTGAAGTGATGAAGTTCAGTCCCACATTATACACTTCTAAATGGAACTTCACCGAGTTAATTCAAACTTTGGAAATTTCAAAACTCTCCTAATAAGTGTATAGAATAATTGCTATTAATTATAAATGAATAAAATGATTTTAAAAGCTAATTTAAGGAAGAAATAGTTGGGGGTGCAGTCAAAGAAAACACCAAAATAAGAAAAACTTATTTATTATGTGCCGACGTTTCGGCCTACAATGTAGGCCATCTTCAGGGCTAAGAGAGAGAAACAAACAAAAATATATAAAAACGTAGCAGTAAAAAGAATATATAAAAAGTGGTACAGGAGTGAAAAAATAAAAATAGTGACTAGATATGATGAAATAGTGAAAAGATAAAATAGTGAATAGATAAAAATTCACTTTACCTATGTAACCCCTCATACCTATGTAACCCCCTTTTTCTATAATTTTAATCTTCTTGTATCTTTCCGTTTACCTCCTCATTTTTCTTTCCCTTTATATTATTGTTTACATTTTATCCTTTCTTGACATGTATTTTTTATATTTGTATTCTTGTTTTTTATATCTGTCACCATTATAATTTCTTTTCATCATCTACAATTTTATTTTTTTTATCTATCACTTTTTTAAGTTTATTATATTCTGTAACCAGTCTTATATTCTTTCTTATTTATTCTTTATTCTTTCTTATATTCTGTAACCAGTCTTATATTCTTTCTTATTTATCATATATATATTCACCATTTCATCATATCTAGTCACTATTTTTATCTATTCACTATTTTATCTTTTCACTATTTCATCATATCTAGTCACTATTTTTATTTTTTCACTCCTGTACCACTTTTTATATATTCTTGTTACTGCTACGTTTTTATATATTTTTGTTTGTTTCTCTCTCTTAGCCCTGAAGATGGCCTACATTGTAGGCCGAAACGTCGGCACATAATAAATAAGTTTTTCTTATTTTGGTGTTTTCTTTGACTGCACCCCCAACTATTTCTTCCTTAAATTAGAAGATACAGTCGACCAATTCTTCTCTAATTTTAAAAGCTAATTTATTTTGTTATATAAACAGGAATTTCTTTTTATGAACAATTTATCATTTTTTTTTTCTTTTTCTAGACTCTATTTTTCGATGGGGAATGCTGAAGGCAAACAAACGCCTTCCAACAAACGGTTCCTCCTTTTCATGTTTAAACGAATTTCAATAAATGAAAAATTATAAAAATCCACAAATTTTCACTCCCTCCTCCATTTTAACAATTGTTTACTATACTTAAAGAAATTCCTTCCTACATGAAAAATAATGTACAACGTCACTAAGTAGGTATACATTTTTGCAGCTCGAAACTATGAATTTTCGTTATTGAGAAGAATGGTACCGTGTTCACACAAAAATCAAATATTTTTGTTAATGTAATTATAACATATGTTTGCCTGAACTTATTTATTTTATTTTTCCTTTTTTTATTCTTTCTTTAATTTATTTTTGTAAGAAAGAAAATTGGTTTGCTCTTAATAACAACTGTCAAATAGACAATTGATATAATCGCTTCTCTATTAGAAAATACAGGATGTTGCGGAGTTTAACTTAATCGATTGTGTCAGAACAGCTGAGTATGATTTACTGTTAGTTAATGAGTTATTGAGTACTATGTTTGTGGATTTCAAGATTATTGTGATGATAAAAAAATAAACGATACTTAATTCTATTAAAATTACGATTAAGCTAATGCAAATTTACTCTATTAATAGTAGACTAGAGGGTTCAAATCCTGCTTTGTCGGATAAATTATTATTTTATCTGCTAACAGCCCGAATGGACTTTGTGCGACGTGCATAGCCTCCGGGGGCTCATCTAACTTCTACAAAGGGAAGAAAAACCTGGCGGTTGAGCTCAATGACGGACAAATCACCTCCTTGCACAACCGCGGTCCTAGAACCTGGGTTTCTGTACATTGTAAAGAGTGTACTGTCTCTTTAAATTGTACAGAAATCCAAGACCGAAATGTTCGCGCTATGGTAGATATATTATTAGAGAGGACCTACACTCACTGTTAGAGCCTCTGTAAAGTGTGTACCCTTCAATGGCGTAAAAACAGACGGTTCACCGTGATCGCGAGCAAATCACCTTCCTGCATAAGCGTTGGTTTAGAGACGATAGCTATAACCAAGTAGATCAAGACATTCGTTGGTTTTAGAGGTATATGTTTAAATCAAGGGAAAAGCGATAGGCATAAATACAAATTTAAAGTATTCAGTCCATATATCAGAGCCTGTCCTGTTTCTAGCCCGATAGTTGTGGGTATCCACTTAATAGAATCTGGGTGAGTCTCAGGAGGATATGCAGGTCTTATAGTGTCCATCCATGGCTATTAATATAAATTATTATAAATCAAATAATGCCTCACCCTCGGCTAGATTTGAACCCAGGACTTACACCACCCCAGAAGGTATAAATACCAAAGTTAAACATAATCCTAGATAGCAAATCGGATGGCTTGCATCCTGGCAATATGCGAGTACGTATCTCTGCCTAACCCACCTTTATTAATATTTTAAGTCAATTAGCCAACGCGAGCCATCACAAGGTTTTCATTTCATAAACAGGCAATATTATTATTTGTAATATATTTGACTTCCTTTCTATGTTCTAGCGCAGTTCGTATACTGTTGATGGCGCCATTTTTGCATACTGAATCTTTTGTTCTTAGCAGTTGCCTTAAGGTAATTTCAGGACCGGGAGAGTGTGCTGACCCCAAGGTCACTCAATGGCGGATAAAAGAAGAATAAATAATTATCCCTTGTATCCTGTTCCCTCACCCGATGCTTGCGTTAACTGAATAAAAATACCTACTCCCAGAATGCTTCATCGTAACAGTCAAACTATTTTTTCCTCCTTTATTCCCATTGATAGCAGACCTTCAGGATAGGCATCTGGACGCCTTCCAAATCTCTACGCAACCACAAACCCAGTGGACCACGAACTACGTCATAAAGAGAGTTTCTTACGATCCCAGCGTTCTTGGGTTTCCCTTACTTTATCATGTACAGTCAGCGAAGGAAGAATGAGAGTGCAATAATGAATCAGAGGGCAATGCACTTGGAGGTTGAGATTCCTAAATATTTACAGAAAATAGGGAAAAAGTAAAATCATCGATTTTATCTTTATAAAAATAGATAAAGTAATCAAACATTAAAATTATTAATCAGTAAAAAAAAATTGAAAATTACACATAAAACTAGTTATTCACATCTTTTACACAAAAACAAGTGATAAGTACCGATCTGTTATAATTTTACTGATGGAATGGCCGGTTGAATTTTCTTTTTTCGATATTAGGAACAATCGTGAACAAAAAATACTTTTAGTAGGATATGCGTAAAGGTATATTTACGAATGTGTATAATAAAAAACCGTGGCTGCCCAGAGGGAGTTGTAATGTTGAAGGTTTCGGGTTCAAATCTGGCTGTGACAGATAAAAGCAGATTTAATCTCATAACAGCCACAAATTGACTCTGTTCGATCTACAGACCCTTCCAGAAACAATATTGTATCTACCACGTACTGAACCCAAGGCCCTTCGTGACCTTTCCTTAGTAGCATTACAGTTTTTTTTTTTTTATAACTAAAAAGACAAGAAACAGAAATGTAGGTACTATAATAATTAAAATATATAGAGCAAACAATAATATGAAGAAACTACCCCAATACACTGGCGTAGATGGTTGCAGCATAAAATCTGAACAACATAAACTTTGCAGGGAGGTTTTTTCACGAGATAACGCTCAACCGCCCGGTTTTTCCCTAATTGACGATCACCTCTGTGTAGAGGCAGGGTCAGATAACTGAATTAATAGTTTAATTGTCATAGCCTGGTCATCCAGACAAGACCCCAAATATCCTGACAACCATGTAATGCCTGGATATAGCAAAAATGTTTGCTGTTTATATTTTTTAATAATAATTGCTAAGAATAAGAACTATAAAAATATATCGTAGGTTATTAAACTTTTTCGTTTTGTTTTTTAAAATCTTTTGTTTGATAATTTTTTTGTTATTTTAATTTGTATATACAATATTGACGAACTGATGGCAAAAACTGGAATCTATGAATTGAATAGCGTGCTTAAATATCTTCCGTGTCACTGAAGCGTGTAACTACAGGCCGGAATATTCCCTTTAAAGACGAAATTAGAAACACAATGAATCCAACGGACTAACAAGAGAGAAATTAATTTTAATTAAGTTAAATAGTTCTTAATTTTGATCAAGAAAAACAATCACTAAAATAGTATCCCTTAATCCTATATATTAAGAATTAATGGACAAAACATAATAATTCATAACTATGACATTCAGCGACGTAAAAGTAAAACATATGCCTTAACTGAAGAAGTGTTCTTCAAGATTTAAAAACGTCCATTAAGGGATGAGACATAGATTGAACATGGTTTTGTTTTTTCGGTATTTATAATAGCTCAAAAAAAGCACATTATTCATTACCGAATACTTTTTGCCAGAAGTTTAAAGACCAGTAAGCTATAAAATTAGCATTGGAATCCGTAACATTATTTAGTAGCCACGTGGCATTTTGATGGTGTTTTATTTTTATTTTTTACTCTTTCGGCTTACCTAGAATTTGAAATAACTCTATTAAAAATAACTTAAATAATAAAAATTCAATCTAACTAATATCGACAAATAATATTTAATACAAAGTTAAGGAGATATCTCAAGGACATAATGGTAATTCCGGAAAATAGTGATTTGAAATGAGCTCATTAATTTTTACATGTAGAATCATAGTGTAATAACCATTATTTGTTTTTGATAAGTCAAAATATATATATAAACCTGTACCACTATAACCCATGAAGGGTCTGGGGTTCAGTACAAAGTAGAGACAGTGCTGTTTCATGGACAACGGCTGAGCAGGGAGGTGATTTGTCCTAGATCACGCTCAACCCCCAGATTTTCCTCCTTATTTTGGGTACCCTCTTTTTGAGGATGGGCCAGTCCCAGGAGGATCCTAGATCCTATATGGTTCATCTCCGGTTGCTAACAGACTAAATAAAAATCTTACTAATATTACTGTTACTTGAGTTATTGCTATTTTAGATGCAACTTCCCTAAACCAAAGAAAGGAATAGTAATAATACATTTGAATTACAGCAGTTAGAGCATTAATAATTTGATGTTTCCAATAGTTAAGAATTTTAAAGCTGAATTCAAAGTAGTAAGTTACAAAGAGTTCCGTTGGATTAGAGCTGTCTAGGGCGGTGCAAGAATTGATAATGCGGCGGAACTCTGAACTTGAACTAAAAAAAACTGCAACTTCAATAAGCTCAATTTCGAAATTCAAAACTTCATAGTATCTCGAACAGTGAGGCTTAGCGAACCCGAAATTTTTAGGCCGATACAAACAATCTCTGCTAGCAAGCTACTATGGTCTTGTGTCATGGCCATTACACCAATTTCTTAAGATCACTTTTACCGAAACCCTCCCACCTAAACCTCGGTCTATTCCTCCGACGATTACCGACCGCCTTAGCGCTTATTAACCTAATTAAGACCATTTAACCGGGAGCACGTTCTGCAATTCCGCGTCATCTCCTAAATTCTGAAGTGGTGTTATCCTTTTTCGGACCTTATATTATACGCAATATATTAGAATTTGTGTACATAAAACTAGCTATAAATTGCATAGGAAGGCAATTTGCTCGAAATATATAACGCTAGCAAACTACAAATAATTAGGGACAGGGCAAAGTCGAGGAATGTGGTATCAAAAACAAAGATAGCAACTTCTTTAATAAGGTTGTTCACTAAACTGACAACTCACTAAACTTGCCACTATTTGGAAACGATTTAGTGATACATGAAACTTCTCAAAAATGGGATTTGTCTTCATAAGATAGAGAAAGTATACGAAATCGAAAGAGTAGAAATACCAAAGGTGTAAAAAAAAAATGTTCAAAGAAAAATTTGGCGATACTAATAATTGTTTAATCAATTGTGACTCATTGCACAACAGTGCCTTGCAGATCGATGAAGTGGGTTCACGGTACGAAAATAGACGGAATGTGTTTCTCAGTGGGATTGTTCAATTAGGATATATAGATCTCTCAATGCCGCGAAATGGGATGAGCTGTTACAAAGGAATGTACTCAATATCAATTGCAATTTTGATTTTAAAATAAATATTTTTTAAAATTAGTTTTGAAATTATATACATAAGTATTCTAAAGAGTTACCTTAAGAATAATGGAAGTAAGATATAAGTTTTTGAATAATTGAGCATTG
Source organism: Arma custos (assembly GCA_037127475.1). NCBI lineage: Eukaryota > Metazoa > Arthropoda > Insecta > Hemiptera > Pentatomidae > Arma > Arma custos. Next base: position 23,958,068 of record CM073762.1, read on the forward strand.
CAGAATAAATAAGATTAATTTTTTAGTGTTAATATTCCTGGAACATATAACACAAATGTTTGTTTCTTTTGGCTTTGGTTAATTTTTTTTTATCTTTGTTTTTTGTTTTTTAATCCTTTTTTAAATTTTTAATGCTCAGATCAGACTGGGCATAAGAATAAGTACAATTCAACTTATTGACTTCAATAACAGTATTAATAGTATTCTTCGATTAAATGATTAAGTAATGAGCATGATAACGTATAATGATTTCCTATAAAGGCAACGTGGATATATTATATAACATGACGTAATAAATGACTTGATCATTTTTTATTTTTCATATCAAAGGAAATAAATATTAAGCATAATATTTGGGCAACTCATGGTATTAAAGAAAATGGATAATAAACATAACTATATATATATATATATATATATATATATATATATATATATATATATATATATATAATTGTCTGTTCATATAAATTAATTTTTCAATAAATAAATACGTGCTTAACAACATATTTGAGGTTTTATTTTAAATGTAAAGCCCTATGGCAAATACTATATTTAGAATATCATGTAATTTCAAATATTAATTAATACCTTTATAATTGTCTTGAGTATTCATATGATAATATAACCTTTTCGGGTTCTTGAGATTCAGCCAATTTAAATTTATTTTAATTTAAAATTTAACATGACCCATTAAAGTTCACCTAACTTCAAATCTCAATGCATAACTATAAAATTGATTTCGAACAAATAAAACTGTGTAGAGTTGCCATAAGGATTGGCAGAAAGTGTTCAAGTAGCTTAAATATGTACAATGAGCATATATGTAAAACATTTGGTTAAATAATATATATACTCTTCTTGTCGCAAAGTAGTAGATGTAAATTATGAAAAAATTTACTCTGACACTAAAATGAAATGACCGAATTTATCTGTTACGGGCGCCGGCAGGAAGGCGGAAGCGGGGGATTAGCGGCTTAACTCCGTCAGTGGGAGACGTTTAAATAGGATTAGGACGGTTCTAGATCGTCTTCTTTTGTCGGCAAAGGATTAAGAATATTCCAGAATTATCTGGCCCCTTCGAGTTCTAGAATGTTCGGCTTTGCCTATAAAAAGACTTCCGTCACCTCGAGTCAGTCAGTCTTAGCCTGAGAGTAGACTATGCAACATCTGTGATAAGTTAGTGTCAGTGTGATAAGCTAGTCAGTGTTGAACCGGCCAGTGTAATAAGTGTATCAGTGAACTGTGACAGTCTCGCGAGTGTAATAAACTGTTTCTGTTTGTTACTGTGTGTCAGTTTGTGATACTTGAAGAATCTTACGGTCGGTGGACTAGTGAACTGTAAGTGTTAATTATTAGTTATAAACTGTAGTGTAATTTTATAATATTCATAGAAACTATTGTAACTAGTTAAGCTATCTAGAATTAGTAAAATCTTATATCATTGTAATAATTAAATAGGAGTTAGGCCTAGATGATAATATTTAGAATATTGTTATTATAAATTTATATTAGTTCAATAATTTAATTGTTAATAGTTTAATTGTATCCTTTTTATCATTTTGTTAATAAATATTAGTATCTTTGATAAAATGAATTGTTTAATTCATTTTAATACCCAGTAGCCCGTAACAAATTGGTGTCAGAAGTGGGATAATTGTGTAATTGCTATTATTTTGTATTTTGTAATTATTGGGCTACTGTATGAAGAATGGCTTCTAAAAGTGTTAAGTTAATTGATTTAAAAGTTGCGGATTTGAAACGTGAATTGGAGGAACGTGATCTTGATTGTTCCGGAACTAAAAGTGTACTGCAAGAGCGCTTGCGTCAATTTTTTGTAGATTTAGGGGAAAATCCAGATGACGTTCTGTTTGAAACCGATTTAAGCAAGTTGTCTGCAACTTTTAAAAATGAGTTAAGAAATGTAGAAAATAAGCTAGGTAGTGAGTTAAGCAATGTAGAAAATAAACTAGGTAATGTACAGAATGAATTAGGTACTGTGAAAAGTGATTTATTGGATACATTAGAGTCTAAGTTAGGCATATTAGAGAATAAGTTAATGGAAAATGTTGAGAATAAGTTAGCTAATGTAGATAATAAGTTAGCCGATGTAAATAATGAAGTAGCTAATTTTGGTAATAAGTTAGCCGATGTAAATAATAAAGTGGCTAATGTAGAATCCAGGTTAGGGGAAGAACTGAACTCAATTAAAGACGAACTTAGGCTAAGAGTCGAGGCTCTCGAGGGACGTATGAGCAACCCAACGACGAACGACACCGACCATTCCTCCGAGGGCAGCCTTCATAACAAAATTATACCCGCCAATGCTGGGACGCCACCAACTCACAACACCATTCCAGTATTCGACGGAAAGACGCCGTGGGAGGACTACATGACTCTCTTCGAGACAGCGGCTTCGATCCACGGGTGGTCAAAAGAGACACAAGCTTCAGCGTTGTGCCTGGCCTTGCGTGGAGACGCCTTGGGAGTACTGCAAGGGATGCCCATGACAGAGCGGTCTAACTACGGGGAACTGGTTAGAAGACTGGAGATGCGTTTCGGCCACCGCCACATGGACCAGCTATATCGCTCACAGCTGAGAAGCAGGATCCAGAAGACCAACGAAACGCTACAGGAATTTGAAGCAGACATTGCACGGCTGGTGAGGAATGCTTACCCATCGGTCACCGATGATGTCTACGAGAGCCTGGCTGTCGACAAATTCCTGGATGGACTTCGGGACCCCGAGACGCAACAAGCAGTGAAGCTCGCCCGGCCAAAAACTCTAGGCGACGCATTATCTCAGGCCATGGAGTTCGAGGCTGTCAGGCAGTCAGTACGGGGCCATGCACGTATTCGAGCAGCAGAAGCGGAGCCTAATGTGGTCCCTAGCGTCGAAGATATTCTGTCAAAGGTTTTGGAGGCTCTAAGGACCCGTAAGAAGGAGGTATGCTGTTGGAGCTGCGGCCAACTTGGACACCCTAGAAGCAAATGTCCATCCAAGAAGCAAGAAAAGCCACAGGAACGAAGTAGGGTTGATGGGATGGAACAACTATCAGCCCGTTACGTCAGAGGCCCCAGGAAGACCAGTAGAGTTGCGTCATTAGGGAGCAGAACGAACAGCTTCTACGTTGATGGGAAGGTGAACGGGCAGCTGCGAAGTCTGCTACTGGATACCGGCGCAACCAAGACAATCTTGAGCTCAAAGACAGTTCCTGCTGAGAAGATGTTGCCAACGATTTGGACATTACGAACTGCCACAGGAGAGCCAGCGAAGGTCTACGGGGAGACAGTTGCCTACTTCATCATCGGTGGTAAACATCTGAAGCACCGCGCTCTCGTGGCAGATATTGATGAAGATGTCATATTGGGCACGGACTTGATGATTGCATATGGGATCAAGCTGGATATGGCGAGAGGTGTTATGACGCTGGGAGATGAAGAAGTCATCTTTCGGCAAGGGAAGGACATCTATGCACGAGTGCGCTTACTGGAAGACACCACTTTACCTGCACGGAGCCAAATCATAACGCATGGGACGATCGAAGGACATCTACCTGAGGGTCAATGTATGCTACTTGAACATGGAAGGCAAGAAGAACAGGAGATCGGACGTGGCGTAATGGTTGCAAGGTCCCTCATCAAGGTCGGACGTACCACTCCGATTCGGCTAATGAACCTGAACAGCTTCCCAGTAACGCTGAACAAAGGAACACCGGTAGGGGAATGTACAACCGCTACCTCAGTGGTACGTCAGCTGCAACCTCAACCCACCGAGCTGCGAAGATTGCCGGCAGAACTAACAGGATTTGTGGACGAATCATGCCGGGAACTCTCGCCTGAACAGAGCGAGGAAGTGAAGAAGATGATTACCCGATGGCAGGACGTTTTCGAGATCAGCCCAGGGCCACGGGGTAGAACGGATATCGTCCAGCACAGGATTGACACCGGGGATGCTAAGCCCATCCGACAGGTCCCGAGGAGGCTGCCGTTAGCCAAACGGGAGGACGCCGAGAAGATCATCAAGGATATGGCGACTGATGGTGTCATTGAGCCTTCGAGTAGCCCCTGGATGTCTCCTGTTGTATTGGTGAAGAAGAAGGACGGCACGACGAGATTCTGCGTGGACTACCGCCTTCTGAACAACGTCACCAAGAAAGACAGCTATCCGCTCCCCAGGATTGATGATACGCTGGACACCCTGGAGGGGTGTGAACTTTTCTCTACCTTGGATCTCCGCAGTGGATATTGGCAGGTTGGATTGAAACCTGAAGATAAAGAGAAGACAGCGTTCTCGATTGGGACTGGACTCTGGCAATTTACGGTAATGCCATTCGGGCTTTGCAATGCTCCTGCAACATTTGAGAGGCTGATGGAAAGCGTGTTAAGAGGTCTCTCTTGGGAAATTTGCCTGGTATACTTAGATGACATCATTGTGCTGGGAAAGTCCTTCGCTCACCATCTGAAGAATCTGGAGAAGGTCTTCGAACGACTGCGTGCAGCGAATCTTAAACTGAACCCGAAGAAGTGTCATCTCTTCCGAAGGCAAGTCAACTATCTGGGGCATGTTGTGTCGGACAACGGAGTTGCCGTTGACCCAGAGAAGATTGCAGCGATCACCGACTGGCCAGTACCTCGAGATAAGCACCAAGTAAGAAGTTTTCTCGGCCTCTGCACCTACTACAGGAGGTATGTGAAAGGATTTGCTAACATTGCAAAACCTCTTACCAGGCTTACCGAGGAAAAACGGACGTTCCTTTGGGATCACGAGTGTCAGGCATCCTTTGAGGAGTTGAAGAAGAAATTGAGTAGTGCTCCTATTCTGAGCTATCCACGTCCCGAGGGCAAGTTCATACTTGACACAGACGCTAGCAACACCGCTATTGGAAGCGTCCTCTCTCAGCTCCAAGATGGAGAAGAAAGGGTTATTGGATATTTCAGTAAAGCGCTCTCAGCTCCGGAACGCAACTACTGTGTCACAAGGAAGGAGCTTCTGGCAGTGGTGAAATCTATAGAACATTTTCACAAATATCTATATGGCAGAAGATTTCTCCTGAGAACGGACCACGCGGCTCTAATGTGGCTGCTACGATTCAAGTCACCAGAAGGGCAAGTGGCGAGGTGGATAGAGCGCCTTCAAGAATATGACTTTGAATCTGCTCATCGTGCTGGAACGAGTCACAGAAATGCGGATGCGCTCTCAAGGAGGCCTTGTGGCGAAGACTGCGGGCATTGTTCTCGACAAGAAGAGAAGCAGGCATCAGTGTTGAGGACAACGGTGGTCATGGACAGTTGGCAGGATGCAGAGGTGTCAAAAGAGCAGGACAAGGACCCGGACTTGAAACAAATGAAGCAGTGGAAACTATCAGGGCAAGGAAGACCAACCTGGCAGGATGTTGCTCCAATGTCGAAGAATGTAAAGACTTACTGGGCCCAATGGGACTCCATTCTAGTGGACAATGGGCTGCTGAAACGGGCATTGGAGAACACGGAAGGAGATCAGCGCAGACTTCAGCTCATCGTTCCAAAGAGTAAAGTGCCCGAAGTACTCAGGGAACTTCATGACGGAGTATCTGGCGGCCACCTTGGAGTTCACCGTACATTGGAAAAGGTACGTGAACGCTTTTACTGGGCAAACCTTAAGGACGATGTGTTAGACTGGTGCAGGCGTTGTGCGACTTGTGCGGCTTCTAACGGACCCATAAGAAGAAAGAAGGCCCCAATGAGGAAGTACAACGTGGGAGCACCGTTTGAGAGGATAGCAATTGACATCGCTGGCCCTTTCCCTGTGACAGATGAAGGTAACCGGTATATTCTCGTGGCGATGGACTACTTTTCCAAGTGGGTGGAAGCTTACGCCCTTCCGAATCAGGAGGCAGTCACGGTTGCGGATGTACTGGTGAAGCAGCTCGTCAGTAGGTTTGGAGTACCCATGGAACTTCACTCTGACCAGGGACGAAACTTCGAGTCTGCAGTCTTCTCCGGGATGTGCGAAGCATTGGGAATACGGAAGACCAGGACGACACCTCTTCACCCTCAATCCGATGGCATGGTGGAGCGCATGAACAGGACTATGGGTCGATATTTGTCGAAAGTGGTCTCCGACCATCAGCGAGACTGGGACCAGTATCTTCACCTGTTCCTGCTGGCGTACCGCAGTTCAGTCAGTGAGGCAACGGGGCAGACTCCCGCAAATGTGGTATTCGGCAGAGAACTTCGGTTGCCTTGTGATCTGAAATTCGGTTTCAAGCCTGATGAGGAAATTGCCGGAGAGGAGTACGTCTCGGATCTACGGAAGCGAATGGATAATATCCACGAGAAGGTTCGCACAAACATCCAGGGGGCTAGTGACAGAATGAAGGAGCGCTACGACATCAGGGCTGAGAAGGGTGGCTACCAACCTGGAGACTTGGTCTGGCTACATGATCCTCGAAGAAGGCGAGGCTACTCACCTAAACTTCAGAACTCCTGGGACGGCCCGTATGAGATCGTCAAGAGGATCAATGACGTCATATATAGGATCAGGAAGCAGCCGAAAGGAAAACCCAAGGTAGTCCATTTCAATAGACTGGCCCCGTACAAAGGAGACCACGGCCCGAAAGAAGACCAGCAGGTCAGGTACCTAAACAACGTCAAGACAAATAACTCAGTTGCTCATACTAAAGTACCAGGGACCCGTGGAGTAACTCAGGTAATCTACAGGGATATCTTCTCGTTACCAGTGGAGTATTCTCTGGCCCATTGCGTTGCCGAAGATCTGAGGACTTCTCGAGGGATTGCAACGGTCTTCAGGAAGAAGTTCGGCGGAACTGAGGAGCTGGAACGCCAAGGACCAAGTGTCGGGAAGGCACTCCACCAGCCGCACGAAGGACGACACCTGTTTTACTTGGTTACCAAGCGTGCCTCTGATCAGAAGCCGACATATGACGCACTGCGGCGAAGCCTCGATGACCTTCGGAGTAAGCTTCTGAGACTGCGTGTCACTAAGCTCGCTATTCCGAAGTTGGGCTGTGGATACGACGGCTTGGAGTGGAAGATTGTCAGGGACATGATCGAACAGACATTCGCCAACTCTGGAATTGCCATATTGGTGTGCACGTTCAACCCCTGGAAAGAAGGTGCGTCTCCATCAGTAGAAGCTCATAAATGCCCGATTTCTCCGGACTTGCTCTGGGGCAGAGCACTTTTAAGGAGGGGGCAGTGTTACGGGCGCCGGCAGGAAGGCGGAAGCGGGGGATTAGCGGCTTAACTCCGTCAGTGGGAGACGTTTAAATAGGATTAGGACGGTTCTAGATCGTCTTCTTTTGTCGGCAAAGGATTAAGAATATTCCAGAATTATCTGGCCCCTTCGAGTTCTAGAATGTTCGGCTTTGCCTATAAAAAGACTTCCGTCACCTCGAGTCAGTCAGTCTTAGCCTGAGAGTAGACCAGTGAAGATCAGTGATAAGTGTAATAAGTGAGTGTCAGTGTGATAAACTAGTCAGTGTTGAACCGGCCAGTGTAATAAGTGTATCAGTGAACTGTAACAGTCTCGCGACTGTAATAAACTGTTTCTGTTTGTTACTGTGTGTCAGTTTGTGATACTTGAAGAATCTTACGGTCGGTGGACTAGTGAACTGTAAGTGTTAATTATTAGTTATAAACTGTAGTGTAATTTTATAATATTCATAGAAACTATTGTAACTAGTTAAGCTATCTAGAATTAGTAAAATCTTATATCATTGTAATAATTAAATAGGAGTTAGGCCTAGATGATAATATTTAGAATATTGTTATTATAAATTTATATTAGTTCAATAATTTAATTGTTAATAGTTTAATTGTATCCTTTTTATCATTTTGTTAATAAATATTAGTATCTTTGATAAAATGAATTGTTTAATTCATTTTAATACCCAGTAGCCCGTAACATATCGATAATCTTTAACCTGTTAGAAGAAAAACGAAAAGTGCAATGACAGAAAATTTATCATGAAATAAATGTTCTATGATTTATAATCAGAAGTCAGAAATTGTGTAACAGAATTTCACCTTGAAACGGTAGAGTAATTTTTTTTTGTCTTGGGATAAAATGGCAGACAGTTATTATTATTATTTTTTTTAATTAGCAGAATCAGTGATAGACGTATTTAAAAAATAATCAGCAAAGCAGACGGAAAATTAAGCTTACAGGAAATGGTTGGGACAAAAGCCGGAGTATTTATCATTTCAAGGATACGAAACAATCTTTTAGCTAACAATATAATTAGTTATGGTTAATATTTTACGCTAGTTAGTTTGTACTAGAACTTTAAAAAAAATGTATGGAAAGGTAAACAAATTAGTAAAGACCATATTATTTTCTTCAAGGGATTTGTAGCTTGATTATTTATTATAATAATTATTACTATGGAATAAATTGTGATTATAGAGAATATTATTTGAAGAACTGTACCCGAAACGGGCCTATGCTTTGGATATAAGGAGAAAAATATTGCTTTGGAAGTCATTCGCCATTAAGGAAATGTAATTGACAATAGTAAAGTTTGTAGGTATTACTTCATTAATCACTATCATAAAAACAGCAATGAGATCTGAAAAATTGTTTAAATTAAGAATAATGTTATTGAAAGCATATTAAGTTATCAAATGAGTTTCCAAAATTTGACTTTTTCAATTCTTTCGTTTTTTTTTACTCACGCACTTTTATGCTCCAAATCTCGAGGGTTCGGAATAAACTTTTTGTGTGTGTGTATATATATATATATATATATATATATATATATATATATATATATATATATATATATAATATGCATATATAGGTATGCAAAATATTGAAAATCATCAAATTCTATCTCGACATAACGAATTTTTGAATGAAATTCAGCCCTCTTCAACTTTTAATATATCAAAATCGATAATTTAATCCGAAAGGGATCTCTAGAAATGGCACAATCTAGCTTAAAAAAAAAATAACATACACGCTTCTGCCAGACATCCCCGAAACCCAAACAAACTGCTTCTGAAAATACAGACAAGTTCAATAATTTAATTATCTTATTGTTTTATAATTCTGTAATAAAAACTTTAATACTCGTTTTGATTGAGACGTTGAACTGAAAAATTTTTCTACTCAAGGTTAATTTATCCAAGTGATGAGCAGGTGCAGTCTATTTTTGACTTCACCTAGCTGTCATTGGCGGAATATATTGATACAGGCTGGTTTTCATAGTTTACTTCAAACTAATATAAAAATATTTGTTTGATAAAAAAATAAGAAATTTACTATGAAAAAATAACTAAATAAAATAAGCATTGTGTGTAAACAAAATAAGTACGTTTTTACTGTTATAACAAACAACTTTAATAAAAATCCATAAGTTAACAAAGCTTCTTTTTCTATTATACAAGAAGGTTTTCCGTGTTGAAAATATTTTATCGGTACTGCCTAGCAACAAATTGAGAAACTAATTTTTGTTATCTTGTAGTCTTTTGTCGTGATAAATCAGTTAAATTATATTTTTTTTTTAAATTGACAAATTATAAAGCCACTGTTCCTGACTTCTTGAAGCCATTACTCAAAATATCTAATATTTTTTTTATTTAAATTATTTAAATGAAATAATGGAAGGCATCGATTTAAAAAAATAAAACAAGCTAGTTTTTATTACAATATTTCGATTTTAGGAGTGCTATTTAAATGCAGTGAAATCAGATTTAAGACATTTTTGTTATGAATTATAAAACAAATTTTTATTAATAACAAACCAAAAAAATATATATTATTACATTATTTTATTTACTGGAAAATACACAATATCTCAAAATAATTTTAGGTTGTAACTCGAAGATGGCCTTATGACCTTCTAAGATGAACTTTTTATTTGAGTACTACCACTGGGTAGTTTCTCTACTTGTCTTTATGCATGTCAATATTTACCATTCATCCTATTTACTTGTATTAATACAGTTTTAAATAAATTAATAGGCTGACCAGGGAGATACAAAATAAGTACTACCCTGAACTTCTACATCTTGAATAAGAAGAGTACCTCTACTAGAACATTGCTGTACTACATTACAGCAATTTATATTACAGTGTATTACTGTAATACAAATAAATTAACAGTATTATAATTTGTAAAATGGAGGATTGTCTACAGTTTTTTTTTATACTAACCAGACAGCGGCTCCCTAGTTTAGCAAGATCAATTAAAAATTTATATAAGAATTTGATGTAACAACGTTATTTTATTTGTTTAAAAACAAATTAAAATATTACTCACTTACTAGCTAGGTTTGAATTAAAACGATTCTTTAAACGATCAATAAAAGTCAATATATGCCCAAACCTAATTCAGTAAAATAAAATAAAAAATCAATAAATTAAATAAATATTGGATGTAAACTAAGTTTGTTTATTCTTATGAATGAATGAATTAAGACTTCATTATAAAGAGAAATATAAACAAGATAAAATGGTTTAACTAAATCTACTGATATTTTACAAAAATATATATATATATATATATATATATATATATATATATATATATATGCTCTTTATAGGCCTTCCCTTATTGAACTAAGGTCTAACTTCACGGAGTGACCAGCTCTATTGGGAAGTTTATTTTTATAACAATAATCAAATTAATCCATTAATTAATTACCTATTATATAGACATTCTCTATTGATAAAGGCTCGAAAATCACTATCACTTAAATCAATCGATGAACCTAAAACTCATTAGGAAACTTAAAGTAATATTTTTTTTTTTTATCCCTCTTAATTTTTTTCTTTTTAAACCAATCAAAACCTTCGCCACCTCATTAATTTTCTAATCAAGCTTTGTGAAAAAAAATCCTTTTATAACAGAGGCCTATTTCAAGCAATAATTCCCAGTATTTCATAAATAATGTAAAAATTGCTTGGTTATACTTAAAAAAAGAATACCACAATTATACAATTATTGTTAAAATTTAATACCAGAATTTTTTTTTTTTAAATAACTGTATAACCACTACTAATGAAGAGTCTGAAGGGTTCAGTATTGGTTACTTCTACACATCAGGAGTAAAATAATATTAAAAAAAAAAATTAATACAAAACGATTTAAAATTTTAAGGAAGCTCTCCTTAATAATATTTTAGGGCTCTTGGGAATCGCTGAGAATAAAAAAAAACTATAAGGCTATAACTCACAAAGGGTGTTGTGTTCAGTACATGGTATGGACTTTACAGTTTCTAAGGCTTCTAAGGTTGTGGAGATGGCGATTTAGCAGAAATTATCTCAATCTTCAGGTTTTCCCACCAATTTTATAGAGGCTGGATGAGCCACGAGGTCTCTAGACTCCACAGGGTCGATTGAAAGCAACGGAATAACGAATTATATGACAAAATCGGTCAAGAAACCGGAACTTTTAGTTCATTAGACACCGAAATACTCTAAAGTACTAAAACAACTAATTATTGGCCCTAAAAAGGCATTTATACGGCACATCTGTAATAACTTATACGTTAATGGTCTTGAGTTGTTCTGAGCTACCATTTTGGCGCCCAAAACATGTCAAGGATGGACATTAGGAACGTTGGAAATATGCTAGTAGTTATATAAAAGTCCGGCTTAGACAAAAACAGAACTTGCTTTCTGGTCACGAAACGCATTAAGCTAATAAGGCCCATGACAAAAACTAACAGACAATTTTTAACTACGTCAAACACGTGTGAAACCCGACTGTGCTATACTTTGTAAAGTATATTCCTAAGTTCGAAATATGAATTGAAAATATTGTACTTACAACACAACATTAGCATATTATATAAAATTACATAGCATTCAAAAATATGGCGTGTAAGAATAAAAAGGTTTACATTTTTAACTCAAAGTTAAAACTCAAAATAAAATAATAAATTTACTGCCTGTTAAAACCGGTAAAAAGCAAAGTGGAAGGATAATGTATATTCCAATTTACTGTCCCATTTACACAGAGATAAAAATTAATTAAATATTACGATTTCAATATAATGAGCCAGGAAAATGTTAATTCAAATCTATAAATGGTAAATACTTCTTACAATGTTTTTTTTTTATTACCTGATTAGTCAATGAAGACTACTGGTTAATGTTTCGTACCAGGAAAAATACAAGGTATAAATATTCGTCAACGCGAAATCATATTTTCATTCTACTATAATTTTCATACTTTTATGTAGTATTGCATATTTTACATAATACGCAATTAGAAATAAAATTACTATACAATGGAATAACAATTCAAAATTTGCATTGTAAAGTTTAGTATTTACGACGTGTTTTAGTTGATTATATAACAGTTAGGAATAACAGTAATTTCCATATAAAATTCTAAAATGTATACAAAAAAATATTTATACCATCAAATACACAGAAAAAAACAAAAATATGTATTCATCCTTAGAATTATCGATCTAAACATTTAAGTGATTACAAATGTTTTGATAAATTCTTTGGAACTTTTCAACGCAGGTTTTTCTCAAAGTTGATAAATGGGAATGTGATGAAAAACGAAAAACATTAAAATATATTTGACAAAATGGGATTTAGAATGCAAAAAAAATATAACAAAATCCTGAATATCCTAATAAAAATAATGAAATGAAGAAATTATTATTGAATATACTCAGTGACATTTTGTATTGATTTGAGGTTTAGTAGTCCTTATTTGTAAATTATTTTATATTTGTTCCTATATTTTCATAAATGAAACGGTCCGCCTATGAAACGCAATAATTTTAATGCGTATGTATTCCTTAAATTCATTAATAGAATTGATTTTGAATATATGACATCAAATTCAGAAAGTACAATGTAGATTTTGTTTAATTTTGTGTGTATGTAAATTTTTATATTTAGTCTGCTTGCAGCCGGAGATGGAATCTAGAACTCTCCTGGGGCTCACCCAGTCTCTATAAAATGTTATAAAAATATGGTACCCAAAATAAGGAGGGAAATCTGGCGGTTGAGCGTGATCTAGGACAAATCACCTTCCTGCAGAACCGTTAAAAGACACCTAGTATACTGTGGTAAGGAATGAGCCAGCAAATAAACAATCCTTTCAAAAGACTACTTGGAAAGGAAAAAAATATTATAATATTTTTTTATTAAATCAGAATTAATAAGCAAGTCTAATCATATTCCGTTATACAAAGAAAGATTAGATACTAAGTTACCTCATAAATCAATTTCAACTACTAAACATAATGGCTGTAATTTTATTCATGTTTATCGTCATTTTTTATGCTAATTTAAAAAAAAACCCTGAATGAATCGTCAATCAAAGAACAAGGAAAATGAAATTGAATACTGAATAAATCAACTGTAATTATAATGTAAAGATTTAAAAATAAAATAAAAATCATATAAGTATTGAAAATAAAATGATTAAGTAGAAACGATAAACAAGTTCTCATTACGGTGAGTGCTAAGTCAGAGAAGATAAACAGTTTGTAGGCCTCAACCTTCCCAGTCGTTAGCCTTAACATCTCAAGGCTTCTTTATAAGTTTTTTTTCGGAAGCAAGTTTCCTCATGGCGATAGGTCTAAGGAAATGTCAGGGCATAATGGATAATTAAACCTGAATAGTTGATTTTTTTTTGTCTTGGAAAACCCCAGCATTTTAAATGTAGTTTCTGTGTCGTAATTCATAACTGCATCTGTTTTTTAAAATACTTTTAAAGAAATTTCTTTGTGGGAGTAATGACGATTTAATAACCTCTTAGCAAATAAAAATTACCCTATATTTTGGTTGTCCTTATGAAAGAGCTACTTAAATACTAGAGATGCTCGAATATATAACTTCTTTACTTTAATTTAATTTACTCTTTAATTTAAAAATATTTTCTTCATAGATTTAACACTCTCAGGTCGAATATTGTATATTTCACAAATTCAATAAAGTATTGTGTTTATTTTTATTTATTCTCAAAAATGTTTCTATATTATGGGGAACATTCAAGTCTAAACGCCTTCATAAAATTCCATTTTTCTGTCTTGTGGGCTTATTTCGAATGAACGATGTAATTGGAGAAGAAAATGGTCCGGGAGGAGGTCAAAAAAATATTTTTTTTTTTTGAAAAAGTTTATACCTTACCATACAAATGAGTTACTGAGAATACATTTTATTTAGAAAAATTATTTTTTTAAATATTGGATATTTAGAACCGATTGAAATATACTACATGATATAGCAAGGCCTTAGAATATTTCCCTTTTACTTTTAATACTTTTACTTAAAGAGTTAAGATTCTCTCAATAATTTTAGATTTAAATTAGGTTTTAAAGTGATATTGTTATTCTTAGCGCAGATACGAGAGAAAAATAATAATAAAACTCATTACTAATATTTTCTAAAGCGCCTGATACTTTCTACTGATAACAGTCTTCCGAAAAACAGTAATAAAGTATAAAAAGACGAAAAAATAAACATTATTATTATATTAATAAATATAACTAAATAAAATGTATGCAACCATACGTAATTAAAATCAAGAACAGTGAAAATTAATGGCCATTTACATATGAGGTGTTCGGACTAGGCTAGTTTTGAAATTTTGGTGTTATCCGCTTTTGATCCTGAACGCTAAATATAATAAATGGTTGACATAGGGATTTCAAATATTTGCTTATCGACTATTACTATTAACCAACTGTTAACTATCAACAAAACTTTCTTTACATAGTAATTGGACAGAGAGAGGAATTCTTGAATTACATCTGGCCCCCAACACATTTTCTACTTTGGAACTTCAAACTTGAAATTCTCAATTGATTTGAGGAATCTAAAACCCTTCCATTTGAATCTATTCCAAAGAGAAAAAAATTCACACGACCAGAAGATAATTCCTTTTCCATGAACCATTCCGTAAAGTGAGTGATCATTGAAACATGTAAATTAAAATTAAATAGGCTTAAAAGTCTGAAATAAATAAAAAAATTCAAGAAAAACATTTATGAAATCATTCGTGAAATTCCACCTTCAGTACTAAAACTGGAGTACTTTATACTGGTATCCTTGGATCAAAGCATTAAGTAATTAATTTCTTAGCCGATGCACTCCAAGTAATGAATATTACTTCCTAGTAAGGCGACGTGAGATAAACAGGAAAACATTTTTAAAAACATAAAAGAAGAAATTTTTAAAACATTTAATCTTCAATACAAAAAGAGTATCAAAGATAAAAAAAAATTAATGAATCGATAGAATAATAAATTTCTCAAGTTGAAAAAATATTTGGATAATGACTTGAAATTATTGAACACATAAACCAATCTATAAGTATTAACGCTTGATCAGAGAAACGTTCCGCTATTTTTAGTATAGACACTTTCGTTTACAGCTTCGTGCATAAACGCAGATGGATCTCAGTTCAGATTCCATTCAGATACAAGTTATTTACAAAAAGAATAAACTAAATTGAGATATTTTTTTTATCAATACAAATATTGTTTCCAAATATTAAATTCAGATCTTGTCGGGTAAAAATTTAAAGGCTAAAAAGAAAATGATAATTAAACAAGTTCATGAAACATATGAAAAAGAAATAAATGATAATATAAGAATTCTATTCACGCAATGAACCAATTTATAAAAAATATAAAATCATCTTTAAAGCGTGGTAATAAAACAATAAGGAAAACATTAGGCATATAACATGTTTCTTTGATGAATAATTTTGATTTAATTTTGTATTTAGATTGAATGTTTATAGAACCAATAATCTTCATTGCAGTTTACCGTAAATAATTAACGAAATTGTACAGAATAAGTATATAAGTAGTATGATATTCCTTAATTTTATTATATTCTGTCACTATTTTAATATTCGTTATCTTTAATTATCATATCTTTCACTATTTTAATTTTCTACATTACATGTCACTATATTCTTGTTACTGTAACGTTTTTTATATATGTTTTGTTCTGTTTGTTTCTCTCCCATAGCTCCGATGATGGCCTACATGGTAGGTCGAAAAGTCGGCCCATATTTAATATAAGTCTTGTACTTATTTAGTGTTTTTTTGACTGCACCCCCCAACTATCTCCGTTCTCTATAGTAAATATCATTTTTACAATAGTATGATAGTAGTATAATAGAAATGATATGATGGTAGAATAATAGAATGGTTGAATGGTTGATACAATACTAGAATAGAACAATTCTATATTTTTTATATTTCTTCTACAACTATATTTTATTTTTAATATATCTAACTATTTTTATATTTCTTAATCCTGTATACTTTCTTTTCTTTTTGTCGTGCCTAAAGAAAACTAAAGCTAATTCACCTAGAATTAGAAATACTTAATAATTTTAAAAATCTTTAAATTATAGATCATTTGCGGGATATTCTGAAGATATAATTTTTCAATTAACGAGTTAAGAATATAATGAACAATTTTTAATAAGTTGTTAAAAACAATATAAAGTTGCGTTTATCCCTGAAAAAAATTAAAAGAAAAATTGAAATAAATTTTTAATCCACAAAAATTTTTTTTCCAGAACTTGTCGAGTGCATTTAATTGGTACAAAGTAAATTATAACATTAATAAGGCTTAGGGAACTGGAAGGCTGGTTACCGACACCACTAATTTCTACTTACAAATTTCTGTCCACGGACTACAACTTAATCAGGGATAAACTCATCATTATTTTGTTTTTAACACTTCAAAGAAATTTTCTAAATATGTTTAACTCGTTAAATAAATCTCAAATTTCAACTATAATCATATCTTCGGAGGTTTCTGAGATTTCTCCATAATTTAAAGATTTTTTTGAATAATTAAATACTAACAATTTTAGCTTTATAATTTTCTTTAAGCGCAGAATAAATAATATAATAAAATATAGAAGATAACTTAGATGACCACGAAATATACAATGGACGATTGGACGAATGTTTTTTTTCAGTTTTTATAAATCTTAAACTGACACAGAAATGTCATTAGTTTTTCTGTTATTTATTATTTGCGGTAAGAACTATTGAACATTATTGGCTGTATTAACATCAAATCTAAATGGAAAATATTATTTTTGAACATTTTATATTAATCTACACAATTTAATAATATTTATAAATTTGAGATTTAAATATGATCCCACTTTTCTTGATAGAAAACAATTAAACGCAGATAACCAGAAGAGGCATGGAGCTACTTTGTAGATTGGTTTAAGCCGGTTCGAACCTGTTCACAAGAAGGCAATGAAGTAATGTCATGTGATAACGTGTTTGAGATTTCTTATTTGTTTAAACAATTATTGGGATATTCCATTATCATTTTAAGATATACAGGTGAGATGTAAATAAAATTTGAAATTCCTAGTTATCGACAGTTTCCTAAAACGCAGACAATTTTTAGAACACATCTCTACAATACGAGTTTAAGATACTGTGGTTATCTTATTTGCAAAACACTTTAGGAAATAAGTGAATTTGCTATTATTACAAGGTTTCAGTAATTTCAGAAAAAATACTAAAATATCACATGGTTTAATTTTCTATTTTTGAGATTTTTTTTAATTTATCGTTATGGCACATTTTATAGCTAAAAGCATTTTGTACTTCATACTACAATATATTTTATTGTATAATATTTTAACATTATTGTAATTAATTAAGTAAATATTGATTTATGACGATCAACTATAAATATTATAATCGAGAAATAATTGAAAAAGTGTAGGTAATCAAAGCTCGGAAAAAATGATTAAACGCAATCACACGAAACCGCAGAACATCGTTTGCCTTCAATCTGCACGAAAAATCAGTGTTTTCTTACAAATTATTTTTGACAAATGAAAGACTATTAATAATTCCTTGTATTGGAATGGTTAAGTATTATATATGTAAATGCATAAAAAACTAGATGTGTTACATTTAAATAAATAAATATATATATAATTTGTAAAGCAAGAAAAATACACTGATAAATCTGCAGAATATTTATCAATGAAATAAAGAATACGGTTCAATTGATGAGAACATATAAAAAGAATAGTGTAATAGCAACAATCTGTGAATGAAAATAATTAGATATGACTAATTTATTCATACAGACAAATTCGGATCATAAATTTAGAATTTAATGACTGTTTACATCGAATCTTGAATCTTTCATTTATTTGGTTAAAATAGATAACAATTATGATTTAACCAATTTCTATTAACAATTATAATGGGAGTAAATTTTATAATATATCTACTACAGTTTTTCCTGAGGCGTATATTCATTCTAACTGAATATCGAAAATAAGTTAATTTACATACCTATTCAGAAACAGAAAACAATAATCTTAAATAACAATGAAAGTCCCAACAAGTATAAATCATCTATTTATTGATTTAGGTTTATTCACAAACAATTTATTTGGAGCTTAAAACCAGCCTCCATAAAGCGGGAATCAATTAAAATCTGACAGATGATCCACGGTAGATTCAGCCAGATCATTACCTTGCAAAACCGTTGGTATAAAAAACGCTTACTTAGTTTGAAATATGAACACGATACCCTTCATTGATAACATTGAAATTTTACACGGTTCAGAAATTATTTTTATAAAATACCGCGATTTTATTAAATACATAGAACTTTTCGCGATAATCTTGAATTATAGGCTATATGAGAAAATACGAGGACTTAACCGCTTATTCACCGGGACTGCAGAAATAATGTAAAATAACTGTACTTCATCAAGCATACACATATATAGGAAATTAATTTTACTAATTTTAATAATGTATCATTTAATTTAAACATGAAATTTTCCGTTGTAAACATAAACAACGATGGAGTATTGTACAAGCTATGAATTATAAAACACATTACCAAAAAGGTTTTATGATTCCTCCGCAATAATGTGTAGTTAATATTTCGGGCCATTTTGAGAAAACATGAAATTTTATAAGGTTCATAAATAATTGTTTTTAAATCCCGCAATTTTCTTCTTACATTTTTAAGACGTTTCGCGGTAATATTGAATTATAACGGTATAAAAGAAAATTCGATTTAACTACTTATTCAACTGTGCTGTAATATCTACAGCCACAGTGAATAAGTGGCTGAGTCGAATTTCGTCCAAAATTATTAATTTGGACTGAGGGAAGAGGAATGTGTCATTCTCGTAGTTTTGGACTTCAGAGTAGTTGTAATATAAGTAATAGCTCCATTTCAAGACAATTTCAAAAAATTTCTAAATTCAAGCTAAAACCTGACATAGCCCCTTATTCACTACAAAAATAACTTGAGTCCGCTTCCATAAATACAAGAAACTCATTTTGGAGAAAATTCTACCTAAGCGCTTATTTACCGGGGCTGTAGATAAAATCAGAGAGAACACGAAGATTTACTCTTTGCTAAGTATTTACCTGAAGGTTTCGATGAGAGAATCGGTACTTCCTCAGGATGAAGTTTTGCCTTTCAACTTAACCAAGCCACCTTAGCGGACTTAAAGATTACTGACCTGGGAGTATGGATGATCGCCGTGCAACTCCCCTAAAGAAGGCCTTTTAGCAGAGCCCCTGTTCTCGCGGTAGTAGTCCAACCTCGGCAGGGCTTCGAGGGTGAGGGTGCAGAAGGAGTTGCGTTCCCTCCCAGTTCGTGGTGCCTGGCTGTTGCCCCAGGACGCCTCCAGGCAAGGGTTCTCATAGCCTGCCCCCGGCCCCCCTGTCACACCGGCCTTCCTCAGCTCCCACTGTCGGCTCATACTCGAATGCCGGGTCCTCGGCAGCCCCCACCAGCTCATCCCCTCCGCTCACCTCTCTTATCATCCGGGGGTGGCCGCATCCACTTAATGAACTGGCTTTCTTTTTCCAATTGTCTCTGGCTATTTCCCACAGCATTAATGAAGTAATTAATATAGAGGATGTCTTTGCAATAATTCTAAGTTTCATTATTCCATTAACTATAATACGAGATAGTAAATATACTCAACTAAGAAATAGTATTTAGTATGTAGTGTTTAAATTGTATTCTTAACAATCAAGTTTTTTATTTTTATTTGATGACCGTGCGGAATGGCTCAGTGATAATTGAGTTGCATAGCCGAAGATCCTGAGTTCAAATTCTGTTCGCTGGCAGACTTTTATTTAATCGGATAGCCACCGGAAATGGATCCTATGGGATCAAGACCCTTCTGGGGCTCACCCAACCTCTATAAAGTGGCTACCCTAAATAAGGAAGACAAATTTGGTGGTTGAGCGTGATCTAGATCAAATCTCAAATCATATAGGATCTAGGACCCTCCTGGGGCTCATCCAGTCTCTATAAAATGTTATAAAAATAGGGTACCCAAAATAAGGAGGGGATCTTGCGGTTGAGCGTGATCTAGGACAAATCACCACCCTGCAGAACTGTTGTCTAAGAAACAGTAAAGCTTCTACCATATACCCCAGACCCTTCATGGGTTGTAGTGAAACAATTTTTTATTTATTTATATAACACAACAATGACAACAATGTAATACAACCAAGAAAAACTAACAAAAGAAGTCTTCATTAGTTTCTTTAATTAATTTTGAATTATAGGTAGAAATGACTATTCCCCGAAATATACAGTTCAATATCTAACCTCCATTAATATAATGGAATATAAATAAATAAATATAATTAATAATATATTTCTGAATTCTCCGAATTTATGTAAAATATGTATCTTGTGTTTTTTTTAACACGCTTTTACTAGCACGCCTATATGTACGTATGTGTGTAACGGAATCTTTGATGATAGAATAGAACAGATTAGAATCGAAAAATAAATTTATTCTGGGACCAAGTCCCTTTAGAATAACAGAGATGAACAAATTTAAATAAATATTTATCTAGCCAAAAGCCTACATCAGAATAAAACAATATTTACATAATATCTTAAAAGTAATAACTAAACAGGTTATGTTTTGGTAGAGATTTAGAAAATGTAATACAAAAATTAAAATTTAAAAACAGACAAATTTACAATAAAAATAAATAGGCTTATGTAAAAATAAAGGAATACACATAATGTAATATGTTAATATAATATAATACAATAATGTAATATTTTTTATAATTATTGGTCATTTTTTATGAGTTATAAATATTTTTATTTTTTAAAGAGAAAAGATAGGCCCTCGACCGGGATTTGAACCCGGAACCTTTGTCTCACCGTGACATCGCTCTGCCAATTGAGCTATCCAAGGCACTTCTCGGTCGAGGACAAAGCTTCTCTCTTTTAGATCCTAAAGCCCCAGTGTGCTCCCGCCATTTTTGCGATGAATACACTAGAACGAAGTTCTTTGAACATTAATTTTAATTTAGGATCTTATTGACTTTCGTCATATTATTATTTATAATTATTGGTCATTCGTTCTAGTGTATTCATCGCAAAAATGGCGGGAGCACACTGGGGCTTTAGGATCTGAAAGAGAGAAGCTTTGTCCTCGACCGAGAAGTGCCTTGTATAGCTCAATTGGCAGAGCGATGTCACGGTGAGACAAAGGTTCCGGGTTCAAATCCCGGTCGAGGGCCTATCTTTTCTCTTTAAAAAATAAAAATAATGTAATATGTTTGTATTATTTTCTTGACCAGGATCTTCTGGATTAGCGGTTTTTCTTATCCAAAGAAAACATTTTTGTGTCTTTTGCCAAGTACTACAGCATATACGGACTAATCTTAGATACATGACTACTGGCAGAATCAACTGGGGAGGTCCGTATATTTTACAATTAAAAAAATCTAAGAAACACGCTTTTGTAGCAAGTTGAACAAAAAAGTAGAAAATGAATATTAATTTTTTTAAATTACGCTTTAACAGGAAACAAAACAAAAGTAGAAAATAATTATCAGTAAATTTAAAATATGAATATAGAGACAAAGAAATGGACAAAGAAATTCTTTCTGTCGCAGAAAAGTGTGGAGTGCTTAATGTTAATTGTTGTAAATATTTTATTGACTGATATTGTCACAAGAGTCATGAAAATATGTCGTAATTGTCATCATAAATTCCTTCAGCTAAAACCCAGCGTGATCTCTACATCAACTTCTCTATTTGACTGATCATTCTTATTTTTTTAAATATGCAGTTAATGTTAAAAATAAAAAAGTGAAATTGGCAAAACATATTGTTTTGTTTTAGAAAAGTTCTTTATATTCTTAGCAAGATGGAGTGTTTCCTGTTTTGGACACAGAAAACACCCTATTTCAATGGTTTTCATGGCTTCCTTCGCACCATTACTTGTTGCAAATTTGTTGATGGGAAATAAAGTAACAATTGATCTCTTTACAAGCTGTTAAGAAAATCGAATTAATGTCTCTGTTATTCCATTAACAACGTAAAGTTAGCCCCTCGTGTTTACACGGTTTGGCTTACACCTTACACTGTTCATGTGCCACCACGTCCAGGGCAGAAAACAATATGAGAAATTTTATATTATTTTTTTTAATTACACAATTTTTGAACAGGGTTTGTATAAGGTTAAGGAATCTGTTTTTCTAAATATCGCCACTTTTTTTATTTTAGTATTTATATTTAGATAAAAATATATTTAGCAGAAACACAGTTATTTTAAAAATAACGAGATTCTATAATAGATGGAACTACTTGCAAATAAATTTGACCTTAAAGGAATAATGATTTATTGTATTTCAAAAGAAGAAATATAAGTCATTGGTCTAAACTTAGCTAAACGAAACTCTTAGCGATTGACTAAGTAAACACTGAGCTATTTTCTAAAAAAAAATATATATAAAAAATACTTCTACAGAAAATGCTGCGTGGTCATTCAGAGATATGATCATTTATTCAAGAAATGAGGAAGACTAAACTAAACAATTATTACAGTCCGGTTCAATTTGATACCCAGGTACTATAGAAGCAGGCATTTGTATTAAAACGGAATATTTGAGGAATAATGTCCAGTAAAAGAAGTTGAAGTAAAGAAATTCTTCACTTACTCAGTGGAGCGGAGTGGCTCAGTAGTAGAGCACTGAGTTGCCATGCCGGAAATCCTTGTTCAAATCCCGCCGCAGGCCAAACTTTTATTTAGTCTGCAGCCGGAGATGGATCATATGGGATCTAGGACCCTCCTGGGGCTCACCAGTCTCTATAAAATGTTATAAAAATAGGGTACCCAAAATAAGGAGGGAGATCTTGCGGTTGAGCGTGATCTAGGACGAATCACCTCCCTGCAGAACAGTTGTCCATGAAACAATACAGTCTCTACCATGTACTGAACCCCAGACCCGTTCACGGGTGAGATTTTTTTTTTCTTCACTTAGAAATTACTTATTTTTAGAACTGGTTGATAAGAAAACTAAATGCACTTCTAAGATAGTAAATAAGGGAGGGCTAAAATATTACGATTTGGCCCAATCTAAAATATTGCTGATTTGGCCCAAACTAGATACCTATCCTTCCATGACAAGCTCCATACACACTTGAATCCGCTAGTCTCTTATAGTCCAAGCAACGAAGGAAAAATGGCGGAAATAATTCATGTACAAGCCAATTTTACATATTACTTCAAAACGTTTAATTGTTAGTTTTATATACCTTGTTTTATACCTTGTGAATAAAAAAATAACAATTTCTTTTTATGAAGTTAAAATAAGTGTACGGAAATTTAAAAAAAAAAATTGCAATGAGGTAATATTGAATGAACATTTTGTAAGAAAAACGGAATATAAACAAAAATTCTGTACCACTACAATCCTTGAACGATCTTGGTTTAAGTACGTGGTATGGACTGTACTGCTTCAGGGACAACGGTTGTGCATGGAGATAATTTTTCCTAGATCACGCTCAACCGCCAGATCTTCCACTCTTATTCTGGGTATCCAAATTACAGAGCCACAGGAGAGTCCATGATCCCCATCTCCAGCCGCTAACAGACTAAATAAAAGCTATGCCAGCAACAGGATTTGAAACAGGATTTTCAATGGCAACAACTCAGTGCTCTACCGCTGAAACACTCCGCTCTCTCGATTTTGTGAGTAAAATTTCCTCGATCGTTTTTATAAAATTAAAGAATGGATATTTCAGATCTGCAAGTGAACCATAAATTTTTTAAAAATAATTTAGTTGTTTTAAATTACAACCTCTACAAGATGCATAAATAGCTAAAATATAATGTATATATATATATATATATATATATATATATATATATATATAAATACAGAAAAACTTAAAAATAATAAATAATTTTTCCTTCGTTGGTATAAAATTTAAAAAAATGGATATCATAGACATGTTTTTGTTTAACGCCACTGTACGCAGTTATGACTTATCGGACGATGCTACGACAGTGGGAGTCCTAAATTTCGCTTGTCTAGGTTCAATTAGGATAGCCATCTTAAACGATTACTATACATCGTACAAGTTCGGCATGACCTAGGAATGTTTACTACTTTTAGTAAGGCCACCTGCCGGGCAACAGTCATGTACATGGTAAGTTTTATGCTAACCACTACACGACAGGTTACCCTCGTAGGTCTGTTAGTGAACCATAAATCGTTTAAATATAAATTAAATCAGTTATTTTACTTACATTTTTTATATATAAGGTTACCTGTGGTCTAGTGGTTAGCGTAACAAACTACTAAGCCCAAGGTCGCAGGTTCATAGCCCGGCAGGTGGCCCTAGAATTATTTTAAGGGAGTAAAAAATCCTTAGTTACGCCGTCCTTAAGAAGGGGCGTTAAACGGGGGTCCCGAGCCTGTACGATGTCAGGTACTCGTTAAAGATCCCTATCCTAATTAATCCTGGATAGGCAAAATTTAGAGCTCCCACTGTAGCATCGTCCGATTAGCCATAGCAGCATAAAGTGACGTTAAATGAACTAACTAACTTTTTTATAGATATTCTAGTAAGCTTTTTTTAAAAAAAAAAGAAGATTCTCACGAAGAGGCCTAAGGAAAACAAATAAAAAAACTGTTTTGAAAAATAGGGATGTGGACATCCAATAAGGAGTCATAGAACTAGTTCAAGCTAGAAACTGACGAAGAACTCGTTATTAATGCTAATTAAGGCAAAAACCAATATCCAGAAGCGTTCAACAACACAATTAGCCGATTGCTACTTATTCGTCATTGCATGGGAATGTCTCATAGCCAATGTGATTTCGTATTTTAATTATCATTTTGGTTATAGTTTCGGTAGTTCGTATTTCGACTTAGCTTCAAGCACATAATTTATCATTAACCTTCCATGCAACGTTCGCAGACGACACAGCGGTTCTGTCATCCCATCCAGACCCTGAAATGGCTTCCTGGAACCTCCAAAGGCACCTCTCACTCATTGAAACTTGTGTAACCAATGGCGGATCAAAGTCAACAAGGAGAAATGCAAACACGCGACATTTGCATTTCGCCGGGGAACATGTCCTACTGTCCAATTCAATGATACCGTACCTCTCTTTAAAGAGGTTACCTATAAATAGGGGGAAAACCAGGAGGTTGAGTGTGATCTCTTACAATCAACACCCTGCACAGCCCTTGTTCTAGAAACAGTACAATCCCTACCATGGACTGATTTTTCTTAAAAATCTTAACAATAATTAAGGTCAGTTAAAACTATGATGGAGGAAATATAAAGTACATAACAATAATTAAACTGTAGACGATATTTCCTACAACTAAAAATTAGTTTTATAATTTTGAATAAAAATTCTAACAGTAAAATGGAATTCAAAAACAATTGTTTACTATCTGCAGACCCTCCAGGGGTTCATCCCGCTTCTATAAAGAGGTTTCCCTTGATTAGGGGAAAAACAGGCGGTTGAGTGTGATCTCTGACAAATCACAACTCTACACAGCCATTCTTCTAGAAACTGTATAATCCCTACCATAGAGCAAACCTAAGAACCTTTAAGTGTTGTAACAATGTAAGTTTTTTATTAATTTAATTTCATGTATTTCCTTAATTTAATTTGATGTGTTTTATTAATTTAAGTTAACTTTATTTATGTTAATATAATGTATCAATAGCATGTATTTTATTAATTTAATTTAACTAAATTTAATGTATTTCATTAATTTAATTGATTTAATTCATTAATATAATATGGCTTAATTGCCTATTATATGTTCTCATTACTATTTAGCTATAATTAGGCTTAATTTTAAGTCGCCTTAAACATACATTTTAAGCTTTACTTTATCATAATTTCTGTTGACTTTTTAATGATTTTTTTTTCAATTTATAATTAGATCTTGTTTCATCTAGTTTTGAGGGAAATGACAACCATCAGCTGTGTTTTTCTTGAAAATATTAAAAATAATTAAAGTGATTTAAAACTATGATGGAGGAAATGTAAAATACACAACAATAATTAAACTATAAACGATATTTCCTATACCTAAAATTTGTTTTTTAATTTTGAATAAAAATTTAAAAAGTAAAACGGAATATAAACAAAAATTCTGTACCACTACAACCCTTGAAGGATCTTGGGTTATGTGCTGTTTCTTGGACAACGGTTGTGCAGGGAGGTGATTTGTCCTATATCACGCTCAACCACCAGATTTCCCCCCTTATTTTTGGTATCCAATTTGCAGAGGCTGGGTGAGCCCCAGGAGGGTCCTAGATCCCAATAGAATCCAGGAAAATTCCTCAGGCAGACAGTAATTTTTACCTTGGCCAAAAAATGACGAGTTAAAGTAGCTCTTCCCCTCCACCCGTAGACTCAATTTCCTAGGTTCATTCTTATACTAAACCATCAACTCTCAACATCCCTCTTCAATCTATAGTCTCCTACAATTCAAATCCTCTATCCGATCCCAGAGCATAAGATCTCGCATTTCCGACCTCAATACTCGTTCTACAGAACTGAGACTCACTCCCACCAGATATACGTCATGCTACGTCCTTGATCACATTCGAATCCATCGTTTTCCAACATCTCCTAAATTCCCTAACAGATGCTCTCTAATCAGTAATGAATTCACATCCACCAAAAGCAATGGATGAATTACTGTAAATTTTCTTCTCTTATAATGGTATTATTTTTTATAATGTTAGGTGCTTTTATTTTATTTTTTTTGTCTCAGCTTAATTCTCGTTAATTTAGATTTTTATTCTATTTTTTTTTTTCATTTACTAGAACATAACTATACATTTATATTTATTTTCAAGTACTTATCTAAATACAATATGATTCTTATAATGTTTCTTCTTGGCCAGTTTTATCTACAGCCCTGGTGATGTACTTAAGTAATCGGAATCGTGTTATTTTCGTAGTGAATAAGGGGCTTATAATAAAAGAAATAATTATTAAGAAATTTACAATCACGTACTTCGCCTCGCCTTATCCGAATTATCTTCCGAATTGTACTTCATTACCAGCGTTCATTCACGCTAATGTATTTAGGTTTATAGTCTTCACCCTGCAGAATCAAATCACCCACAAACTCAAGCATGGGCATTTTAAAACCCACATTCAAACACTGAACACACAAATACAAACAATAGTTATATAATATTTAAGAAAATTTTCTTAAATTTTGAATTAATCATAAAAAATTAAAATCATGCCGTCACAAACATTTAATTTTAAAAATAAAAAAAATTGTAATGTTTTGTAGACCACCATGAAATTTAAATCATTCTTATAAAAAACAAAACAAACAACATTTGGTTTCAGGAAGTAGTATTTTATTGCTCTCACGCTACAAAGAATTCGATTCTGCTTACCTACATTAATTACAACTACTTCTTCTCTATATATTAGTCCATAGCGAACTTAACTTGTAAAAAGTTTTGTGAACAAACCAATCTATGAAGTATAATTTTAAAAACATAATTATGTGAAAAATTACAAAGAACAAATTCTTAAGCCTCCAAAATGCTGGAACAGAAACAACCAGCACTCACATTAAAAAAAAATCACATCAAAGAAGAATCAGTGCAGTATATCTCACACTAACAGTCCAAACAGAGTCATCAAATAGAAACAGCAACCTTCCTCCAAGACAATCCATGATGGGATTTTTCCGATTGATTTGAAACTTTATTTTGACAACTTACAGTTCCCTCGCCTGATGTGCAATGTTGCAGACGATTACTAAAATAAGGATTTAAAAGATTTTAAAGTTTACTAAATACATACAATAGAGCAACGTTTTGTTAATGCTTTAGAACAGAAGGGGGGGAGGGCAAAAAAACAAAGGACTCCTTAAACGACTGAACCTCCTCGTTATGATCAGCAGTTCGGAAGCGGAGACATACTCAATAGAAGAACCATTAACCAGTTCTATAGATTCAAGATTAAACCAGATGCTCTCGCGTCCAGAGATATCGTCAATTAGACAATTGAAAACAATTAACTAAGAGAATGACGATGAGCCTATCTTGGAATTAAGCGCTCGGAATCCACTTCGCGCTGGATTCAATTAACAACTCGCAATGGACGTAAAGATGAGTTCATTGATTAAAAGAAAGAAATTAATAAAGTAATTGGCCAAATGCAACTGAAAAAAAAAATCAACAGTAAACGAAGCGTTCAGCATCAAAAGCTGATAACTTCCAAATTAAAAAAATTATTGACTTTTTCGCTAGTAGGTATAGTCAACAAATTACAGGATTACAGGATCGGACTAAAACCAAGATAAATACTAGTGTCGTGTTAGATCAAATTGCTTGTCTAAATTAGCGAAGAATGTGAAAAAAGCAAATTTTGGACAGTTTAGAGTTTAGAGCAGCTTTCGATCCTGAACTTCTTAGATGGTCCCGTTGTCTGTACTAATAAGAATGGTTGAAAGGTTTCTATGTCATAAATTTGAAAAAATGACAAATGTAATGACAATTATTCTAAGAATTCCAGTCCCCTAATTTACAAAACACGATTCCAAACATACATACACTAGGATATGACGGATTACCATATAAGGCGTTCACAGGATCAAAATTGGATAGCTCTAAAATTTCAAAAATTTCGCTTTTTTAATCACTAATCAATAAATTTTGTCTAAAATGGCACCATCATTTCTCATAGTTTTCCTTGTTTCGAACTTAGATTTCGGGAGCATAATGCATTATGAAACTAAACTCTTGAAAAATGTAAAAGGCAATATTTTAAATTTGGTTTTATCTGCTTTTGATGCTGAACGTCTTCTTTCTTATAACGAGAAAATATTCTTCAGGCCATCAGATATGTTATGTATAAAATAAAATTTAAAATTAAAATAAAATTTATAAAACCAAAATTTTAATTACATTAAATATTTTTATTTTATGAGTTGTTACTAAGTTCTGAATTCCTTAAAGTATGATTAATTTATAATGGCAAGTAGAGAAATTACTCATTTAAAAAATGTAAAACCTAAAATTTAAATTCGATGATGAATACCCATTAACTCAAGAATGAAAAATAAATTTTAAAACAAAAATAATGTAAAAAAATAAAAAATGCGAAAGAAATTTCGTTTTCGGAAAAAATACATTAATTCTATATATATTTTTAAATGAAGCTGTTAAAACTTGAAATCTAGTCCTCATTAATAAATGAAAAAAATTGTAATATCGCACATTTCGTTTAACAAATGTACAACATAAAATTTGAAATTTCTGGAAAAACAAAAGTATGATTAATACCAAAACAAAAGTTTTTTTTTTTACACTAGTACAACACTGAACTTCGGAATATCCAACATTATTGTGAATTTTCAGCACATAATTTTTATTTCCGATCATTTCATATTACCTTTAGATTTTTTTCTACGAAAAGTGCGATATGTTTAAAAAATAATAATATCAAATTAACTAAGAGTCAGTAAATAGTAATAGCATCTCAAAACTTCTAACAGCTCTCCTGAAAAATATGAAGAGTAGAATTTTCCCTCTAAATTTCTAAATTGTATAAAAATTGTTTGCAAGAATTAAAATGTCGAAAGACAACTGTCCAAAATAAATGGACTCATTATTTTACATTTCATCTTTTCCCAATTGATCAGAATTTGTAAAGAAAAAACTTATATTTGAAAATTATAAATTTGAGGTGTGGATATGCCACAGAATTGATGAAATGTAATACGGAATAGGATTCCTTAAAAAATCTACAAGGACTTTTTCCCCCTTCAAAGCAATTTAATTTTTAGTGAAATATCCATCTAAGAATGAAAGAGCCTTGCATTTAATGAGCAAGATTCTGTAGAAATGAAAACATACCTTATATAAAAAAAGGAGAGAAGATACTAAGAAATAGTTTCCTGGACCTCCCAGAGACCTCCCACGATTAGTGCACCACCTCCTTAGATCGGCTAGATCAATAGTTGTCATGATTTATAATATACCCAACTGTCTCTGTACTACTCATATATTTATATCTATACAATCTTTTTATCTATCGAACGATATATTTTATCTATTTATTTTAATTTAAACAGCTCATTTATTAAAGTTTATTTTATTTTTGCTTATCATTAAGTTTGACATATTTAATTTAGTTCATAAATTAAGTTGTTTAGTTTTTCCTGGTAGATTGGCAACACTGCTGTAATTTATTAGAAATAATGAAAGACATAGCAGCGTACAAGAGCGAATCTAAAAATGAGATGTTATATCTTAGTGTTAAAAATTAAAGCCGAAATACGAAGAGGAATTTTTTTTCTTTATTCCTAATATTTTTTCTTCATAATATGCGAAAAATGTTTCAAAACAATGTTCCTAATTTTTTGAATGAGATGAAAATAGTTGACTGGATGATCTTATGTAAAGGAGATAGTTGGGGGGGTGCAGTCAATAAGTACACAGAATAAGTGATGAACTTATATTATATTATGTGCCGACGTTTCGACCTACAGTGTAGGTCATCTTCAGGGCGATTATGGATAGCGTGGCTTAACGACCGATTTAACCGCCTAGCAGGTACTCTTTTTTTTTATAATGAATTTGAAAAGTTAAAATAAGTGAAAACTCTTGTACAATAACAATAGTGTACAATGTCTGTTTGAAAAAAAGTAGATAGGATAAATGAATTTGAAAGATTACAAATGGTGCTTAAAAATATGAACTCTTGATTACCAACAAATGATGGATGCCAAAATGATACGGGGGAAATAATAGGAAAAAAGAAAATTGGAGAAAGGATAAGGAGAAAAGTTTTAAATAAATAAAATAAAAGACGAGACATACCGATTATGGATAGCGTGGCTTAACGGCCGATTTAACGTTGTTTTTAATTTTGTTTTTAATGTAAGCCGATTTAACACACATTCCTAATTTTTTCTTTTCTTTTTCGAAAAATGTCAAATATTTATATTAATTGTTTCCAACTAAGATTCTGAGTAAGAAATTATTTTTTATGTAAAAATTACCGCATTGTGTTTTTCCTAATTCAGCTACATAGAAAAAAAAATATTAAGATGTTAGTTTCAACAAATTATTTATCTCTCTAGAATATAAATCATAAAACGTTATTCTAAAAAAGACAATGAATGGGCCAAGCTAGTTATCCATCAGTGAATTTTTATAAGCTTTTAAAGAAAGAAAAAAAATGTTTCTATTTGGTACATGATATTGCATAGCACTCCGGCTCTTTTATGATGTATTTACAAACGAGAACAGGCGGAATGAATAAATGCGATAAACCTCCCAACTTCAGAACCAGTAAAATTTCAATTTCGATTTTAAAAAAATGGTCTAAAAATGTTGAACTACTTGAAAACAGTTATTACATGAGCCCATTCGAGTATTTTGCATGATTAGCATTTATTAACTTGAATACTGAGTAGAAAGTTATGCATAACGGTATATCTGGCGCCTGTAATAAAAAAAAAAACAACCTTAACTTGTGAACTTCGACCGCTAAATTAAAAATATGGTGCAGGGATTGAATCGCACAACCTTTCCCCACCACTTTAAAATAATGCAGTTTTTAAAAATATTTTTTTAAAGTTCCACACTCATCTTATTGTCGTATTTCACAGAAGTAATATAAATTGAGGTTTTAAACGATTGAACTATAAAAATATAGTTAATTATATACTTTTGGATTGTCAAGTATAAAATATAGACTGTGGTCTCTCCGCATAGTATAGAAGGGCAAAAGAAAAAGAAGGCAAAAACACGAATGATAGAGATATGGAGGAAAAGAAAAGAACAGTTGAAACAAGCGTATTCCATAGTAGCTCGATCGAAAAAAAACAACCTTTTAATCAATATATACAATTAAAAGTATAATAAATCACTAAAAATATCATCTCCCGACTTTCATCTTACTGAAAAATTACCTTCATTGATTTCATTTAGCGACTTCAATGCTAGACTATCTTTGAAAGTATAGGGATTAAAAAAAAACCTGTACCACTAGAACCCACGAACATTGGCGTAACTAGAGTTGTCTCATGGGGGGGTTAACCCCCACCAGTCAACCAATCCAACATATTACTCCCTTCAAAAAAGCTGTCTCGTAATATAGGTATAATGTTATACAATAATCATGATTGTTTATTGACAATCTATAATGATTATTATAGATATCTACAATGATTATGTAGCTTAAAATTAAATAAATGAATTATAATTTTTTATAAATGTTTTTTTGGAAGTTATAAATGTTATTTTTGGAAGGGCAATCAAGAAACTTGTAAATACAATTAACCATAGTATCATAAACTATAATATTGGTATAAACTATATTATTGGTTACAATAACTTAATTGCATAGGGAACTTTCTAGACCCATCCAGACTTTACTTCTAGATTCTAAGAAATGTCTAAACTGGTCTTTTTATATTTGCGATCTTATTCTTGCCGCTAGATGCCACTACAGCCGCTATAACAATATAATTAATTGTAAATAACAGTATTACGTTTTGGTTTGTCATTTTAGCGTACCTTTTATTCATTAAAATAACTGTGTTTGCACTTTCTTTGTTGTGTTTTTGGCATTATTGACCCTTACTTTTGTAATCCCACAATAATAACTCTGAAAAAGTAGAATCCTTCAAAGTTTTATTTTTTTTAAATCGTTACTTACAATTTTTCTTTTTATTTCTTCCAAGCAATGGGGGGGGGGTTTACATCCCCAATATCCCCCCTCGTAGTACATGATAAAGACTGTACCGTTTTTAAGAAAGCAGTTGAGCAAGGAAGTGATTTGTTCGAGATTACGCTCAGCAGCCATGTTATTCCCAAATCAAGGGTAACCCCTTTATAGATGCAGGACGAGCCCCAGGAAGGTCTGTACATCAATAAATAAATTATATAAATTGGCACATTTTACCTTCAAAGCATGTAGACGCACTACCAATCCAAAGATAAACTAAAAAGTCAGATGATTTATTCAGATAGGAGTATCAAGCAAAAGCAACCATGGCAATCCTTATGTTCAAGTTGAAATAAAAATACCTTCCTCCATCCCACAAGAAGGTATCCACAAAATATTAGAACTTAAATAACATTTATATATTTCTTTTAAATTAGTTTAAAATTTAACTTGTAAATGGAGCAAGGAATTTATAGATCAATTGGCCCCACCAGCTACACGTACTACCCCCTTTGACTATGATAATGATAGTTATAATATTCCACAGAATTTGGAAAACAGTATTAGTACAGATAAGAATATAGAACAGTAATAATACAGTATGGGAATGAGAGTAATAATATATCTTGTGGTGAACATAGCATTAAATTATTAGCAAACTTTTTAATACATATAGGAATTGCTATATTGGCTTCACTGCCCATGCAACGATCACAAGGAAAAGTCAGATCCTTTGATCTGAATAATATTTAAATAATAAAATAGGATGCCACTCTGAGATAAGATCATTATACTTAATATATAGTAGTTCTGTATCATTAATAAATAAGAGAAGTCCTTCTCTTCTCCAAAGGTTGTCGTGGTTGACTGACCAGGAGTTGTTTATTAAATAATAATAATTATTGAATAACATTATATTTATTTGTGTTGATCATTGTTACAAGATAACTTATATAACTACCAACAAAGAAAGGAGTATGCTGAATGTGGCTGGCTATTTCTCGACCATAGCTTCATCCAGTTCCCTGCCTCTTGAGTTGCCCGCTCTATGCCAACAACTGCCCATTCTTTATATTAAGGGTGAAGGCACCGCTGACCCTAAGGGACACTTATACTACCTCCAAGTACTTGAATGCCCCTTACCCTATTTATCTAGGTACTCCTAATGTAATCTGTTCCAGATAGTGTCAGCAGAGTGTTTAAAAATGTTTTAAAAGATAACAGTAAGCCTATAGTATAGTATAATATAGCACCAGGCCTAGGTTATACTAACTACACAATGTTAAACAAATTACTAATATAAAT
The DNA here is from genome assembly GCA_037127475.1 of Arma custos. NCBI lineage: Eukaryota > Metazoa > Arthropoda > Insecta > Hemiptera > Pentatomidae > Arma > Arma custos. Next base: position 23,992,348 of record CM073762.1, read on the forward strand.
CAAAATCCTCTTATTATATATTTTGAAAAATAAATAAGAATAAAAATCAATCCAACAATCACGGAAGGATTATTCATTTGTCCCTGCCATCGCAAAGTATCCAATGTGAAAAAAACACAGTTTTTGTTTTCGACTTATAACAGTTGCTTTAGGATTGATAATTGATATAAATTTCGTATAGATGCATCTATCAGTCACAAAAACAATGTAAAACGAATGACATTGGTTTGACTATAGACCCTAATTTTTATTGAACCTTGAAACTGTTTTTTTTTTAATTCTCCTCATAAGTACCGATTTTCACATTCGATAGTTGGAAATGGCAGGAACAAAATGTATTATTATTATTATTAGTACTGTTATCTTGGAAATAAAAATTTAAAAAACTCAATTTCCAAGAAGAAATTATAATGATGTGTTCATTAAGCAAAAACCATAGGTATATGTAACAGTACAAAACATAATAAAATTATGTATAGGAAAATACTGCCATATAAATTATCTAAATAAAATACTGTTATTGAAAACAGGAGAAAATCTAGAATTCAGTACTTGCTACAGACCTATTATTGATTTCAAGTTGATACATCCCCAAAATCCTTGAAACAATTATAAAATGAAGATTAGGAAAATTGTTGAAATCTCAGAACTTATAACTGGACTATGATATGACTTTTATAAAGGAAAGTTAACAACAGTCATTTTATGTTACATATCAATATCAATAATGCATAAACAGGAAAGCCACAACTGTTATATTTTTTATATATGAAAAGCATGAGTCTTAAGATTCTGTGCTCCATTCTGGCTAAAAATATGTATAACCACCTGTGAATTTAAAATTTGTAATAAATCTATAATATTCTAAAAGTAGATGATTCAATAACTTAAGCCCAAAACATCAAAAGAGTCAGCTTGCCAAAGAAAAGAATTCTGAGCTATTTACCCTTTGCAATTTCACCTGATTTAAGAAAATATATTTAAACTATTAGCTGTTCATATTATATTATACATCACATAAAACATAATTAAGAGGTTGACAGATGTTATATGGCTATCAAAAGTTTTATGCAATAGATTATGGCATGATAATTTTGAAAACACCAGTAGTTTGTCCATGTGTTATTGTACACCAGAAGAAGAAATAAGTTTAGGCGGGAATACTTTTCCATGTGTTCCAAATGTAATATATTTTTTTTAATACATTTATTGAAATCTACTACTGTATATTGAATACATCAAGTAAATATAATGAAAGATAAATAGCAAGTAGAGAAACTTGAGGTAGAGAAAAAAAGTTTCGGTGTGCATAGTGAGATTTTATTACACGGTTTATAATGTTTAACAATCCAAATTATTTTGGGATCTGCTAACTACACTCGCTTGTTTAATAGATTTAAAGATTTCTATAGTAATTTATAGAGATTATAATACAAAAAGCATCTTTACCACTTTTTTTTTGGGTTCACTGTATGGTAGCCCTCATACACAATGGTACTATCTCGGGCGATTGCATTTCTTGCTTAAATTAACAATTGGTCAGTGATCATATCTCCGTCGGGGAGTATAATAACTACGGTTGGTGTATAATTATTATAGGAATAGCTTCTCGGCACGATGTTCATTTTGCTTTATGATTTTACTAGCTTTTGCCCGCGGCTTCGCTCGCATAGAATTTGGACTACCGCATAAAGTTTCTTGACAGTGCTTTTTAACAATAATTTAAAATAATAACTAATTTAATTATTTCACTATAGGTTACTCGTACAAAATTTCAGATGTCTAACTTCAAAACTGACGGATTCCATACAACCTTTGAACCCTTATTATAATAAGGGTGGAATTATCCAAACTTCTTTCTTAAATCATACAAAGGACCTATCTGCAAATTTCAAGATGCTAAATTCCTGATTTGCCTTTAATTATGTACCATAATGGATTCTCCACAGTACCTCTAAAACTGTCGGGGGTGGGGAGGGGCACGTGCCCCCGTGCGCCCCCCCTAAATCCGCGCTTGCTATAGCCCATGTGTTACACTGATGTATAACCTATATTACTGTAAAGTTTCATCCAAATCTGTTCAGTAGTTTTTGCGTGAAAGAGAGACAAACATACAAACTTTCACATTTATAATATTAGTAGTATATCAAAACAAATAGTTTCACTCTTGTTCTTTCTGATATTTTAACAACTATGATCATGTTATTTTTCTTTAATTATGTACTATAATGGATTCTCCACAGTTCCTATAAAACTGCAGGGGGGGGGCCTGCCCCCGTGCGCCCCCCTAAATCCGCGCTTTCTATATTCCATATGTTATTCTGATGTATAACCTATATTACTGTAAAGTTTCATCCAAATCCGTTCAGTAGTTTTTGCGTGAAAGAGAGACAAACATACAAACTTTCACATTTATAATATTAGTAAGATTATTTATTTTGTTTATTTATTAACAATATTCATTTTTGATATTACAGAATTAATAAATTTTCTCCAAAGTATTCGATATTGTCGTCCTAGCTGAGAAACACCACATAAGATAAAAAATTATTAAAATAAATATTAGAAAAAAACTGTACCACTACTACACGAAGATACTTTGTACTTGAATGTACTTATATTGTACATTGTAGGGACTGCACTATATCGAAGTCTACGGTTGTGCAGGAAATTCCCACAACTAAATGTACCTCAAGAATATGCTCGGGGGAAGATTGAGGAGAATTTTGAACTGCTCACTGCAGTTTGTCTTCGATGTCCGAAGAAGTCTCGTGTGTCGCACATCGATGAAGATATTGTGGCTCTTCCCCTCCATCCATAGAATCTATTTCCTAGATTCATTCTATAATCAAACCATCAACTCACAATATCCCCCTTACATCTATAGTCTCCTACAATTCAAATACTCTATCCAATCCTAGGACACAAGATCTCGCCTTTCCGACATTTTTTAAAAAATTTATTTATTGATATTTACAACTGTATTACAATAATACAACAAGTAAATAGGATAAGTGATACATAATGACATGATAATGACAAGTAGAGAAACTACCCACTGGTAGTACTCAAATCAAAGTTCAACTAAGAAGGTCACGTGGCCATCTTCTTTTCAGACGCCTCGGAGGATTATCAGGAATTGAAGAGGAAGCTAGGTTTGAAACTAGAGGGTTTGAGTGGTAATGAAGTTTGTTATGAAAGGATAGATACCGGGTTCGGGCCAAATCAGCAACAAATGGGACATTAAGGTCATTATGGATTACTTTGTTCGTAACAAAGTAAGGAGCATTGAGGATTTTATGAAAGATTTTGGAATGTAAGGATTGAATACGAGAGGAATTGGATAGCTTAGTGGAGCCCCAAAGCTCTACTTCGTAAGTCCACATAGGTCTAGTGACTGTCATGTATAAAAGTCTTTTGCATTTAATTGGGAGCTTTGAGTGTTTGTCTTGTAAATGTTGAAGTAGCCTGAAACGGCGAGCTGTTTCTTGTTGTTTCAGTCTAGTATGAGGATTCCAAATTAAGCATTTGTCAAGGTGTAGTCCTAAGTATCAGACCTGTTCTACATGAATCAGTGGAATGTTATTAAACGATACATTGGGACAGAAAGTCATTGGTTTACGGTAGAGGTAACAAGAATGCATTTTGATAGGAAATTAAATTTTAATTGGCAAATAGCTTAAATCTTAAAAAGATATAAAAAATATTAATATATATAATACTTAAAAGGATAAGTATTAATGTATCTCTTTTATTCGATTATGGAACAGTCACACAGAATGAAACTTTTGATATATCTGTAGAGATGCTAGCAAGATTGAACAATAAATTAAATAACCGCGATTATCAATATATTATCGATCAACAATATGTTGGGAGGTAATAGGGTATGAAGGTATAGTGAAGTGCGGTGGTTGATAACGAACTATTGCTGAATTACATTTGTATTTTCTTGTGTAAAAGAAATAAAGCTGCAAAATTAATAAAAGTGCTTTAGTTGAAATAATTGAACTTATTTTGCCTGACGAGGTAACATATCATTGAAGAAAATAGATTTCATCAAAAATAAATATTCTTAAATACTGTTAAATAAAAGTGTCAAAATCCTATTTAAAGCCAGAAGGCAGTTTTTGACGGATAAAATTATTTTTAAGATAAAAGCAAGAAATCCTATATGCCATAAAAAAATGGTAAACTTGTGCATTTTTATAATGAGTAAAGCTTAATGACAGAAAAACCAATATTTATACTAATTATATACAATAGTTTTATACATCTTAAAAATAATTCTTAGTAGGTTCTGTTCTTTTGTCTAATACACTACCTTGATTCCTTATTAACTTTCAATTATTAAATTCAAAAAATGAATAAATTATTTTTCTCATATAGAATTCTAAAAGAGATAAAAGCCTTTCTTAAAGACAAATGGCCACATCAAACTTGCATTGAAAAAAATAACTGTACCACAACAACCAGTGAACAGGTCTAAGGTTCGGTACATTGTAGAGACTGTACTGGACAACAGTTCTGCAAGGATGTGATTTGTCCTAGACCATGCTTAACCGCCAGATTTTAACCCTGTAATTTTATAACATTTTATAGAGGATGGGTGAGCCCCAGGAGGGTCCTAGATCCTATATGATCCATCTCCGGCTGCAAACAGACTAAATAAAACTCTTGCCAGCAGTGGGATTTGATCCAGGATTTCCGGTATGGCAAATCAGTGCTCCACCACTGAGCCATTCCTCTCCCTTGCATTGAAACAGGCGAGTCAAAAATCAATAATGTCTTAGGCCGTACAAACCTAACATAATACAAATAAATTTCATAGTTTTAATTACCATTATTTTCTTCAATTTCTTCTTGAAGTTCTTTAAATACATAAATTAATCAAATTAAAACAATTTTGTAATACTGACTGATATTTTGAGCTTCCCATAAGCAATATAGAATTTTAAAAACATTAGCAGTAATAATATCCTACTAAACATTTGAAAAATTTTGAAGCTCTTCACTGAAAAACAACAGGCAGATTGTGTTCCTGAAGGTATTGGAATTCCAGAGAAAGAAGAAATTGATAAACTAGAAAAAAGCTTATAATAACAGATGACCCAATAACCATTCTGGATCGATATCCTAGTTTTTATATAGTGAGCAAAGAAGATTTTAGGATCACTTGGAAGGAGCAATAAAGAATCTCTAACAGAAATTCTAAATCAACATTCTCAAGAGTCTTGGGGTTTGAACAATTGATAGGAAAAAAGGTGAAATAAAAGTTTATTGTAGACTTATGTGAAACCATAGAATATATAATATTTATTAACGCCATATAGGAATTTTAAAGGCATCCCTATGTGGAAGTTGCTGATAAACTAGTGAAACTTCAGCATGTAGTTACAGAATTTGAAACATAAAAACTCAGAGGAAAAAATTCCCTAGGTATCAATGATATCGCTTACAAACAAATAATAGCATTAAATACCAAAATCCAAATAAGTACTGTTGTAAAATATTGTAAATCAACCAATAAATATTTTTATTTAAAACTCAAAGTAAATATATTAATAACCAATACCGCAACATCCCATGAAGAGTATTGGGTTCAGTAAATTATAGAAACTATAATTTATATAGTCTATATAAAAAATTAAAAAAATATATAGTAGACGTTATTACTAATTTTAAGCATAAAATTGTGCAGGGAGGTGATTTGGTCGAGATCATGTTCAACCAACAGATTTTCCTACAATTAAAGGTAGCCAATTTATAGTGATTGGGTATATATCCCAGGAGAGTCTCTAAGCCTCATAAAAGTTAATACATTAATAAAAAAAAGTATAAAATCACTTCAACCTGATGATAAAGTTAATTAATAAAGGAAAATAAAATAAATTTGAGGTTTTATCAAGCCTAACCTATGAGCGAATAAAAAAATAAGATTAAATTCTTTAACAATTCATTATAATAATCTCCCACTAATCAAGAAAGGAATCACTTCCCTGGGAAAACCCTAAGAAAGTATAATAGGGACATAAAATATATTACAGTTAAAATGTTCAATAGTAAATACAATTGTATACCTGAGATTGATATTTAGACAATTAAAACAATCAATGCAGATGATGCACATACTTTATAACAAGAATATAAATAAACAATTTTGATTTATTTAATAAACATTATTAAATAAATGATGAAACGATATTTGGTACAAACATCCAACAAAAGCTAAGAAAAACAAAAGTGATACCAGTGTAACAGTCACAACAATCAAACAGTACCCAGGTGTTTGGAATGCTAAACAAGGGTTAGATTTTAAAGCAATCAAAGTAGCGATACTCCCGAAAATTTTTATAAGCTTGAAGGAACCAGCAGTGGGAAGCAATAAAAGACTTCATGGAACAGCTGTTTGACCATTTGACTTTGAGATGCATGCAGTTAGATGCATTGGACTTAAATGATCTATGTCCACTCATGAGGCCAGTAAGATATTGCGGTTATTTTGTAGGATAGTAAATTATTGAGTATAAAATCAATTTAATTATCCTCACATAGCCTATTTTCAGCCTCGAAAGTCAGTTTTCATTAAAATTCATACTTAGATATAGTAGTCAGATACAAAATCCTAATCCTACGTCCATTTGTGGGCTTATAAATAATCGTAGAAATGCAAATATTACAGTCAATTATAATGTTTTAAAAACAATTTAGGCATCTGTTCCGCATGTTGTTGCTTTGAGTTGTGTTGCAACAAGTTTTAACTGTTTATTCATTTCATTTTTAATATATCCCAAAAATAGAAATTATCATGAGTTTTAGCATGGAAAAGAGAATATAATTATGGATAATTAGTAGATTTTGGTAATTGCTTCATCAAGAAATAAAATGTTCAACTAACATTTCGAAGTATAGATCATATATGCTTGTTGAAAAGCTTATTTCTTGATGGAATCATTACCAAAGAATACACATTTTCCATTATTCTTTTTTCTCTACTACAGCTCTAAAGCTTATATTTTTGGAAAATATTAAAAGGGAAACGAATGAAATGTTAAAACATGTTGTGACTCAACTCGAAGAACAACCTGAGGAATGGTTACCACAGTTTAATTATATTCATAAAATATTTTTTCAGCTAGAACAATGAGTTATCACTAATAATACAGCCTAATAAGTTCTCATTGAGAGATTTCCAAAACCAATCATCTTTATATATCATTCCTTTTTCGCTGGTTGTGCCATTTAATAACAGACGTGACTTTACCAAATGATTAATAAAAGTATAAGAAAAACAAAATACTCTTTTACATCATAAATATGCACTTATAGTTGTTTAATGTGGGGATGCTAATTAATGGTATATAAACAACAAAATACATTCAAATTAGTTACATTAAACATATTATAGCATAATAACATTAGTTAAGTATAAGCAAAGATAAAGTATTCCTGGACAAATAAAAATCGGTACAACTACAATTTATGAAGAGCTTAATGGTATTATCCTTCTAAGGTTTCTTAGCCAATAGGTGTATAGGATGATGATTTGGCTGAGATCATAACTGACTGCCAGTTTTCCCCCAACTAAGGTTGTATTAATTGTTACTGGTTAAGTCCCACAAGAATCTCCCAATGCAACAGGGTTGATCCAGAGCTGTCGGAAGAATTAATAGTTGCCTGCTAGAGCTAGTTCTGAAACTAGGCCCTAGAGCTTAGTAATGCAGTGCTAAATCCAAAACGAGTAACTTAGAATATGCTAAGAGATGAGGATAATAAATTTATTCAAACTCATCCATACAATTTTTAAAGTAGATTCTATAACAATGTACTTTCTGATGCTTATTGATTGAAAATATTCAATATATTCAAATTAGATAAATAAAACACATAATAGCATTAAAACATTGGTAATTATTTCGTAGGTTGTCGCTTTGAGTTGAGATACAAGTTTTAAGTTGGGAATTTTCTCTTTTAATATTTTCTAAAAATACAAGTTATCATGAACTTTAGTATGGCAAAGAGAATGTAACAGTGGAAAATGTGTATACTTTAGTAATAATTTCATAAAGAAATGAATGTTTCAACAAACATATATCATTTATACTTCAAAATTTTAGTTGAAGCTTTCATTTCTTGATGAAATAATTACCAAAATATACTCATTACCCATAAATACATTCTTTTTTCCATACTAAAGCTCATGATAACTTTTAATTTTGAAAAATATTAAAAAGGAAACAAATAAACAGTTACGACTTGTAACACAACCCAAAGCGACAACCTGCGGAATAGATACCCAAAATTGACTTTATTGGTTAAGACTGACGCTAGCTGATAAATCTACATACCGATACTGAAAATATGCTTGATTTAATGCTATTTTTGAAAGTAGTTATAAATCAAGTATAGCTATTCTGAATTCTGACCTTTAACAAACTTCCCAAAGAATGGAAAGTTTCCTGTATGCCAAGATGATGCAATAACTTCTCTTAATTGCTTTAACAAAAATCCTTGTAAGTTCCTCAGAAGAAATGATCGCTGAAGATGGCAAGATTTTTCAAATGATATCCAAGTTTTCAAACTGGAAAACAAAAGAAACGGAATATTATAATTACTTAACTTTTTTAATTAAAAGCGTAGCTGTTATAACTAATAAAACACACCGGTTAATAGTGCAAACTGCTTTGTCTAGATTTATACTTTCATCAGTACCCATGATGGGAATTTTTCTTTCTTTCTTATATATAATGTAGATTACACATAAATATAATAATTACTTACGCATAATAATTGAAAATTAACGAATTACAAACACAATGATCGCAGATTCAAATAACTAGAAAGTTATTCTTGATGAAAAAATGTCTGACTAAACGAGATGTAAAGGCGCGTAAGATCCAACAGGAAGTTAATTAAATTATCGGCCACGATCATATAAATAGGTTCATTAATCGGAATTATTATACAAAAGTCTAATTTAGAAAAAATCATGGAATTTATCGGTAAAATAAAATTTATTTGACGTTAAATTTCAGTTTTAATTCTAATACTTTTAAAATGTTTTTATTTACTATGTGATAGTGCTGAGAGCTAAAAAGCGGGATTTCTCTCTTTCAGCAATTAGTCGTCAAACAGTAAGGATACCAGGAATAGTGTTTAATATAATTAGTAATTAAAATAGTTATGACTCATATTTAGAATACGATTACATGTTATCTTGATAAAATTATTTAAACGATTTCATTAGTGAATTCGGAATTGCCTTAAGGATTTAGGCATTATAAAGCTTAGAATATTTATTTTAATAGGCAAAGTTCCCAAAACTATACCGCTTCTCGATTCTCGCCATCTTTATTTCACATGAAATATGAAGAACCTTTAAAAGTTGATCTTACCAATTTTTTATGATTATTTATATTTTAGGTATACATGTCTAAAGAACAATCAATCTAACAATGCATGTCTAATTAAATCAGTATTCACAATCACTTTCAACTTACAGTTTTTAAAGTCTTTTAACTATACACTTTATAAAGATTTGGTTAAAAAAAATAAGATGGTGGTAATATGAGTTGAACTCTCTCTATTAATGGCATAAATTTATTAGTACATAGCCAACCTATATCTAGTATAGTATCATTCCAGTATTTCTTGTTACCCTTTTAAATTATAATTGTTTTTTAGCAGTATATTTCAATTGACATTTAAATATTTTTGTATAAACTAGATAAAATCCTCAATTACAATTAGAAGTCTTATAAAAGATGTTTTTTTTTTACTTTACTGCACTATGTTTTTATTGTAGGAATATCATTAATTATATAAATATTTGGTATCTGTTCTGCAGGTTGTAGCTTTGAGTTGAGTTATAACAAGTTTTAACTGTTTATTCGTTTCGTTTTTAATATTTTCCTAAAATACTAGTTATCATGAGCTTTAGTATGGAAAAGAGAATGTAATAATGGGAAATGAGTAGTATTGATAATCATTTCATCAAGAAATAAAAGTTTCAACTACCATTTCAAATTATAGATGCTGTATTGATGCCTTAGTTCACATATGTGTTAAGTGCCGAAAACAAGATTTAACAGGAGTCAACTTTAATAATAATTTAACACAAGAGATACAGTTCAAGTTTAAGCACACTTTATATTTTTGTTATCTTCAGAGCTTCTATATTAATTTTATATCAGCATATTATCTATGAGTTTCCGATCACAACTTTACAATATTATTTATGTAACAAAACCCATTTTTGAAAAATTTGTGCTTAACACATTTGTGAACTAAGGCATCGATATGTTTGTTGAAACGTTAATTTCTAGATGAAATGATTACCGAAGTATACACATTTCCCATAAATAGCATTCTCTTTTCCATACTAAAGTTCAAGATAACTTATATTTTGGAAAATATTAAAAGAGAAACAAATGAAAAGTTAAAACTTGTTATGACTCAACTCGAAGCGACAACCTGTGGAATAATTACCAAAATATTTTATTTGGATCAGTTTGGTTTAGTTTTTTTTAACTTATTTATGAAGTATTTGTAATTTTTATACGAAATTACTATTTTAGGCATTCCTGTGTACTCACTTGTTTGCAGCAAAATGAAAGATTTGTTATATATATATATATATATATATATATATATATATATATATATATATATATATATATATATATATATGTATATATTACTTGAAAGCTGAAACTGATCAATTTTAAAATGAAATTTATTCTGAAAAAGTAATTACATTATTTGATGATTTGTATAGGCAAAATATTTGCTAAAAATGATAAATCCACTAACTGTTAATTTTTCTATTTTAGTTGCATTTACATGGAATTTGAAAATCCGTTAAGAATGGTTGTTTCTCAATAGCTAATATTCCTTACAAAACAAAAATGAATAGGTAAGTATATTCACCCTTACATGGATAAATTTATTAAATATATAATATACTACCTTGTATTAATATATAATATACTACCTTGTAAACGTGGTTTCGTTGGATTAGTTGTTAGTTAAAACTTTCAACTTTTTCATAGCACCATTTACTACAGAAAGGACCCTTATTCTCAAGATAGCACATTCCTCAATATTTTGTTTACTGCAGATAGGGAACTATTTTAGACCAAGATCCCTTTTTTTTGTCTCTCTTGTCAATCAATCAATCAACACTGGCTCTATAACCCAATACGGGTCTTGGCCGCATCAAGGTGTCTCCTCCATTCTTCTCTGTTCAGTGCCATGGTCCTCCAAGCTCTGGATCCAACAATGCTACCTGCATCCTTCTCGACCTCGTCGGCCCATCTTATCGTGGCCGTCCACGTTTCCTTTTTCCATCAACGAACCCAAATAGCAGTCCCTTATGAGTAGCGTCCTCCATCCTGGCCTCATGTCCAGCCCATCTAAGCTACTATTCTTATATACTGAACCACGTCTAGCTCCTGATACATCTGATATATCTCTACATTCTGCCTGAGTCTAAATTGATCGCCAACTTTTACCGCTCCAAACATCCTTCTTAATATTTTTCTTTCGAAGAGCAGTAAACTGTTGGCATCTGCCCTGGACAGAGGCCATGATTCCGATCCGTAAGTTAAAACAGGCCTGATAATTGTCTTGTAAAGTATCACCTTGGCTCTTCTTGGTAATAGATGACTTCTTAAAATGTTTGCCATCCCAAAATAACACTTATTAGCGGTCAAATTTAGTCTCTCATAAAATTTAGAAAAGTGGACTAGTTTCCTTTCTGCATTTAGCAGTTCATAAGGCTCAAATTTTTTTTAGATTTTCAATTTTGTTCATTGGCTGAATTAAAAAGCTTTATTTAACAATAATACATAATGTTATACCCCTATTATTATCATAGTAAAATATAGATTTATATGCCTATCTTTAAGGTTGAGATTATAGTCTCATTCTGGTATCCTTCTGGCTTAGCAAAATCTTCCATCAAGATATCAGCAGGGGAGATCATCACTGCACATTCCAAAGCCACATGATACACCAAGCTGTCACACTACCTCAGGTCTGTTATAGTTTCTGAATCTGATTTTAGATTATTTATCTTCACATTATTCTTTCTTCATTGTTATCTAAATCATTTATTGAATTCCATGATATTGTTACGGGCTACTGGGTATTAAAATGAATTAAACAATTCCTTAATTAAAGATACTAATATTTATTAACAAAAGTGATTAAAAGAATACAATTAAATTATTGAACTAATATAAATTTATAATAACAATATTCTAAATATTTATTATCTAGGCCTAACTCCTATTTATATCTCCTATTACAACAATATAAGATACTACTAATTCTAGATAGCTTAACTAGTTACAATAGTTTCTATGAATATTATAAAATTACACTACAATTTATAACTAATAATTAACACTTACAGTTCACTAGTCCACCGACCGTAAGATTCTCCAAGTATCACAAACTGACACACAGTAACAAACAGAAACAGTTTATCACACTCGCGAGACTGTCACAGTTCACTGACACACTTATTACACTGGCCGGTTCAACACTGACTAGTTTATCACACTGACACTCACTTATCACAGGTCTTCTCTGGTCTACTCTCAGACTAAGACTGACTGGCTCGAGGTGAGGGAAGTATTTAAATAGGCAAGGCCGAACATTCTAGATCACGGAGGGGCCAGAAAATTCTGGAATCTTCTTAATCCTTTTCCGACAAAAGGGACGATCTAGAACGGTCCTAATCCTATTTTAACTTCTCCCGCCGACGGATTTAAGCCGCTAATCCCCTTGCTTCCGTCTCCTGTCGGCGACCGTTACAATATGTATTCAAAATATCAACTTTAAAATATTACTTCAATATCTTAATGCAAACGTGAAATTTTAGCATTACTCCCCTCCACTTATTAATATTTTAGGAAAGGCTGGAAAAATCTTGGCAGAAAGATAGAGTTCCACCGTTGAAAATAAAGTCTCCCATGCCACCCTTACACCACAAATTGTATGGCCATATGAAAAAAAAAATATATTTTTACTGACATAGGGTACAATATTATCAGTTTCAATTTCAATTTCAAATTGAGTACTAAAACTAAAAGGGAGAATTTTTTATATTTTCTACTGGTCTTGCACCCCCCTGGTTTATCTTCATAAGGGCCCATCATTGGGAACCCCAGATTTCACAATATACCTCTAATACATCATTAATATAAAAATTCATTATTTTGTTTTGATCTTAGTTAAGTATGCTTTGTTTATTTTTATTTCCAATTTATTTATTTTTCCTAATTTCAATGTCATTTCATGTTTTATCCTTTTCCTTCTTTATTTAAATGGAACATAGTTGAATGGATTATTCTAAGAGTGGTGTGAAATGGTAAGGGAGTGCAGTCAGTCACACAAAATAAGAATTTTGGTTAGAATTTAGTTCTTATTTTATTGTGCCTACATTTCGGTCTAAGATTTAGGCTACAATAAAATAAGTCATTCTTATTTTGTGTAATCATTGACTGCGCCCCCTAGCAATTATACCTGAGATTTAAAATGCTAAATAAATACTACAAATAACTCATCATGAAATAACTAATTTTAACATTAAAAATTAACTATTAAATTTGTTTCCCCTGTTTTCGTGCACATGATGTTGATGATTAATGATGTGGGAATTAAGAATTATATTCCCCACCTTAGTGCCAGTATACCAAGTTCTTCATGATTGGAATTGTTCTATCAATTTAAAACTATAGGCTTCTCGTGCAGAAGTGAACATTTTTCTTTCATTTTCTTCTTTTCATTTGCAAAACTTTTAAAAAATTTCTTATACTATAGTAGAATTCAGCCTCCCTGCCAACCAGCCTGTAGAGTTTTGGTTAACCCGTAACCAGTAAGGTGGGGTCCTGGGAGCCCCAGCCAGTTTTGTTTATTATGTAATTCGCATAGGGGCTGCTATGAGGAGCTGTGGTCCACAGTACCTTTTAGGCAATAACTTCTGAGCTATTGACAGAAGTGGTTGTTCCGCAGTAAATGATTTCTGAGTTTTATTCGATTATTAGTGGAGCTTGGGGTCCGTATAACACCACCATACCATTAGTAAAACTTTTTTATTAAAAATAATTGATATTATTTCAATAAAAAATGGCATATTCACAGCGACAGTCGACGAATGTTAATGATCCAAATTTTCTGGGATGGCTGGAAGGTGCTATGGGCAATTGTGGAAGTGACCAGGACTTTGATCTAGATTTGGAAAGTGACCATGATTCTAATTCAGAGTTAGATTATGGGACCGATGACAATCAGGAATATGAAGAATCAGGCATTTCTTTAGAAAATTTAGAACAAGGATGCGGTGTGCAGGGAGAAGTTGCATCTCATGACATGACAGTTCAGAATTATTTTGGTAAAAATAGGATCAAGCGGGGTTCTACTCTACCTGCAATAAACATACGAACCCGTTCCCATAATATAATAGTAACTCATATGTAATTTATTCATCATTGCCAGAGAACAAACAAGATTTGACTTTATTAAAAATCTGGCGAGGCAGCTGGTTGAACCCCAACTTCAGAGGACAGAACCAACTTGCCCGTGATCCTAGGCAATTGATTGCTAGGTTGATAAACTATCAAATTCAAAAGCCCTCAGCTATACCTGGTAAAAGAACAAGGTGTGGGAAGTGCTCAAGGAGTTGGGATAAAAAAACGATTTACCGTGCTCATTGCAGTACACCAATATGCACGGATTGTGCCAAGAATGTCTGTGAAGACTGCCTATAATAGTGCTTGTGATTTATATAATATTTTTTTATTACCACATTATACCATTTTCTTAAAGTTCCTTATATAGTAAATGATAGAAATCAATCGCTACTTTTTATGATTTTTCATGTACTCATGTCTTAATACTAATGTCCAATATTTTGTAATTTTCATTGTTACAGTTTTGCGTTTTGTTTAATAAACTTTTATATAAAACAAAAATTAAAATTTATTGTGTTCAATCCCATTCAGATACATTTAGATATGATGTATGGTTGTAAACAAAATTTTTTTGAATTTAATTGAACATTAACAGGGAAGATTTTGAGTTTACAAATATTGGGGTCCCGGTGACCCCACCTTACCGGTAATGGAACAACTTATGGACCATACCAGTTACGGGTTAATTGGTTTCGTTTATGCATTTTGGGTCTGCATTCATCTTTATCCAGTATTGGTGTCATTGGAGACTGCCATACCATTCCTCAAATGTATGCGTGCCTTATTAATTTTATAAGGCACCTATCCATTTTTTTACATCAATGCAATGATGGCTGTTAGATATTGGTGCCCTATAAAGTAAATTATCAACATTCTTATTTCCAGAAAAAAACATAATCAGCTGAGACTTGCTAAAAAGCACTGATGAGACTCATCATTTTAATTTTTTAAACAGTTTCAGTGGGTTTAACAATATATATAGCCTCTAGTTTCTTCATCCTGAATGTCTTCCTGGAAATTGTATTTTGTTGGGCTTTTCTCATGTGAAAGTTTATTAGGTTTTCATATCATCCATGTTATTGTTTTTTTAATAATCAAACAAAGGGTTTCTTGATGTTTTGCTGATTTTATTCAATAAAAATGTCTTTGATGCTTGAATGAGGTATGAATATTATTGAAGAAAGAAAACTATTTATATTACCCAATGTAATGGACACCTGTTCTAAGGAATTCTCGATTTGAAAGATGAGGTCTAGGAGGACACATTTAAGTTACAGTTTGATGGAACAAGCGTTAACAATGTCCATGAAGGGAATTGTTATTTGATTGTTGGACTTAATGTCCTGAATGTGGTTCCTTATATGGTGCTCAGCTGGTTCATGTCCTTCTTAGTATCCTACATGGGGGTAGGGTGTTGTTTGGTTTCAAACTGTAAAAGTTTTGTTCATAATTGATGAAAAAAATGGTCATTTCAGTATTCCTTGCAGCCTGTAGTATAAGAAAAAGAAAAACATTGTGTCTGAATAATGGTGTTAAAACTGGCCATGTAGAAATGCTCTGTTTTAACATGTTGTTCTTTTCCATATTGTCTCATACATTGTAGATTGATACGTGACAAAATATTGATACCTTTGAGATATAATGTTCTTTTAGAAATTGTTCACTAAAAATACTACATATACTAACATAGTAGTAACAATAATAATAATAAAGGCCTAGCAAATCCACAGGCTCAAATCTGATGCCATAAATTACTAGCTATTGTTCAAGGTTTATACTTTTCATTCTAAAGTATTTCAAGCAAGGTCTTTAAACTCATTTACATTCTATATTTCTAATTTTAGAATGTTTTTCTTTTTGTTCACATATTTTTTATAACTTATTTTCTAATTATTATTTCATTAAATCTATTTCATATTTGCATAACACCATTCTTTATGATCTTCATTAAATATTCTCAGATATTAAATATTTCTTATTTCTGAACCTTTCAAAAGTTAAATATCAGTAGATTAGGTTATCTATTCCCAAAATGCATTTATTTAGTTATGGCCTTAAAAGTCAAAAATTATATTGTAGTTAATAATTAGGAAACACTGTTAAAATGTAAGATTTAATATTTTTATAATATATTTAATAATATTTCTTTTTTAGAAAATGTTTAATTTAAATTTAACTTCTACTTTTGTCGTATAGTTTTATGTTACACCATGTTAAAACATTGTTGACCAATTGACCAATGGATATTGTGTTAAGATGTTATTGCTGATCCAAAATGAAAAAATATATATTACTAACACAAATGAATTATAATTTTATTACATCATATTGTGCTTATACTTTCCCTCCATCATTGTTGGTTCAAAAATACATCGTAACCAACACTCAGGTGCACTTGTAGAGGATTATATAATTGTTTAAATTATCTATTATAATTAGTAAGATTACAAAATTTTATTAAAGTATTGAATTTTTATTAGTCCTCTTAACTTCTAAAATGCTAATTCATTTTCTAATAGTAAGAATTACTTAGCAAAGAATGCATTTTCAGCTTGCTAAGTCAACCCAGAGGCAGTCACCGAATTTCTAGTTACACATTTAACACAAGTGTGAGATTTACATATTTTTTTACTAATTAAAAATAATTTTAACTTTCTTGTCTCCTTATTGATTTTTAATCATGACAAATTATTTGTTTGCCAAGTATAAAATATTTCTCAACTCAAAAATTTCCCACTTACCCTTGTAAGTAGTATCTATAACATTCTGGGCTCTCACTGTTGGCAGGTTATTATTGAAAAGGTGCTTGTTGATAAAAATTACTAGTTAAAAAAAAATGTTTCCTGTCTGTTCTAAATATAACAATTTGATAATAATATAACTGTTTTTTAATAAGAATTTAATACAATCAAAAATATAAATTATAAATGTCATCTCTCTAATATATAAAAAAAGTTTCCAACGTGTTACAGATTTACAAATAAGAGGTGAGATTAAATAAAAGAAGGTCATAAAAAACTGAATTTTTGTGAAGAAGAATGTCAAGATTGCGTGTTATTAAGAAACAAAACAATAGTCATCAGCCTGCTGCTATGCAGACAGAGATTACTTCCCTAGCTTATGTAAGAAAATGTTTACTTTTTTTAATGAAACAAACTAAGATTTTTACTCTAAAAACTGAGGGATAGCTAAAAAAAAAAAAGACCTTATTAAAAAACAAACATGGATGTTTATTTACATCATGCAATTATCATACATAAAAATATTCACAGAATTGCTAAAGTCAATTTGAATTACATTAAAGTTATTTATTACACATAAGAAATCTTTGCAGTGATAACGTGCACCTGGTTATACGAGTATAACTTATTTTTTTATTACAAAATTTCAACTTTTATCATATATACATTTTACATTCATACACATAAAACAAGGTACATAACTTTTGGGACAAACATTCATTAAGAAATAGTCAAGGATTAGTAATTTATGAGATCTAATATATGGATGGTACATTCTCTCGAAAATTTACATTTCGTTCCAAAATATTATACATGAGCAAAATATGTCAATTTTAAAATGAAAAAAATATATCAAATGTAAAAATAAATTTCATATCAAAATAATAAATTTTTACAATAATTATAAATATGACTAGAAATTAATGTGTGGCACTTACAAATTAAACATAAAAATACACAACATTGATCAATCAAGTTCAATTACAACAAAAATTATTTACATTTCAAGTATTTACAATGAAGTAAAAATACAATTCTTTATTAATACAATGCCCAATCTCAGTCGAAAAAAATATATATATAACAATATACAAAATTTACAATTATTGGTAAATCTAATCTTTTATTACACATTTACTTTAACACAGATTAGGGAAAACTACATAATTCCTACAACTTTATCTCTGATGCGAGCACAGAAAAAAAAAGCAAATGTTCATTAAACTACACAAAAGTTAATTTCCTAATCTTACACCATAGTGACGTTCCTTCTTTTTCTTTCACTGCTGTTGACTGAGCTCATCGAACCCTGCAAACTTGGATTGTAAATGTGATTTTGGGCGGGCTGATAATTCATGAATTGGTTCGGTGGTGGGAGGTGAGTATTTGCACCGTATATTTCCTGTTGGTATGAAGGTAGTGGGGGAACTGGAGGAGGGTAGTATTGGCCATAGTCCTCCATCTGCCCATAGGGACTTTGCCTTCTCTCGTGTTCGTGCAACAGCTGCGAAGCGGTCCATGACTGGTAAGGGCTCAAAGTCTTCTCTCTGACAAGTGTATTATTTCGGTTTTCGTATTCATTGATTCCGGTCAGATGACCGTTTCCGTAATTTCCTGGTCCAGACAAATTACCATTTTGCATAACTCCTTCATAAGGTGTCAAACTGTATCGTTTATTTGGATCATCTTCCACACGTACTTCATACTGTGGCAAGTTTGTCATCTGTGGACTCATGTCATAATTGTTCGTCTGGACAGGATGAGAAATATTGATGTTGCCGTTTATATTTCCATTGCTGTTGTTGTCAGTTGGAACAATAGACACATTTAAAGGTTTTTCAGGGTGAGCAGCATTACTAGCTTCTTTTTTGGCTCTTTTTCTAAGACAAAAATAGCAATAAATTACTATGAATATTCCTAAGATTAGAAGACCAATTATAACTGGTAAAATAATCTCCAAATTCAATTCAAAGGTCTCTGCCAAATTGGGTATAGCACTCTCTTCCTGTGGTGGCCAGATCGGAATGATTGTGGAAGCTGTGGTAGAGATGGGTGGTGGAGGAGGTGGAGATGGAACATTGACCCGAACCCAGTTTGAAATGGGTCCTGGCCTAGCTGAATCACTCAAATCAGAAAATCCACGAATAGCAAAGTACAGAGTTTGGTCTAGCAGTGAAGGATTTCGAGTAAAATCCAGAGTAAATGTCGTTTCAGAACCA
This sequence comes from Arma custos, assembly GCA_037127475.1. Lineage (NCBI taxonomy): Eukaryota > Metazoa > Arthropoda > Insecta > Hemiptera > Pentatomidae > Arma > Arma custos. The sequence continues at coordinate 24,011,788 of CM073762.1, forward strand.
GGAGCTAAGGGAAAAGGGCTTCCATAAGGCCATACTGTTCCAGAATTGAAATTGTCCAAAATGTCACTTATGCTTCTTGCATAACGTAGTTCGTATTTAGTAACTGGCTTACCACCCATGTCTGGAGCAGTCCAAACCAATCTCGCCTTGAGGTCAGGTGCGTAAATTACTGATCTAAGATCTCCTACTTGTCCTGATACAGCATCAGATTTGATTACGTGTAGGGTTAGAGGTGGTAATATCCGCTGGAATGGAGAAAGTGGTTCTACAGTTGGCGCAGGCATGGTACTTCCGCAGCAAGGAACTCCTATAAAAATTGGTTGGTTTAGTTAAATGATAAAGCAATAAGCGGTGATATTTTGATATTTTAATAGGTAGGTATTTATTAAATATTTATTTTTTTAAAGATCATCCCAGCATAGTTTTGTTATGTTTTTTTTATTGTTGAATGTAATTATCTCACTATTTCTTATAATTCATTGAAATGTAGAGTTTGCAATAATTCATTCTATAACTATCGTTTTCATTTTTATCTTTAAAAAACTGTATTGATGAGATATGGCAATTTAATAAGAAATACTGACTTTCTGAACTCTGTTCAGTGAATAAAATATTCCTAGGGCATTATAAGATTTAATATTCATATAATTTGATGTTCTCAGTATTATTTGATTTGATTTGTTTTCTATGAGCAATGAAGCTACTTAAAAATAAATTACTCATTTATTGTAAAAGCTTTTGAATCTTTAATTTTATAAACTATTAAAATATCAAGATGTTTATGTCACTCACTTGTTATTAATGGTCCCTCATACTGGTGGCCATACTGCCAAGTGTATGCTGTGTTTCCGTTGTCATTGACTGTTACTTCAAACGTATAATCTCCTGTACCTCCCATTGATGCGCTAAAGTAGCGAGTGTAAACTCCATCGCCTTTCATAAGATCAGGATCTGCAGACAAAAAAGGTGTCATTCATATTTGGACTAAAACATTTTTCATCTTATTTTTTAAGTATGTATTTCCCTCACTTAAAGGCTTAGTTCTAAAGTTTTATAATAGAAAGAAATCAAATCATTGGTATCGAATAATTGACATTTATTTTTTTAGCTTAACAGAGGAAAAGAAAAAGGTTGGTAATAAATATATTAATTTATTAAGAATGATGAATTTTAAAACAATGAATTTCAAAACTTTTTTTAGCAATGCTTAATATTAATAAAATCAAAGTTATAAATAAATTATTATGAATTTTATATTTTATTTACCTCCACTTCCAGTATCCATCAATTCAAATCTTTCCCGATGCAGTGATCCGTTAATTCCTTGTTTAGTAACAGAAACTTCGACTTTAGCTCCAAGCACAGGATAGTCTCCTCGTTTTACCTGAATCAGAAACAAATAGTTAATTAGATAGTTTTGTTAAATTTGAAATAATAATATATTTAATGTTATAGATTTTATTATTCAGCAAAATGATATATGATAATGTTTACTAACCTCTGTGTAAAGAATCAGATCATCTTGTGTGTGAGCCGTATAAAGCCTGGCGTGAACAACTGGAGCACTCACCGACCTAGGAGTAGCCATGACTTGAACGTAATGTGGTTGAGGAGATCCCGGGAATCTTTCGATGGTATAGGTCCAAGTTCCAGTCTGAAAAAGATTATGTCACCATTAGTCTACTAAAATAAAAAATGTTACAATTAATTTATGATTGTTTAATAATTTACCTCATTGATATTTGCTGGGACTGTCAACAATTTCAAAGAAAGAAGTGCATCCGATCTCGTAGAGTAGACTCTGTGTGATGGGCTTACGAGCGTGATACTGCGGATTAATGGGTTTTCAGTATTATGGGCTAGTACGGTAAATTTCGCAGGTTCTCCTAACCAGTCGTCTAATACAAAACTACCAACAACTGACGCTTGTCCATTATCGACAATTTCTTTTCGATGTATCTAAAAAATAAATAAATAATCAATCATTTAGTTTTTAAATTTGTTATTAGTTCTTTTTTTTTTAATTACTGAATGAGATAATTACTTCTATTGGAAGATCAGCTTTGTCTCCTTGGTAAAAAGCTTGTTGAATCGCCCACATAACATTAGTCAACTTGAAGTACGTTGATATAAATGATGTGTGCATGTTATATTTTGTCTCCATAACAGTGAATGAAATGCCGTCAGTTGCTTCGGCCAACCAGTCGAGTGTTTTAGGTCTAACTCTTATTGGATATGTAACAGTCGCCACTCTGATGTGAGAAGCTTTCAGTTTTGGAATGATTTCTGTCAGTTCTGGCACATGGTCTGAAGTACCTGGAGCAATGACAACTATCACAGAGTTTGCAGGACCGTTTAGTTGTGCCCGCTCTTGCAATATCTAAACAATAAGAAAAAATACATTAATAAATTTGTACAATCCAGTTAAAATATATATAAATATAATTATTTGCAGCAAATGAATCAAGCCGTAATAAAAATATAAAATTATATTCAATGTTTTTTTCTGTTAATGTACTCATAAAAAACAAATAATATGTTTCTTATTATACTTGATACAGTATAGACATATTTTTAACTCTTGATACATACCTGATATGCTAAGTTCATGCCACAGTGTAAGCAGGCAGCTCTTGAGTCACCCGGGGTGTAGGGAACATTAGATGCCAGTAGATCTCTTGATGCAGTGTTGTGCAGTGGCGTTAAGCTTTGGAGTAGTGTTGCTTTGGTTTCGTTAGCTGAAATCAGTGCGACTTCCACTTGCCCCTGAAGCTGAACCACGACCCATTTTCTTACTGCTAATCGCAAATAGGACCAGGATTCCTGTAAATGAAAATTATATTCATAATATAATTAATTATATTCTTAAAAATAAATTATATTCTTTAAAATAAAAATATATTCAGATTATCTTTTCAGATTGCAAACTTTTTTTTTATTGAATGATTTTATATTACATATTATATTACAAATAATTTAATTAAAACTTACCCTAACTATCATATCCTTGGTGTCTTCTATTACCAGCACATAACGAGTGAGACTTTCTCTTTTATATATAATTGTCGGTGTTGTGTTAATTGGTTCATTAGTCAAAGTAGATCTGAAAAAAAAAAAAAAATTCTCATTACTTATATAATACACATATCAGAGAGCTTTTTTTTTATTTAACCTTTATATAAAGGCTTGCTAATGAATATAAAATTATGACATACCCATTGCTGAAATCTGGGTGCTCATTGATGATTTGCATGGCACTTTTTCTTCTGCATAAATTATTATGCTTTGTAGGAGCAAATCGGTCATGACTAGTGGCATCGCAGAACATGTCGATTCCGTGAGAATCAGTAAAGAGCAGAGATGTCTTAGCTTCAGGATGTACTAAAGAACTTATATTCAAAACTCCATTTGAACACATCCTAGAAAATCAATATTAATTAGATAAAAGTAAAATATTTATTAACTCTTTATAAGATAAAGAAATTTATCTTACCCATTTTCGCTGATGTCCTTGTCTGAGCAACCGTTAACTTGATAGTCGTCCTTAAGATCAGAATGGTAACAAGCTGGATATACAGAATCGTCTGCATATCCTACTTCATCAAAGACTCCATACCTGTACTTAGCCCACTCTCGTACCAATACTCTTCCTGTAATAAAAAAAAATTGGAAATATGATATTTAAAAAATTATAACATTGCTTAGATTTGTTAACTACAGAATTGAAAAAAAAAAGTTTTAAAAATGTGTTAATTGATAAATATTAATTAAAATATAAAAAATATTGATAATGTTAAGAAAATCAGAAAACCTATGATCAGTTTTAGTTAAATTGCTTTGAATGCCAGTAAAAAACCTCCATGGTGCAGTTATTAGTTAATAATATTCCATTTAAGATATTATTTTATACAAAGCGCGATAGTAAATTATATATTTTAATCTTTATGTGTTTTATTTTATTTTCCAGAGAGAAAGGTTGGAAAAAAAAATACAATAGTACAAAATACAAGAACCGTCAATGTGACTTCAGTAAACAAGCTATCAGCGGCTTTATAAGTATGTGAGTAACAAAAATGATTGATGCAATATTGATTTCGATTATAAATAGTAACAGTTTTATATTTTGTCGAAAATCTTTTATTTAAATTTTCAGCTATAAGATAATCCATATTTACCTATATCATGATGATGTTGATCAATAAGTAGGCGATAACTCAAGTAGATGAAATCTCCCTGATGCCCACAAGGTTTAGATTGTTGGGTCCAAGGCATGTCCCTGAAGACAGGGTGAGAAAGAGCCACTCTGATGTCTGGTTTTTCACCCTGTGCCGGGACGGTAGAGTGAGCGGGTACACAAGAATCTGGCCAGTTACCTGGTACCAGTACTGTCACACTTTTCCATGATGCTCGGCCTCCGGTTGCTTTGTACACTCCTGCAGAACCGCTGGACATAGCGCTCTATAATAAAGAAAAAAAAATTTTGATTAGCAACTTAATAATTTTCAAATATCATATTATAAAAGAAATAGGCTACTGTGTTGGTTAAAATAAAATAAGTAATTAATTTTTAGTTAGTTGTCTAGATTAACTATAAATATTAATAAAGTTAAATTTTGTAGCTGAAATAAAAAGTTATTTATGTATGTTTCTTTAAGCCATAAACAGATAAACGTACCGTGATGTTGGTTTAAATATCTAATAGGTGTTTTATAATTTTTAAGACAGATTAAAAGATTTATTATTATCAGTATTGTTATTTATAAAAACTTATATCTTGGATAAAAATAAAAGTTTTAAAGCATTTATCTGGCAGTCTTGAATATTTTATGAAATTCTTTTTATTCTATTTCTAATAGAGAAGGAATATTATTATTGAGATTTCTTAGCTATTTTGAGGTAAATAATGCCTTACGAGAGATAATGGATTTCATATATGGAAGTTTTTGTTCTGCTATAATATTTATGTTCCTTGTAATTATTTCAGGATTGTAGATGGGTGTTTTAAAATTTAAATATACTGGTTCACTCGAAAGCTTTTATTTATTTAGACGTATTCTAAAATTAGGTTTTGAAATAATTAATACTCTGGTATTGAAACAGCCCCGAGCCATTTACAGGAAATTTCGAATATTCCATTAGTAATGAAGAATTTTTAGTTGGTCATGCCAAATTCATTATTAGGGATCATTATTTATTTCAGCCATTATCATTAAGGAATGATTAGAGTCTTAGTGTTCAGAGTAAAAACTCAGAACCTAGTTAAATATTTAATATTCATCTCGTGACTAGCCAATTTTAACTGATAGTTTATTTCAAAGACTAGCATATTTGATAATGTCTTTTTTTTATTTTTTTATTAGTAAATATCGTCTTGCTTTAGACCAAGCGTGTCAGAGAAAAATAATTTTAATTTATTTTATAAAAATGTCAACGTGATAATTAGGATACCAATACGAAATACGGATATTATATGTTTAAAAAAATTATATACGTGAAAAGTTTAATTATTATAACGCTGAAAAGTTTCTTTTTTCCTGTTTAAAATTTAAAAATTATTTATTCGGGAAAAATAATAAAAATTTTGAATTTTATTAATTTATTAATTTTATTAATAAAAAAATTCAATGTAATGCGCTAAAAAAGATGGAACAGAATAAAAAATTGAAATAGGGCAAACAACTTGAAGTAAAAATCTGAGCAGCTGTTAAATTAGTGAGCTTAGGGCTTTGATTCCTGCATACAATAAAAGCTTCATGCAAACATAATAACTCATTGAGAAAACGTACTAACAGGTGTTCAGAAAAACGGCTAGTGATGTGGGGAAAGACAGTAAATTGAAATTTCCTATTTTCCGGCAGCCTGACATATGCGTATCTGCAGTTGGAATCGTTCCCATCGAACACTCTTCTCAACTTTGGAATATTTATCGTGCAAAACGTGTGAGCGATTCCCCCTCCTAATAGAGCATAATGTTTTCTTTTTTTTTTTCTACTTAAATCCTCGATTTATACTTGATTTGAAATAATCTAATTTGATGATTATAGTATTTTTAAGCAAAATTATAACTAGTACTATTATTATGCTGTTTTCATTTCGTTGTCAATAATGATAATTTTATTCCTATATTTGAAAAGAAATGTATCGATAGATTTTTTTTTAGAAACCGATTGTAATTACATTTTTTTTTTTAACAAGAAATTGGAAGACGCACCATACTATACTCGGCGAGATGGGTATGGTCATTAAATACAGGAGCTTTATGAGGTAGCCATTAGGTCTGGCTCGCCTTAATGTTGCGTTCTAGCTGGAACGAGGCGACAAGGAGTTCACGAGAAGATGAAAAAAAAAAGAGAGAAAAAAGGAAGACAGAAATATAAATGCGTGTCCTGATGAAGTCTGTTGAACTTTGATCTTAGGAAGCGGCGAAGAATGCAGAGCACTCCGGTAGTTCTTTACTGTTGTGGTCATGTATCGGCGAGTCCTTATTGCCTGGGATCTTTGAACTAGCCAACCCTACTAGGCTATAACTACCTGGTTTTATGAGGAAAAAGTTTTATATTTCTCGTTAATAGCTCATTAAATTTATTTTACCTTATTTCTAATACTCTTAATGTATGTGCTTTATTTTTTTTATCATTCTCTTCCTGTCCTGATGATGCCTAAATATGGGCAGCTATTTTTGTTTTAGAGATTTGAGGCTTTTTGTTACATCTTTGCATCTGTTTACTAACAAATATTTTATGCCTCTTTTGAGTTTGGATATACTAAATATCACACACTCAAAAGAAAAATTTCGAAACTCAGAAAACCCAGTTATTCAATGGAGGTATTTGAAAGTTTCACGTGAATGAAAAAAAAAAGGATTTATTTATTTCCTTTGATGTCATAAGATGAGTCAAAGATGACTCTCGATTATGGAAGCCAATCAGTAGTTATCGGCTGAGTCACAATTATCTTGTTTTCGCTCAATGTTGGGAATATTACTTTAGAGATTCATCTGGCATGATTGAGTTAATTTAAAAAATAAATTAACTATAATTAGCATGGAATCCGTAGAGAAAATTATTTTTGTATTATAATATCTACCGTACAGGTTAGATTTGTCGATTTAATTCAACATCTTACTTATTTTTCTATTTATTACAATCGAACAATTTATTTTAAAGTATCAATAGAACCATTTTACTTGGCAAATAAAAATTCACTTGAAATGTTTTATCCCCAGATATATTATCCTTCAAACTTATAGCTAACACGAGCGAAAGGATGCAAAAAAAACGTTAAATAAATTTAAAATTTTATGAACTATTCCTCACTTTATATATTATTTGCCTCAATTAAGAAGTGGATAGAGACAACTCTCGACAATGAAAACATCAATATCTAAAGCCTCTGTGGTGTGTTGGTGAGCGTCTCCATGGTTTCTATTTCCGGTTTTTTACCGTTACGTACCGGAAAGGGTTCCACGTACGGCAAGCAACGGGTAGAGACAGCAGCCATCGATGTTTCAGATCGATCTTTTAAGTATCTAATGTCTTTATCTATCTGTTATTGATTTTCTCGAAGAAAAGAAAGAAATCGGGTGAGAATACAAGCTAATGCATATTTTTTCTTGTCCTTTCATACCAATATTATAAAATGAGTGTTTGGTTAAACTCTATTTTCCACACCTCTAAGGATTCACATGGGTTATTAGTTTCTATTACCCATGGGGTCGTAAGTCACCGATGGAAACTATCTGGTTGTCTCTTTATTCATCATTGAGACTCCACCTACTTGCTCTTTCAACTTCTTGAATATATATAAAAACCTGTATGTAACCTCTATAGCATATATGGGGACATTTTCTCTTAGATACCTGTGATGATGTTATCTCGGTCAACAGCTAGGCCTCTTTCCCTCAACACGCACTACACACTCTGCCTTGAAAGCTCTCGCCCAAGAGGGTTTAGAACTGGAGGCCATCGGCGGATTCCATTAATATTATAAAACCCTGAGCCTTGACTTAAAATAAAGACTGCTCGGGAAAGAGGCCAGGTAATAAAGCGATCTTGCGGTGAATAGCAGCCCTCGGCCTAAGTATGACATTAGCGTGATGAATGACTCCTTTCATTGCGGCGGCCACTTCCAGCGCTGCCCAGTCATCTCCCACATTTCAAATTTTAAAAACTCATTTCCAGATACGATTCAATTCAAACTATTCAAACCGCCGACTTGGTAAAAACTCCGTCCTTCACTAGCCTTTTAAACCTTCTTCTTGTGTTTTTTTATTTTCTTTTTCTTATCGTCCCTTTCAGGTTCTCCTTACCGCCGGAGGAATGCGGGAGACAGTCCATCCTTTTCTTCGACCGACGTCCTAATCGCTTATAGAATAAAAAACTATACAATATATGAAGATTAAGATGAGTAATTCGTCTTTCTATTAATTTTGAATTTATATTTTGACAAGGGAGTGAAAATAAAATAAATAGAATGACTCAACAGCTACATTCTGAAACAAAGATTGCTTGTCATTTTGTCGCTTAAGAAGTTAAAAGTTAACGATTAGCTACGAGAGTATTTCAATGAAATATTCTGAAACTTTTCAGGGAGTTAGTTATTGTCGTTCTGAACAAAAGCCTTAAAGACTACAAGCTGGAGACACCCATTTTTCTTCCCTTCTGAGGGACGCCATAACCAAAGATTTTTTACGGGCTTTAAAAATCCTAGGGCCGACTGCCGGGTTGCGATCCCACCTTCGTACTTATATGAACTTCTAACCATTACACCAAAGGTGAACACATGAGTAGTAAATATCTTTTGAAATTCAATAAAAATTGCAATGCTCTGATGGTATTATAGATATGTATATAGTGTCAATCTTCTTCCAAAAGAGCTATAAATTATATATAGTCCATAAATTATATATACTATATGCGACTGTATTTATAAACAGGAACAAGTAAAAACTACATATTTCATTAGATTTTTTATTGTATAGATAAATTGAAACATTTATTCCTGAATAACTCAAAATCTGGTATCTGTTCCGCAGGTTGTCGCTTCGAGTCGACTTAAAACAAATTTAAAAGGTACTGTAATGATGGGTAATGAGAAGATTTTGGTAATCATTTCATCAAGGAATAATTGTTTCAACTAACATTTCGAAGTATAGATATGGTTGTTGAAACGTTCATTTCTAGACTGACCTATAAACATTTCCTATAATTACCTTCTCTTTTCCGTAATAAAGCTCATGATAACTTGTATTTTTGGAAAATATTATAAGGGATACGAATGAAAATTTAAAACTTGTGACTCAACTCGAAGTGACAACCTGCGGAATAATTAACCAAAATCTAGTCATAAATCTAGTTGGTCCTATGATGTCTAAAGCTAATAATAATAAATAATAATAATAATAATAATAATAATAACAACTTTATAACTTTATACAGCATTTAAAAAAAAACATATTTAGACCACTTTGTTTATGGAATAAGAGTATTTAGTCTTCCTTGTTTCAGCAAAAGGAGTCTATATAATGCCGTTAATGGACCCGTGTTATTAAGCTAAAGCGTACTGTACTCAAGTATCGACTTGTTGTTAAAATATTAATCCAACAGAATTCAGAGAAAGGGTTTATTATATAGAGTTGTTCCTCATCCCTGAAATAATCCTGACATTAAATCGGTTTGAACATGTTTAGAATCGATAAATAAGGATTAAGGTCCAGGCGTTATTAACTAAAATTGATTTGTAATCCATGCATGGTTCTTTTCTAAAAAAAACATAAAGAGCCTTGAGTTCAGTACATGGTAGAGACTGTGCTGGTTTTAGGACCACAGTTTAGTAGGGATTTGTACGAGATAACGCTCACACGCCGTTTTTCCCATATTCAGGCTATTTTTTCACCTATACATTTGATAGAGGCTAGATGAGCCCCCATTTAATTAATCAAAATTTACGGAAGTTAGGATGAATGAAATACCCCTAACAGCAACTGCTCCATGGACTGATTTATTTTATTTGTCCTATAGTTATGTATATTGTACGTCACGTACACATGAAGGGATTATGGAGATGATAGGTGCTATACCCCTCCCTATCTGTTTACTAATTCAGCGACCGTATAATTATGCAATCTGAATTACTATTAGGGTTATCCTCATTACAATAATTATAATATTTTGTGTTCCTATTCGGCAGGAACTGTTATGGAATCTAGGGAAATAAAAATGTGACATCTAGTATGCTCATTTGAATTTTAATTATGTCAGTTAAAAAGAAAAAAAACGGTAATTTACATTTTGTCTCGGGCAGTTGGATGAATAGGTTGTAGCTGCTAAATGATTAATATTCATTAAAATTTTTAGTACGTTTATTCCTGACAATAATAACCTGTTTCCATTAAATGAGTTTACACACCTATACTGGTATAATTTGAGTTTGATTGTATATATTGTATGTTTTTTTGTTTATAATTGTATGACTATGTGCCTATAATAAATAAATATTACATTTTATAGAAATTATTAACTTTCTCACGAGTAAGCAACCCTATGGCTGAGGTATTACTTTTATAAATTTAAATAGTCTTATTAAATATTTAAAATTTATTTCAATATGAAAATAAATAATTGGCCTCAATTCAATTTTTTTATATATCTCTATGGTTATTTATTGGGAGCGAACAAGCTCAGTTTGTAGAGAGCTGAGATGCTGTGCTGAGGGTATGGGTTTAAAGCCTGCTGTGGCAGATAAATTATTTCATTTGTAAACAGCCGCAAAATGGACCCGGTGTCATCTGCAGATCCTCCTATGGTTCACCATGCTCTATAATTGGGCACCCTTACTTAATTAGAGATATAAACATAGCGGTTAAGCCTCATCTCGGACAAATCACCGGCGGGTTATTAATAGTCGCACAGAATAATTACGTTATTAACTTATTTCGAATTTGTTCGGCAAGTTGTCATTTAGAGTTTTGTTACAAGTTGTAACTGCTTATTCGTTAGATTTTTAATATTTTCCGGAACTTTAAGTTATCATGAGGTATAGAAAATGAATGAATATAATTATTAATTAATTATTGGTAACGTGTACCAAGAAATAAAAATTTCAACTAACATTTCGAAGTCAGTATCGATGATATATTTTTGTTTAAACGTTCATTTCTATATGGAATGATTACAGAAGTATGTATATCTTCCATAGTTACATTATTTTTTCCATACTAAAGCTCATGATAACGTGTATTTTGGGAAAATATTAAAAGGGAAACGAAGAAACAGTTAAAACTTGTTATAACTCGACTCAAAGTGACAAATTGCGGAATAATCACCCTCATTTCAGTATAATATGCCATATACATATATATATATATATTTTAGATTTATAGCGATATATAGTTTCGAGAATTTTCTTGCAGTTTTGAGAATGTTGAACAGTTTTGAAACTGTCCTTGTTCGTGAGTAAAGTAACCATCAAACAAAAGAAGGAACAAAGAAGGTTATAAATAGTAGAAGTGTATTATACAGAAGGCTGGGAATGTAAGGTTGTGCTCACCATGATGTTAATTCCAGAGACATCGACTTCGTCACGTATCTCTCTTGTCTGTTGCAGGCCCGAATGAGGGTTCTGGCATTAGAATATTTTTAGGCAGCGTTCCCTCCTGGTTCTACTTGGCAACGATTTACGACCGAACCCGCGCTAGGCGAGAAAAACTTTATGCCCTCATAACCTTCCTTAAGGGGTAGGCTCCGATCCTCAAAAATTCTCCCTATATGTCACTCTGACTATAATTTACTGCCTCCTTTACATGGTCTAATTACTTGTTTTTTGGTGAGCCCCACAGTTTTTTCAAACATTTCTTCCACTGGTAAAGGGTATAAAGATGTCGTATTAAAGGAGTTTTATTGTTCTTCACTTCTTTTTACAACTGTGTTTATTTTAGTCTTGTTCCAAGACCAAAAAAATAAAACAAAAGTATCGTTTAAGTAATGTACTACAATTTACTACTTATTATAATTTTGTCTTTTTTTTAATGGTAGATTACAAATAACAACCTAACCGATAATTACAAACAATAACCTAATAGTTAGTTATTGGGAAGAATTCTATTTTATTAGTTATGTTTGGAGAGTTGTTCATTTATTCAAAGGTAAAATAATTATTTACATATTGTAGGAATACTGTATATTAATTCAAATTAATATAAATCGAATGAATAAAAAAGATTATTTCAGTTAGGCGCAGGTTTGAGTTCGACTGTAGGTAGTTATATATTCTTTATCATCAGGCCTAGATCGATTGAAGAGCCCACCTAGACTGTATAATGTAATTTCAGGATGTTCTCGGCCAAATTACCTTCCTTGTACAATCGTTGATTTAGTAATGATTACTAAGTACTGTACTGGTACTGTAAGACCCGTTATGTGGTATAGGTAGTACATATTTATTTTAATTATAGGTATTCTTACTTTAGAAATAAGTCCTAGAATAATACTTTTGTTTAATTCCGAATAGTACTTTTTTTTTTAGACTGATTTACAGGATTTTCACTTGACCCGGCTTTCGGCAATGACTTGGCTATACGGCCGCTACGGAAGGATAGACAGGAATTAGCAGCGGAAATAAGTTATTCAGTCCAACGGTTTAGTAATCGTTACTGGGAAGTAATCGAGTGATATGCTGCTAAGGAACGATAACTGCTCCTGTGCCGTCTCATTAACCGGATACAAGTATGCAGTTCCAGTTACAGAATGTCTCGGCCCTACTTAGGTATTATTTCTATATCTTGCCACAATCTCTGTCTCTCTCTCTCTCTCTCTCTCTCTCTCTCTCTCTCTCTATATATATATATATATATATATATATATATATATATATATACATAATAGTTTAATAGTTTATAAATAGGTAGGCTATGTAGGAGTAATAATGTAACCCACACCTATTAGTGAAGTACTAGCTTTCTGTAATAAATGTTTTATAGTCTTTTGTTTTGTTTACTAAATTTTTAGACATTTGGATGTTTAAACAGAGATTACTTCTTATTTACTAGAATAAGATATAGAATGTAGATTACATAAACTGAATTTTCGATCACAATGATGGAGGTAAAATTTCACATTGTGAATGAAGGATACAATTAGAAAAAAAAAGACTATAAAACATGTTATATATAATGTTACAGAAAGCTTATACTTCTCTAGTAGTTACATTATTAGTTAGTTAGTACTAGTAGGTTACATTATATGTATAACATGTAGTAGTGTATATTAGTTTTTCTGTTTTGAATATTATTAATTGAATATTTAACTACTACCTCACTTTCTTTAGACACCCACAAAACGGTTAAATCTCAGAAATAAATCAACCGAAACAATTGTACAGTAATTGCTTTCCAGTTGTTACGCCCTCGTTAGACAGATAAATTAAGATTAAGTTCTCTCTTACCGACTAGGAGGGATTTTTTTTCCCTAATCGGTTATTTATCAAGGTTTTGCATCGTTATCAAGGGCCGTAATATAGCGAGGGGTATAGAAACCCTTAAACAAGCCTTGGAAAAATGGGGTCCGATAAATTTCCTTGAATAGTTGTGAAGTTTTCGTTTAAGAAATATGCCCTCGGCAATATCGCGATAAGCTTTCTTCAGGCAAGTAAAACACCGAACTTTCTTTTGTTTTTAAATCCTATTATTCTTTCTATGTTCAGGCAATATTATTTGTTTACCATATAAATTGAAAAGTTCATATGGTATTTTGAATCTGAGTAAAAAAAAAAAATTGTTCTGCTAGTTAATGTATACAACATAATTTAAAAAGAACTTTGTACGCGTTTCACATAAGTAAAAAAATCAAAATGGAACGTGAACATTATTTTTCGACTTTCCAATCCTCACATAATAAGCGTATGGGTGTAGAAAAAAATTAAAGAGGAAGAAAACCGCAAAGGGAAACTATCGAAAGTAATGCTGCTTATCAATGATTACATTGAGAAAAAAAATTAGGACATGAAGTGTTGTTGTGGCAAAATAATAAAAAAAAAAGAGACACTTTTACAACCCATGAAGGGTCTGGGTTTAATACATGCTAGAGATTGTACTATTTCTCATCTTTGCATTTGATGTGATTTGGCTGAGATTACACTCATATTTTTTTTTAGGGTCGATATTGAGATTTAGGGTTTATTAGCAAGGCTGGGTGAGCCCTAGGAAGCTCTGTAGATCCCACCAGATCCGTTGCTGTAGCTGTTATATCACATCGAACTACTCCACTTCATTATAAATCAAAACTATTTTCTATAATTATTATTATACGAGTGTTATCAATTCTAAAGGCTGAGTATTTATAAAATTATGGTATATTATATATAATGCTGATACATTTTTCGAGAAAATGTTACATAATCTTTGAGATGACTTCCGCGTTTTTCGGATAATTTAGCACGGTCCTAGATGAAACAGGGAAATTATACGCCATTGTCAATCATCACGTTTAAGGCTTTCCATTCCGCCATTGTGCGCTGTAAGTATTTAACTGGGTCTTTTATCTCAGGATATGCTTTAGCCAAGGGGACGTGTCTCCCCTATACAAAAGGCGTCTGAAGGAAACCCGAATAGGAGACGGGTTAAATTGAGTATTAACTTAACATTCAGGTTTAAATATTCTAATAAGAATTGCACATAAAAATATTCATACAGAATATGTTATATCCTGATAGGATGACATATGGATCAGACAGTGCAGTAACGCTGTTAGAGCCAAACCATTTAAATATATATATGCACGATATGATGTAATATCGAACAGGATGCTTATAAAACTGTCCCTGAGTCAGATGGTTTTATATGCAAATATGTTAATGAAGCAATTTAAATCATTAACTACCAGAGAATTGTAAATGAGTTAGCTTTTAGTAGGCGGAGAGTATAACAAACGTTCCACTCATCATTAGGCCGAGTATAAAACTTATTTTTAACATAATTCATATGAAATTATTTATGGAAAATATTTAAACAATATATTTTTTTATATTTATAGAATTAGGGTACAACCATTGAGTAGTTTATCTAATCACCTTTAATTCAGCTATTATGTATCATTCATTCTATTTAATTGTTGTATTATATTTCAATTGTAAATTTCAATAAATATTTTTGTTTAAAAATGTATAGACGATCTACGCCCCAGATATACTCCAGTAGGTATATCTCTTACGAACCATATTGATTCAATTTAATATTTAAAATTTGTTCAAATGATTATTATGAAAAATTTGAAAATCAATCATATAATTATTTTTAATTAAATTAAATGCATATATAAAATTTATAGATATATACATATCTACAAATAAAATTTCTCTTATTTTAGGAACACCAGCAATGAAATGCAGTACTTGTCTTATTTTGGAAAAAGCATTTATTTAATAAAAATAATATTCATTATAAATTTGCTTCACAATCTGTATCAGTCTTGATTAACTTGATCAATTTTTAGCTAAAAGCACTTCCGTAAAAAATTTTTAGCTCCGTATTTCTGTTGGCAAAAGCACGACCTGTTATTTTATGGCTTCGACGAAATCAATGCCGCCTTCTTCAAAATGGGATTTGGAATTAATAGTATACAAAAAAAAAAGAGAAGTCGCTGAAAGCAATTTCAAATCAACTTGAATCCGTTTTATTGTTTTAACCCCTTCCTAAAATAAAAAAAAAACGAAAATAACATAAATAAATACTATCAATTGAAAATAAAGGACGGTGAGGTGAAGTGGTGCATTTTATTGGTTAATATATTAACCATATATTAATATAAATATAATATATTAATATAAATTTTATTTTTTTTTAATTTATATTTTAACTCGAAATATATATTTTTTTTATTACTACAATGATACAACTTTTTTGGTCTTAAAAAATATAAGCATTTAAATAAAATATTGATGCGATTTCTGAATATGCTTTTACTCCACTTCAATATCAGCTAAAATTCTCCGATCTAACATTTTGATGGAATTCATAGATATTTTATAGCATGCCTGGGCATATTCTGGTAAAATAGAAAACACTAGATACGTCTAGAATACGTTCTGTTTAAGTATGTACACGTTTGTTTTCAACGGGTACAGTTTCATAAAATATTTTTCCCCTTTAGAAACATTGAATAATACCTGTTTTTGTAAATCGTATTGCTAAAAGCTTTTGTACTGTTTGGCATAATGGAAAATATAAATACTGTAAGAGGAGAAAAAAAGTACAAAATAGCCGGGCATTGAAGCATTGCAACAATAAAATCAAATTTTGCTATTAAAAAGGTTGTAAAAAGTGTTTACCTTACTTAATTACTTTGTTAATGGTTGAAATTTATATAAACAGAATTATACGGCCATTAATAGTTTTTAATAAGAATATTGAAAACTTTAATCAAAACTTTTTATTTAAGATTTTTATGATTATTTTTAATAATTTTATGATATTGGCAACAAGCCCTGTTTAATCAACTATGGTTTAGTTAGTGGCCGGGAGCGCTGAGTTGCTATGCAGAAGATCCCGGGTTCGAATCCGGCTGTCCCAGATAACTGTTTAATATGTTAACTGCAATAGATAGTCTCTTCGGCGATCTGTAGACCCTCCTGGGGCTCACTTAGCATCTATAAAGTGGGTACCTTTCATTGGGAAGAAAACTAGTCGGTTAAGTGTAATTTCCTGTCCAACAATTATCTTAGAAACATTACAATTCCTACCATGAATTTAATCCAAGAACTCTTCACGGGTTGTTTTTATTTGTAGATTTTTTTATTTCATTGCTTCCAGAGTTGGACGATAGTAGGAGTTTACAACAAGGTATAAAATCGTTTAAGGTAGATCTAAAATTTAATTGGAAGTAAGGCTCCTCGTTTTATCGGTTTCATTTTATTTTTATTTTATTAGATTTATTTTTATTTTCCTTTATCTTCCAAGGTACATTAAGAAAGTACAGCCGGTATGGCGGTTACTAGTCGCAATTAACGAGCTAAAAGCGAAGGCTGGCGAGAACATTGGAGGACTGGGACATAACTTGCAGGTCCCACTTACTCCCAGCTCTGTTCATTAAATCTACAAATGGAAAATAACATTCCCAACTAGGAATCGTACTTTACAGGAAATCTTTTGTCATTAATGACTCTCCCAGGGGTTCCTTAATGCCCTAATGCTTAACTAAGGTCCCTTTTTAAAATAATTTAACTGCAGAAAGCTTGATATATCACCTACTAAAATTTTCATTATTATTATCTTCCAGGCAAGGTTATATCTTCTGTATATTTCACCAGTATGTGTTTAAGCGGAATACGTTCATTAAACCCATTTTTGTTAAGTATATTTAAACATTCGTGCATCCATTATGTATAATTGAAGCGATAGCATTGCGATTAACATTTGCTTATTAAGATGATGGTATAACTTAAACATTAAGTCGGTTCTTTAATTTATGTACGTCCAGTAATACTTACTATATAAATTCGGCAATAAAATTATTTTTATTTTCGAGAATATTAAAATGAAAACGAATGTTAAGTTAAAACTTGGTGTGACTTCACTCGATGCGACAACTTGCGGAACTGATATAGAATATTTAAGATATTTAATATACGTTTATTTTTTATTTCTTACCTGAATACGTTGTCGTTATTCTTTTTAATTAATGATTTTATTGCACTTAAACATAATTTAATTAAAAGTAAACTTGTCCGGAAGATAAAACTGAACAGAAAATGATTGCTAATGTTAGTTAAAAAATAATATACATTTAAAAATTATTATTTTTATAAAAAGCCTCCTTTGTCTTTTCTTTCTTCATCTCTCTCTTTAATGTTTCTTTACAGTTTTGTTTTATCTTTTTTCTCAACTTAAATAAAACCAACGACTATTTTAAAATCACTCGGAAATATTACTATTAAATGATAATTTTTTTATCTGAAGAGTCAATATTTAAAATTTTATTTTCAACGCTTTTTTTTCAAAATTTTTCAGGTTTTTTCCTGAATTTTAACGATGCTCAGAAAACTTTGTGCTAAGTTAGATCTTGTCGTGGAGTGCTTTACTCATGTATTTTAATCTTAACTTAGCGATTTTTTTAAAAGTTCAAAGTTAAAAATCAAAGCGCTTCTTTTTTATAAGAACGCGCCTACTTAAAGTATAAAACTGAATATCTTAAGCGGAATCATCCTACTGGCAGATATGATAATCTCCAATTCATCAGCATATTCATCAGAATATCACATTAATATTCAACAGTTGTAGTGTTATTCTAGGGATGGAATTATTTATTGTAAAGTTATTCCTTTGTGGAAGATTGAGATGGAACTAGAACATCTGAATTAAGAAATTATTGATTTTTAATTAGTACTTATGTTTTATAATTAAGTACATAAGGACAATCGTCACTTACTAAGTTCGATTATTCGAGGAGGCCAGGACCCACCCAGGGTTGTAGCGCCACGGAGATAGATAGAAGTTCGATTATTCGGTTGTAAAAGAAGCTTTTCTATGCCCGGAACTATCTGCTAATATTGTAATTTATAGAATGAGAGAATAAAACTAAGTATATATATACAAGTAGCAGAAAAGGGAGACATTTTGGTGATATTATTGTTGGAGGAAATAAGTTGGAACATGTGGAGAACTTTAAGTACTTAGGGTCAATGGTAATTAGAAAAAAATAAATTCAAGAGGAAATAAAAACGCGATTAAAGCCGGGAAATGGTTGTTATTATTCGGTCTCGAAATTACTAAGCTCATGTCTTTTGTCGCGAAATCTAAAAATCAGAATTAATAAAACCATCATCTTTCCAACTCTTCTTTACGGATGCGAAACTTGGTCGCTAACGCTGAACAACGTCTTCAGGTATTCGATCATAATATGTTACGTAAAGTGTTCGGTCGAAAAAAGGATAAGACTACTGGGGAATATAGGAGATTGCATAAAGGGGAATTGCGAAGTATGTACACCGTTAATATTATTCAAGTGATGGCTTAATGAAGATTAAGATGGGCCATTAAAGTTGCTGGGTTTAGTAACGACCGAATTCCTAAGATGTTAATAGGCGCTGTACCGACTGGGAAGCGTCTGAAGGGTAGACCGAGGCGTAGGTGGGAAGATTGCGTTATCTAGCGGATTTGGGATTGGGTAGTGGTCCGTGGAAAGAAGTTTGTAAACAAAGATTGGTGGTATCGGCATCGAGCCTTAAGGTTCGCTAAGCCTTATTATTTCTACAGCATAAGGGAAATATTGAGTCAGAAAACAAAGTTATTATTATTTTTTCTTGAGAAATGACTAAAAGTATGTCATGTATATATAAATATATGATATTACGGCTATGTAGTAAGTATATATAAGAACGTTTTCATGTTATCGATCGTTAGAAATGACAATTCCCAGACTTCGTCGATAAGACAGGCTGGTTTCTTATCATCTGGGGTCTGGTACGGACACGACAGAATATTGATTCTTCATTACCAGAGTTTACAGCAACTTTCAACACATGTCTTTGTTATAGCCCTATTTGACTTTTATTGAAATTAAGTCTCACTATCCTTAGCTAAGACCTAGATCTAAGATGCTTAGTTTAAGTTAATGTAGTTATTACTACCGTTTGTAGTCTTAGTTCTTTCGAGTTTACGTTAAATATACTGTTATACCAGTGAACTATAAGTTCTGTTCATACCATAGAACGGTAATAATCATTTAGATGTTTTAATGCATACACTTTTTCTACATTGCTAAAATGTTTTTAATTAATAATTTGTTGATTTTAACTTTTAGAGATAGTTTTTTTATAAGTAATGATAATTATGGTTCCTTTTTAGACTCCTAAATGTATTATAGCATAATTAAGACCTCCCCCAACCCAAGCGTTTTTCTTTTACACTCCCTCCAAATAAAAAAACCTCAATTTTTTCTTGCACATTTGGAAATTTTTAAACACTTTATTCTTAACAGAACGCAGTGAGGATTTTTTTAATAATCTATTACAAATATATATCTATATAAATTTTAGATTAAACTTGTACGTTTAGTATTTTTTTTTCATGATTAAGGTATAACTTAAAGAAAATATAAAAGAACGATCTTTACTACTAGTAAGACTTTGTATGTAAAAAAAAAAAATGCATTTCCCACACAAATATAATACATTTCTGCCGATAATTTATTTTCTTAATTTCTCTTTCATTTTCAGTCGGCATGAAAGTGATTTCGGATTGCACCTGTAGATAGGCGTCATATTTGTTCGGTTATTCTTTTGTCGATTTTAGATTTTTTTTTCTTTTTGAGATATGGTAGTCCATACCATAAGGTTGCTATAGGCACAAATTCCTCGTAATTTTATGTAGTAAGTGTCAGTTAATAATTATTTTTTAACTTGATGAATGTGGAAAAAAGGTATTTGAACAGAATGGAAGATACTCTTTTAGGTTACCACGGCCACTATTATTACAAAAGACTTTGTTGATTTCTTCTGGTTTAAACAGTATTGATAAATTTTTCGCCAACGTTTCGCCAGCCATGCTGCTGACTTCTTCAGGGCTGGCGAAACGTTGGCGAAAAATTTATTAACACTGTCTAAACCAGAAGAAATCAACAAAGTCTTTTGTAAGAATGGAAGATGTGCGAATGATTAAAGTTCATTTTTTGAGGAAAAGTTGA
Organism: Arma custos; assembly: GCA_037127475.1. Lineage (NCBI taxonomy): Eukaryota > Metazoa > Arthropoda > Insecta > Hemiptera > Pentatomidae > Arma > Arma custos. The sequence goes on from CM073762.1 coordinate 24,032,460, forward strand.
GTTTATATCTGAATTATATCTGATAATAATGTATTTAGGCCAGCAATGGAATCCATATAATTATTTTCTAGCCGATACAAATTTTAGGACATTTTTTAAAATATTTCGTATATACTAGTAAGTTCATAAAAATGACAAAATATGTCATAATTCATTATTCAGTAGTTAATGAGTACGCTTGTAAGACCAGTTGAAATGTTTTAGTTTATGTGACAGATCAACATATCCATAATAATCATGCGATATCTATTTAAGTCCATTAATATATAACCTTCACTTTCCTACATTTTGTTTAAGCACACATTTAAAGGATTTAAAAAAAAAAATAAGAAAAACAGGTCCTCGTTAAAAAACAAAATATTTTTTGCCTTTACAAGTAGTTATCTCAAGACAGCCGTGCCAAGTGACGCATGCTGGATTAGCCAGAGTATTCGCTAAAATGTGTAATACGTGAGAGGGCCTTTATCTAAGGCATTAGCTCCTTGTCCGAGGATCACGTTGTCCCTTCTCGTTCCATTACTTCCCTCTATCACTCTCTCTCTCTCACACACACACACACACACACACACTCACTCTTCCCTAAATGATAAGCCTTATCAGAACATCTCAGATGGTTTCGAAAATCGGAGGTAAGGCGGAATGCAAATTCTGAGCACACAGCCTTAAAACTTAATCCACCATTCAGTAACACCATTTGCCATGATAATAATAAACTAAGAATAAGTTGAATGAAGTGTTTCAAATTTAATGTTTTAACAATTTATTTTTAGAAATTTACAACAGTATTACCTATAGTACATTAAGTAAATAGAATGAATGATACATTATGATATGTGATAAAGGCAAGTAGAGAAACTAACCGAGGTCCTAGGCTCAAATCCCGCTGCTCAAAGGGTTGTATTTAACCTGCTAGTGCCCAGAAAGGGATACAATGGGATATAGGACCTCTCCTGGGGTTCACACAGTCTCTATAAAGTGGGTACCCAAAATAGGGGGGGGAATCTGGCGTGAACTTGATTGAGAACAAATCAACGCTCTGCCTAACCGTTGTCCAAGAAAGGGTACAATCTCTACCACGTACTGAACCCTATCATGGGTTGAGTGGTAGAGGAAAAAAAAAAACTAATCATTGATGGTACTCAAATAACAAATTCAACTTAAAAGGTCACGATACCATATTCATTTCAGATGCCTCGGAGGTTTACCGGGAGGTGAAGAAGTAGCTAGGTTCGAAACTAGTAGGTTTGAGTGGGAATAAAGTTTGTCATGAATGGATTGATACAAGGTTTGGACCAAATCAGCAACTAATTAAACATTGATGCCGTTATGGATATTTTTCGTGACAAAGTACGAAGGATTAAGATTTTGGATTGTAAACATCGGAAATGAGAGGAATTCGATATTTAGTGGAGCCGTTCAGAATTGGTCATGCATTAGTCATGTATATGAGTCTTTTATAATTAATTGTGAGCTTAGGACTTTGTCTGATAAGTGTTGTAATAGCCTGAAACGGCGAGGTTTTAAATATCATTTAAATCATATTTTATTTCTTCGCCAGAAGTTAATATTATTCTGATATCGTTTACAGTTTCGAAAAATTTATTCCTCGCATATATCCCATGTTTTGCATAGACCAACATTCTCCCACTCACTTCACCTTGATGCAGATGCGCGCATCGTGAAAGGTCAGGGAAGACTTGAGGTGAATCCCTGGGAGTCGTTCTTACCACTAACTTTATTGAATGTAGGTATTTATTTTATGCTCGCAACATCTTACAAAGGTCACATGCTCATAAGTCTGTCTTAGAAGTCTCTTCCCTTTCCCTTTTGAATATCAAATAGAACACTTTGTGTTGTTTTTCTATTCTCTAACAACCGGAAATTTGTTTTTCAAAGCAAAATGTTAAAATATCACAGTCTAATATTTTAAATTCATAATTGAGCTTTGGCGAACATTTTTTTAAACAGTAAATAAATGGAGCGTTTAGGATGAAAAGCGGATAACTCCAAAATTTCAAAAATTTACTTTTTCATATTTTTCGTCTAACACGGCAATGAATTTCACAACGTTTTAGTCCGGTTCTGGGCCTTAAGTTTTGGGATCCTAAAATTGCTTTACTAAACTAGCGAAAAATATGAAAAAGGCAATTTTTGAAATTTTGGAGTTATCCTATGTTGATCCTGAACGCCTCAAATATTAAATGCCATTCAACTTACGGTTCGTTTTAATTCGTGCCATTATAATTATGTACAATATTGCAATTTATAAATACTATTTAATATAAAATATAAACCTGTATTACTATAACCAACAGACTAAAGTCATAGTGACCGTACTGTTTCTAAGACAAAGGTTATGGACCGAGATGATTTGATCTAAACAAAAAGGTTTTTCCTCATTTAACAGGGGCTGGGTGAGCCCCAGGAGGGTTTGCTAAACCCACAGGGTTGTTCCACGGCTGTTAATATAATTCATAATTTATACGGGATCTACGGATCAGTAACCCATAGCTTTATACACTTAGCTACCTCGTTAGCATTACTTTGCATAAAATCATTGTATCACAAATTAAATCTAATTTTTCAATTGTCGCCTAAAATTAGTAACAAATACAAAAAACATAAGAATTTCTCAAGAGAATGGTAGCTAGAACAGGAAACATTTTAACTGTTTGTATAATTTGAATTTTATAAGGAATAGCAACAAAAAAAATAATAATTAAGAACCAAATGGGTGTCTAAGTATAGCTAATTGGGTTAATTAATAGGAAATATCCGTTCCGCTATTTTGGCTATTCGGACCAGAACATTCTTGGGATGTCGGTGCCGAACGCCGATCTCCAAACATTTCAGGAATCGGGAATGATAAAACCGCTGGTATTATACAGCATATCGATATTGTTCCGATCACAGACGATTGTGGTAACAGATATAAGTTGCTTACAGGAACTGACGTCAGTTGAAACCCCACTCTACTGAAACATTATAGCTACCGCGGCAAAAGGTGCCGGTGAAGAAGTAACCTGCTACTAAACTGCGGCCGATTATTCAATAAATACCGCTTCCATATTTCTCTAATCCTGTCACCATTTAATTTATGGATTGTAATTAATAACGTGTTTAAAAAAAAAAATCGAAATTTACAGCTAATTACAACACTATAAGCAAATATAATAAATTATACATAATAGCATCTATAAAGACAAGTAGAGAAACTACCTTGTGGTTATAGTTTAGTGTGCTCAAATAATAAATTCAACTTGGAAGGCCACGAGTCCATCTTATTTTCAGACGTCTCGGAGGATTATCGGGAATTGAAGAGACTGCTAGGTTTGAAACTAGTGAGTTTGACCGGGAATAAAGTTTGTGATAAAAGGACTGATATTAGATTTGGATGAAATCAGCAACCTTGGGGACATTGAGGTCATTATGAACGGCTTTATTTGTAAAAAGAAAGGAGCATAAAGGATTTTAAATTGTAAGGATACGAGAGGATTCGATGTGGAGCCCAAAGCTCCTGCTCCAAACCTCCAAATAGGTCTTAAAATAGTCATGTAATTATATGATTCTTTTGTAATTAATTAGGACTAAGTGGTTGACTAGTATCTAGTATAGTGTTTGTATTGTATTGAAACGACGATATAGTTTTATAAAATTTATAATGACCATCCAGACCTTCTAGACCTTTATATAGGTACAGAAGCCCCTCGCCAATCCCCATTAATTAGAACCGTGTTAAGATTATCCAACTAAGATAACTTAATATCAAGTCAGTTTAACATATTAACTATCTCGAAAAAATGAAAGATTAAAATATTAATAAGTAAAATATATAAATAAATGCATTGTTATGAAGGCGTTGTTAATGATACTAGACGTAATGAACATATTGGTTCCGTGTAGTATTACAAGGTGTACGTACTACAGTGGCCAGCCAAACGTATTTCCTCACTTAATTATGGTTTCCTGCACTCAACCACTAATTCTTTATTCAAGCAGCCAGTTAGTTCACCGAAAGGATACTAGGGGATGAATAATTAAGGGTATATATTCCCTTAATTATTATTTTATATGTATATATATAGGCGTTAAACGTACAGCTATTTTAATCCGAACATCCTTCTTAAAATGTTTTCCTTTAACAAGGCCTAAATTTTGTTTATTATTCATAATTTCATATAAGTGTGCATCCATTGCCTCAGCTCATATATTTTTTAATTACATTTTGATTTTTTCATCGGAGTCGCCATTATAAAAATAAACTCCGTACTCGAAGAGTTTTTACTTCACTCAACGATCGAGCAGTTGCAGTTAGTAGCTTTCTTTCAAGGTAACCGGTCTTCCGCCAGGATCGTGATAATGTCACTGTCATCCGTGTCCCGCATTTCTTTATCCTCCATTGTTTAATCTCCCGGCAACGGAACCTCTTACACCTAAGATCAATGTCCTTGCAAGCAGATTAAGGAATAACTGTTCTTTTTTATTTTGAATCATTTATTTACACATTTAAGAAGCTACACACGAGTTCTTAATAATACCTTACAATTTTTGGTATTGACCTAGTCGTTAGATTAAAACATAGAAGAATGAATAACAGCGTAAGGTATTCGAAAATAAGATATTCCATAGTGTATTCGCCCCGTAAAACGATGAGACCATTGGAGAATTCAGGAGATATATTACGCTAAATTGCACAGCATGCTTCCGGTAAACACAAGTGATGGCTTAATAACGGATTCTTCACTACATACTAGCTACTATTATATTTCATATTGTTTCTAGTATTACTTTCTATTATTTAATTATTACTTTTAAAAGAACAAACTGTTATATTTTCTTAAATGTAAGAGGGTTCACACCTTAGCAAAGCCCACTTTATTTCTCTAGAGCGACCATTTAGTGTGTGAAACCAATTTTTCACACTAATTTATTCGTGTGTGTATAGGTAATGCGCATGTAGATCATCAAAACTCATTTTATTTTTTTATATACATGCCTATATAGCTTTTGTTGCTAATTTCTCAAAGCTATGTAATATGTGTAAAAAAACTACCTACCTATAGTCTGATAATGATGCTCTAACCAAATAACTAGCGCGTAAATAATCTCCATGAAAAGATTTAGTCGTGTATAATGAACTGTAATATAAACAGCTTCTTGCTTATGTCATATTGAACAGTGAAAAAATTGGCCGATCCCGAAAAAACATCTTATACAAGATTGCGTCGATTCGTAGCGGTGGCAATGCTCAGATTTGTAATCAATTGGTCAGAAAAATCTTGCATCTTACAACATGTGGTCCTTCGCTATGGATCTCTGGCGTTAGTACTTACTCAACAACAACAACAAGCCGTACTAAATCCTCAATTTTACGCAACCAGGTTGTTGCAATGTTCGGTTGAAGTGTAAATGTTTCGTATTTGAACTTTTGTTATTTTTTTTCTTCAGTAATTTACTAAACACTCGGATGATTTTAGATAGAAAGAGATAAAATATTTAGCGATATATCTTTAAAGTTAGAACAAAGTAATAAAAATAGCTTTCGTTTATATATATGTATGATAGTCATTATAAATTATAATCGATTAATATCAATTGAATATTCATTTTTTTTGTACGGACTAACCTAACTAAGAATATTAATAAAGAAGTTAATTATTCAAGTGGAGACAGGTATAGGATTCCAGATGAAATCCTTCAGTAGTAAATACTGCTTCTGAAGATAGAGAAATTCACGATTCGAGTAAGTTTGGCAGCGATTTCCAATTCTCAAACTTCGTCAATTGGGCTAGAACTCTATGGATCAATTAATGAACTTAATCGCTCATGTCTTAATAGTATCCTTAATATAACTATTATAATATTAATCCATATGTAACTGTATACATATATAATACATATAATATATGTGCAATGCTGCATATATGCGTCTTCTATAACCTCATTTAAATTCAAACTTTTCCTACATGTTCTAAATTCCCAATCAGATGCTTTATAATCAATAAATAATTTATAGATATATTCAACTTGATCGATTGATGAACTACTGTAAATATTCCTCACTCATAATATTATTTTTTTTTTATTATTAGATGCTATCATTTTCACTTATTTATTCACTTATTTTTTCCATAAGCCTATTTCTTTTTATTGTAAATTTTTCTGTTTTTTTTTTTAATTATAGTTTTGTATTACATTTTCTGATTCTCTACCAAAATATACCTGTTTAGTTATTTACTTTCAAGATATTATGTAAATATCGTTTTATTCTGATGTGTGCCTTTGGCCAGATAAATATTTATTTAATTTTGTTAATCTCTGTTATTCTAAAGGGACCTGGTCCCAGAATACAATTATTTTTCTATCCTATTCTGTAACTGTTTTGTATGTACTAAGTCGTTCCTTGAAAGTTTAGTTAGGGACTTTTAGAAAAATCCTTTTTTCTTTTAATTATATTCATTTAATGTCAAGGTATCTCAGTCGGGATTCCAGTAGATAAGTTAGTTAGTATGTAAACAGCCGTGGAAATATAGTCCATCTTAGGGATCCCACAACCTCTACAAAATTGTAGTCTAAGTTTCGTATTAAAAATAGTCTACAATATGCTGTACTCAATATCCATCTGCTTTGATTTTAATGGCACAGATTTTTTTTCTTTCAGCAGAAATCATAATTCGAAATTGATCTGTCATTCCTTAACTTTTGATTATTTGTTGTTTATTCATTTAACGTCAATGCTGGAATGTCTTATCGGACGATGTTATAATGGCAGTCCTAAAGTTTGGTTACCTAGGTTTAATTATGATAAGGATTTTTAACGAGTACCTGACATCGCATAGGCTCGGGATCACAATTTTACTTTCCTTCCGAAGGACGGCATATAACTAAGGATTTCTTACACCCTTTTAAATATCCCAAGGCCAACTTTCGGGCAGCGAACCCAATACTATACCAAATACTGTAATAATAATACCAAATACTATACCTCGGTGACACTAAGTTTTAATTATATACTCTCTAATTATTTTTATTATATAATTTTAGTTATAAGGATAACCTGATCCTTATATTTTAGATATAAGAAGGATCTGATCACTCCATTATATATATCTAAGACAAGTCTGCTTTGAACCGGGTTTATTATTAACGATGAAAACTTCATTATAAAACCCTTGTAACCTAACCCGACCTAAACGTCCCATAGACCCCTCACTTCCCGCCCTTCCTCCAACACCGCTTCCCTTTTTTAACTTGTTAAATTATCCATTTTATCCGGTCGATTAGCGAGGTAAATCTAGACGCGTGTTGTGTGGTGTCTCAGGTTCTCCTTCTTCCGACTTGGCGAAGTCCTAGAAGTGAGAACTGGGGGGTGTCGAGTGGGGCTTTACCCGAGGCAGGCACACACACATACACACACCAGCGCTACCAAACACAAACACTCGCTCATTAGCCACAACACGCCCCAACTCCTCACTAATGCCCCTATCCTCTTTTGGCTTCTATTTACTTTGCCAACTTCACCGCACGCTTGTCTGATTTACATCCTCAGTGATATCGTCGCTCCAAACATATGGAAATATCTCGGCTAAAACTTTCTCTCATCATATTATCTTTCCGAATAAACTCTTATGTGTCTCCGAGTAATCGTTACAAGCGATTTACATAAAATTATACACATTTGATTTAACTGATTTTGAAATGATTCCACTTAGCTAGTGATAAAACTGTACGAGAGCTGTTTAAGGATGGAAAAAATGGCCTTTTCTTAATTTGCTTTAAAAGTAAACCTTTGAAACGACCATTTATTTATTGGCATGTGAAATAACGCATTATTATTAGTGATTGAACTCTTTCCAATACACAAGCTACATTACGAATAAAAAACTGCACAATTTTTAAGGAAACTAACCTTCACTAATATAGAGCCAAAAACTCAAAAAGAAACACTATTATTTATTATAATGCAATTGGGAAAAACCACAATGCAAAGCCTTATGTTTCAAAAATACACCCACTTACCAGTTGACGTTTCGCCTATTCAGGCATTATCAAGACACCAAAAACAAAAAAGGGGTTATGTGAATAACATCTCGAAGAAAAAGGTGCAATACATCCCAACGATCAACAGGCTCCAAACATGAGACAGCACCCCACCACCAAGACATTCAACAAACAACTGAGGAAAGTAATATGCAACCAGCTGGGAAGGTTATAGAATCAGCTGATCCACAAAACATATCAAGTAATATTACCAAAAACTCAAAAAGAAACACTATTATTTATTATAATGCAATTGGGAAAAACCACAATGCAAAGCCTTATGTTTAAAAAATAATATTACTTGATATGTTTTGTGGATCAGCTGATTCTATAACCTTCCCAGCTGGTTGCATATTACTTTCTTCAGTTGTATGTTGAACGTCTTGGTGGTGGGGTGCTGTCTCATGTTTGGAGCCTGTTTGGGCTGTTGATCGTTGGGATGTATTGCACCTTTTTCTTCGAGATGTTATTCACATAACCCCTTTTTTGTTTTTGGTGTATTGATAATGCCTGAATAGGCGAAACGTCGACTGGTAAGTGGGTGTATTTTTGAAACATAAGGCTTTGCATTGTGGTTTTTCCCAATTGCATTATAAGAAACTAACCTTCCTAAATTTAAATTTAACCTTTCTAAATTCTTTAAATTGTGTTAAAAAATTACGAAAAAGAGCATTATTATGTATACGAGCATACAATGAAATATCCAACTTCAGAAAACACTAAAACATTTTTAACCTCTTTTTATGTGTTTTTTTCCCATAATAGAGACCGAAACGAACATCCATAATTCGTAAACTAAGTTTTGCCTTTTGTCAAAGAGTTTGTTCATTCCCAACTCCGTTGAAAACGCAGTGTATCTGTATTAATACACACCCGAAAAAGTCTGTATAGTCGTCGGGGAAAAACAAAAAAAAAAAAGGCGCCGAACATTTTATTCCCTGGTGGGCTCGGAGTTGTTCATCTCCCTTAACAGAAAAAGGCCGTATTAATTAATTATTGGTTTCGAATGAGGTTGATTGAAGTTGATGGTTCCCGATCCACTAATATCTCTTAATATGAACTTTATATCTCATCTATATCTGTTTAGTGTTCATATATTACTTCTAAAATATATATAAAAATTGTTTTGATACCACTTGCTTCTGAACATTTACTATACGATGGATTGTATTTTGGGAACTTAGAACATGCGTCACGTTTTTTGATGAATTTAAAAATTATTTGAATTTTTAGTTCTACGAATCTAACTAAATGTCTTGCGTAATATTTTTAATAAGCTTTCAAAGTTTTAAAACCTTGTTACACTTTCATATTGTTCTATCCTTAAGTTTTTTTCTTCTTATTGTTCTATCTTATCAACTTTTTTCTGTTTTTCCTCGACTATTATTCCGTATCCCTTCTATAAGTTATAGTCCATATTTGTGATATGTTTTGGAAGCTTGTACATGTAATTAAAAAGTAGTAACATTTTATTACGTAATATATGTACTTAATTATAATAAAATAACAAGATAATAAGTTATTAAGAAATTATAAGCAACTGTTAATGTTTTAAAGAGTAGCATATACTTCATAGAAAATAAAATATTAACAGTAATAATACCATATGTAATTAATTAGTTGAGTTAATAACGTAATAGTAAATATACATTAGTTACTTTGTTTCATTAAAGCGTTATTAGGGGTCTCTGATGTATTCACCATAAATATAAAAACAAAACTCTAATATGATAATCCATACTAGGAATAAGATATGTTAATTTTCATACCTACGATACGAAGCCTGAGATCGTTGGTTTGAAGCCCGATAGGCGGTCTTAGGATTTTTAAATGGAGAAAAATCGTGGTGACCTGTGGTTAGCATAACAGGTTACTAAGCCCAAGATCGCGGGTTCTTAGCCCGGCAGGTGGCCCGAGGATTTTTAAAGGGAGTAAAAAATCCTTAGTTACGCCGTCCTTCGGATGGGACGTTAAACAGGGATCCCGAGCCTGTACGATGTCAGGTTCTCGTTAAAAATCCCTATCCTAATTAAAACTGGATAGGCAAAATTTAGATCTCACAATGTGGTATCGTCCGATTAGTCATAGCAGCATAAAGTGACGTTAAATGAATAAACAAGAAAATATATTTTGATATTATTATGGATATTTAAAATTTTTTTGTTATTACCTTGTTGGGTATATGTATTAGTACGTTGTTAGTAATACTAATTAGTATTATGCGATACTCGATGAACACGCGTAAGTTTGGTTCTGATTCATTAGCCCTGCCCTCTACTCATGTATTCAAATAGCTACTGAATTATTCTCATTGCTCGGGAAGGCTTTGCATTTGCCAATGGCGGAGGGCCTATTGGTCATAAATGATGGTATTAGTTCGGCAGACTAATATTGATGAGGAAGTGAACGACGTTATTGAAAAAGTAACAGATACATATTTCCTAACTGTCCCGGGATTTGAAAAAGCCCTTACGAATTCCTCTACAGCGAGACATGAAAGAGGGTTCATAGCTTTTTATTCTCAGCCTTTTCTTCCTTTTCATTGTTTTTTAACGGTGACTTTTCCCCGTGCCTACGTGACGACACAGGACCGGCACAATCCTTTCAGAAGGAATCGACTTTTTCTCCGGTATCTTTTTATTTCCTCCTCGGAAGCCATGATCTGACCAGGTGGGCCTGGGGTATAACTGATCACTGAAATTAGCCGAGGTAAAGGCTGATCTTACACACCGGCTGTTGGTGCCAGGTGGTGTCCGGTCTAGAACACGGTGGCTTTGTTTAATCACTAACAACTCCTCTCTCTCTGTAGGCTACAAAGGTAGTTAATTAATCAACATATTACTGGGATTTCATGTGAACAATATGGCCACTAAAGTTTTATGGTGGAAGGTGTAATATCGGACATCCTGTTTAAGTGGACGGTATTTATTTTCAAGGTTCAGATAAGAACATATATTTCGTGTGAAAAAAAAAGAAAAAATCAACGCATCCTTAGGTACTATTAAAGTACACAAGTCTTGATTTCTCAGAAAATAATATACTATAGTAGGGCGTTATAGAAGTGAATCGGAAAAGGATAGGAGCACTTAAAGCTTCATTACACCTTACAATTATGGAAAAAAAAGCTCTGTGCCACTAAACTCCTTATAGGACCTTGAGTTCAGTACATGGTAGGGACTTTTAGTACATGGTTTCTAGGGAGGTGATTTGTCCTAGATCACGCTCAACCGCCAGGTTTTTGCTCCGATTAAGAGTCACCGTGTGAAAGATCACAGAGTGAAAAAAAACGTATTTAGCATATTGCAAATTTTCAGAATCAACTATTGGTGATTTATGAATGGAAACAAAAAACTGACATATCGTTGGAGGAAAATTTCTGTCAGAATTTTGATGCTTATGCTTGAAATGTCGCGTTTATTACATCAATCATTTTTCATACAGCTCAGGGATTTTTCATGTAGGAATTTTTGACAATAAAGCTTTAAAATTGTCAGAAAATAATTATTCTCCACTTTTATTTAACGATATTGACTAGAGATTCTCTATGTTACTGCTATATAACTTGTCTTCTTTGTAACTTATCTTAATCAGTATGCATTTATTTACAATAAACAAAAAAATAACAATAAAAAATCCATTTTTTTTAACGATTACATCATTGAAAATTGACTAGTTCTCATTATAAAAACTGATAAAATTTATAAGATGGAATCATTACCAATAAGGGATAAAATGTTTTAAATGCCTAGTTTGGTAAGTTTATGATCACTCTAATTTACCTAAATGATTGTAGGCGTCAATATTACATTACAATAGACGTCGATCTTCCTAATGTCATGCGCCAAGTATAGTAAAACCTCTCATCCATTGATAATCGGTCCATTATTAAACCATAATAAATTGTAAACAACTCTGTTATGATAAATTTGTGAAAAACTTCGATCTGATTTTCTCTACTGATTTTCATAAATAGAACACTTCTCAACTATATGAATGAAGCTTATTTTTATTTGCCTAATCTTTTAACATTTTATCGATCATCTGATGAAAGACAATGTCGAAGGCTATTCGATAAGGCGCTGCGAAGTATTTTAATTGCGTAATATCCATCGGAGACACATTAATGGGCGATGGATGACTGCACTTAAAAGGAAACGCCAAGGCCGCAACCTTGGTTATCTACTGCTTGTCATTAATATTTTATAGTGACGTTGACAGATTGCCTCAGCGAATGGGCATTCCGTATTAGTTCGGTACCATCTGGGATTTAGGGTCCTATCGTCCAGCCTAAATCGAAAAGTAATTTTTTTATAAATACTTCGAGATTAAAAAATCTGTTAAAAATCATCCAAAATTAGAAATTTAAAAATTAATTTTCAGCTTACAAACCAAATATATATATTCGGAATTTACGACAAACAAAAACAAAAAAATTATACACTTACTGTAAATTTTGCTTGGAAAAAAATAAATACAAAAGACCTGTAGCTTTTGCAGTCTATGTTATATTCATTATAACAAGAAGTTTATAAAGCATTGTTTTTGTGTATTCTTTAATTTTTTTTTTAAATTGATATACATACATATTTAACCTTGCTAGATTTTTTAATTTCCATTTACTTGTTTTAATATTTTTTAATTGCCCATAAATATTATTCGAATTCCTATAAACCTTGACATTTTAATACTTCAATCTTCTTATGACTATAAACATCGTTCTTTTATTTCGGGTGTATCATAAAGTATATACAAGGTACTATGGAAAGGAGTCCCGTAAGGTATTACCATCCTCTATAAACATTAAAAGTGAAGACGGTAGGGTTGCATATCAGGTGTACAAACACACATGAATTGGTAAGGGCCTTGTCGTGAATGGGAGAATACAACCGTCTGGTTATAATACGACCTAGCTTAAGTACGGATACTCTACTGTGGAAGGATTTCACTTCTCCCTACTGACTGCAATATGCACGAACTGTGACAGTATAATAGAGACATCCGTGCCTTATGAGGGGGGCTACCATCTTCCACGATTTCATCTCCTCGAGCCTTTTTTACCTAAAGTGTTTCTTCCATTCTTTATCATTTTCACTTACAACGGGTCGAAAACGATGGGAAAAAAAGTTGTTTACTACTGCAATATACCTTATCATCCACACTTTCATGTCTTTCATATATATTTTTTTTAATCTTTTCTCGGGATAAGGTTCTTGGATATTATTTAGGATCGTACTTAAATGGGATAGTGTAGATTAAATCATTTCCAAAAAATAGATATGAATTAAAGAATTAATGTTTATGTTCTGTTCGAATGCACGATATCTGCTTTTAAAAAATGTGCCTTTATAACACACGAGAAGATTCCAAATAACAAGTCATAAGTATCTTAATGATAGGAAACTATAATAACCAATTTATGCATATCATTGGTACAGAATATAAATTAATAAAGAACACAAAAGAAAATAAAAAATAATCTAAAGATTTTTTTATGAAATTTGCGAAATATCTTTTTACACTTATGTAATCCCTTAAATGGTCTTTGAATTTACTTGTTGGATCGAGGTTCAGATAGACTTGGGTTAATGAAAAAAAAAAAAAAAAACTTTCTTGGGATCTTTGGCTAGAAGAGAGGACTGTGTATCTGAACATTTTATAGATTAAAAAGAGAAAAAACCTTTAATACTACTCCCAATGAAGGATCTAGGGTTCAGTACCTGGTAGAGACTGTACTACATCAAAGTCAACGGTTGTGCAAGGATATAATTTGGCCGAAAAATTGCGGAACCGTCTGGTTTTCCCCAATTATTTCCGTATGCTACAGAGAATAAATAATTATTTACCATAGCCGGTATCGAACTCAAGACTTATAACTCAGTAGTCCAGCACTCTAAAAATAAACTGTTGTATTTTTAAAAAACATATATAATTCTGGAAAATAAAAGTGCAATGGTTACGAGTAAAGTACTGTAGAGTCGAATTCGCAAAAATAGATTTCGAGTTTAACCAATCACCTTTGACTTAGACGAAATACGCACATGGGTACAAAATCACATTAATATGACCATTTGAACCTTCAGTAATTCTGACCTAATTTAATTCACGAAAAAATTCATTTAAGCGTTCAGTTTCAGAAACCACAACCGTTTTCGTCGCGGAAACCTGATTGAAATAATAGGTAGATAGAAATACCGTATAACAGGTAACTGTCTGGTTCACTTTTAGCATGTTGCCTACAATTTCAGCTAAGCCATGTTTTTCTGCGGATATCATTTTTGTAAAAGACAGTACATATATATATAATATGTATAGTATATATATATATATATATATATATATATATATATATATATATATATATATTATATATATAATATATATAACTATTATATATTATTATAACTGTTTTACTATAGACAGTAGTCAGGCATTTTATGTAAAAAATCCGAGTGCAGCAAATAATCTTTATTAAAAAGTTTATTTGCTAATAGTCATAGGTAGATTCTGTGGGTTCTGCAGAGCCTTATGGAGCTCAGCCAGAAGACATAAGGCTGAGGGTAGTCTTAGTCAGATCCCCTCTTTAAACTATTGTTGGCGTGGAAACAGTTTCTAACATGTACTAACCTAGAACCCTCAGGGGTTTTAGTAGTACAGTTTTTTTCTTGCGCATCTTTTTTTTTTTTGTAAATGCTACCTACATTTATCTCTGTACTCCTGCAGTTTTTATTTTTCCCTCGACCTGCCAATTAATCAATAACATAGATCTTCATCGGGTCGCTAAAATAAACAAAGCAATCATCAGTTGAACAAACCCCCCTTTGTGGACCCACGTCATCAGAGGACCGAGAACGTGATAAATGACCGAACCATTTACAAACAGACCTTCCCAAGTTCTAATTAATACCTCATTGAGCGCAGTTGTTTCTGATTGGCCAAAAGAGGCGCGAATATTTAGCAACTACTAGGCAATTAGCCAATAATGGAAATGTTAACACCTCAGTTTAAACAAAAAATATATAGTTAACTAGATGCCTGTAGCCGTTCTAGCAGCTGCCTTCTAGGCTCTTCATGGAAGAGTGCACTTTTCCTTATCAAAACGGTTTAAGGCAACTACCGTGCCTTGTATTCCTTATCTCGGTCTCTAGTCTAGAGTCGCTTAGGGTTCAACCTCAAGGTTTTTTGTTAAATTTCGGAAATACCCTTTTATACTTATATAGTCTCCTTTCATGAGAGAAAAGGCTCTTCGGATCTACTTGTAGCATCAGGGTTCAGATAAACTTTTGTGTTTTGTGAAAAGAAGAAAAAAAACTATTTCTTTCTCCGGATCTTTACATAAAAGAGAGGAACAAGAAATTGATCTCATCAGCGTTTATGGGAATAATGCAAAAAGTTCTTGGGAACATTAAATTAATATTACTGGGCAGAGAAAGTTATTGTCTTATAAGTTTTTTTTATTTATTCTCTTTTTATTATTCTACAATTTGCAGCCGACATATTTAAAGGTATTTTCCTTTTCAGTTTTTAGCTTAGAGACATAAGGCTTTTTGTGTGGAATTTTTCCTTCCATGCCTTTATTTGTAAATAAATTTTAAAAATTGGAAGATTCGAAATACAAATTCTTAAGTATCTTAAAAATCAGAAACTAGACTAACCAATTGGTTATATCAACTGATGCAGTATTGGTACAGAGTATGAAAAAGTATGTTAGGAATAAAAAATAACCCGTGTTTTTTTTTTATAAAATTTTTGAAAAGGGTATTTACACTTAGTCCCTTACTAACCTAGAGTATTTACTAACCTAGTAGTAGGGCGTTTATTTATAGTCCATTTTCATGAGTCTGAAGGGGTCTTTGAATATACTTGTTGGATTAGGTCTCAGATAGAATTTTGTTTAGTGAAAAAAAAACTATTTCTTTGTCGGGGTCTAGATGACTTATGACTAGGCCTAGATGAGAAAATATATTGAGCGTTGTTGAAGAAAAATCTACACAACTGCAGCTTATGAAGGGTCTTAGGTGCAGTAAATGAGTAGAGACTAGGCGGTTTCTAAGCTTAGAGTCAAGGGGCCCTTTGGCACTTTATCTTCCCATCTGCTTCGTGGTCTTCCTCACATTCTCCTTCCAGCCATATTCGTTTCCAGCAGCCTGTTTGGTAGTGTATCCTTTTTAAAACAACATGGTGCACCTTATCGATTATTTTTATAAAGTTTTTTACATTATATTAATTACGTCGGGACAAGCTCTAGGTTTGGATCCATATGTTATAACGAGTCTTATTAGTGACTTGTATACCTTTACAACAATTTTGATTTTAATAAACTACAATAGGCAAAATAGCAAATATTTCCGGCAGTAATTCGTTTCGTTTTTCTTAAACGAATTCAGAAATCTGCATTCACACATTGGAGATTATTCGATCGAGCAGAGACATTATACTGTTTAGACGCAGCCATTAGCTGTAGAAGAGAGAAGTGGAAGATATTACGATGCAGAACGGCGGGGAAGAGGCAGCAGGTGAATGAGCCCCCAACCGTGCCCTAATTAGGTCCTTCTTCCTTCTGTCCCATTTCACGCCGTTCCTATTTAACAGTACGCCACTGAGGTACGCCACTGTAAGTGTCACAACAGTCGAGTATTCAATTAGCCTTCCGTTTTGCCTTTCTTATTCGTCATGATACCGTTTCACTTATCTTTTCTAAATTTTTTTTTCATTTTCTCCCTCCCTAATTGATACAATCATACAAGAAAAAAAATATATACAAAGCATAATATTATTTGACCTTATATATAAGACAAAATGGGCATTTAGGTCAATGAAATAATTTCTGAAATAGAGATAGTGTATTTCTTAGAAGCCGAAGTTTCGCCCCACATTTAAGGTCTTCTTCAGGACTTGATAGACAACATGCAGATGTATTTTAATGCAATACTCGTAATTGGAACAAAAAATGTTTACAAAATAAAATAAAACTATTATAGTAAACCAGGGGCAAAAATAGGAATAATTTAAATTTAAAACACAACGTATCTTGTCATGTAAGTATGAAAGTGAATCCAAAAATAAAATGCAGAAATAGGTATGGCTAATCATAGCAGCATAAAGTGACGTTAAATGAACAAATAACAAACAAATAGTGAAAACAAAATAATTAATATTTTAGTTTGTATTAATTTTATATTGTATATGTACGTATATATACATACACACACACACATATATATATATATATATATATATATATATATATATATATATATATATATATATATACATACGTACTGTTATAAATCCACTGTTTACTCCTGTAAATCCATGTTAATAAAAATATATAAATTCGTCAAGTTGACTGGCTTAAAGTAATATGACGAAAAACCGTTAGGATTGTTATTTACTTTAATAAACTTATGAACGGAAAACGTTTTTAATATATATTTCTGATGCTTATTGAAATTAAAAAAGTTGAGCTGAGTTTTTTATTTTTATTAAAGGTTCTTTTTTGTTACAGGTATGAGTGTTATTATAATTAATAATTTTAACTTTTTACCAAGACTTTTTTTTAGATCATAAAGACTTGAATTTAAAATGTAAAAAGCGCGATTTTATTTTTTTATTAAATAAAAATTGTAGACATATGTATTTGAATATTTAACAAACATCAATCTTGATCTAGATGCACTTTTATAATTGAAGCAATTGGTAGTGAATGTTGGTTATTATATATACAATTAATCATTAAAAAAAAGATCATTTTGTTGAAATAATAAATAAAAGTTAAATAAATAATAATAATAACCATTAATAAAATAAGTGCTTATTTAAATAAAAACATATTTATAGTTTGTTTTTTTTGTGTTGATTGACTGAATCATTGATTAATAATACGCAATATATAATATAAAATGGTCCGGGTCTAGGTAAAAAAATGTCTCTTAAGTAATGATAGCCCTGAAGAAGGCCTGAAATGTGGGTCGAAACGTTGGCTCTTTAAGATACAATTCTCCCTACTTAAAAGAAATATTTTCACCTCCACCCGGACCATTTTCTTCCACATATTGTATATACAAGGTCAACTATTATTACTAAAGAAAAATATAACACCTTTTGATAGAATAAAAATATTAAAAATTGGCGGCCACAGCGCAAGATTGTTATACAAAGGGTTTTTCTTAATTAAAATATCATTTCGAATATAAAATAAAATTATAAATAGTAATTATATTATTTAATTAATTAATAGAGCTACCGCAGTCTTGTTATTTATTGTATAATGGGTATTTGCAGGTTCAATCTGGAATTAATAATGATAAAAGGGTTTCCCCTGCAATCCAGCGGTTCACCTCCGATTGGTTGGTGGTGCCCCACAATACCTTGTTCAGATCAAGCGATCCGATCGTTACAAAACGTTTAATCAACCTTAAATAATAGCTTTAAAGGCAAAGTTGCCTTCTCTATTAGTGCTTTCTGCTCTGTAGAGATGAGAGATAAAACAGGGAAACCGGGTGCATGTATTCAGACAGTTTCGGGGGTTAATCTTTTAATGACGCCTTTCTAATTAGTGTGTTACTAATAGAGTTTTCTACCTTCAAGCTTAGAATATAATGAATCATCTATAAGCTAGAAAGAAAGAATTATTTATAATTCTTTATTTCGTTTAATATTTTTTTATTGTGACACCACAACCATCAATCATATTTTATTCGAATTTAATACTTAATGAAGGGGAATAGTAAAGATCAATGTAAAGAGGATTTAAAAAATAATTACCTTTTCATTATTCATTATTATTTTTACTAATAAACATTCGATTTAGTAATGCCTCTTAATAAAATATAATATTTGTCATTAAATTGACTGTATTTATGAAGTTTAAAATTAAAAGGTTTTTAAATGTAATCAACATCTTTTTTTTTTCAAAATAGTTTAAGCAATACAGTATAAAAAATTAGACTAATGAGATATTATTGACAATTACTAAAATAGAAATATTTGAATTTTTTTCCTCACGAAATATCCATTTTGAATTATATACTTTTTGGTAAAACTTTTTTATTACATACGGCATTGATAAGGCATTGATACGGTGGTAAAAAAAAAAACCTTGATTACAGAAACTGCTAATTCAGGCTTCTACTGATATGAGTCGAAATCTTTATTTTACCTGTAAAATAGCTAATATAGGAGAGTATAACAATAATGAAGGCACTATAGTATAGTAGTTACTTCATTTTTGTAGTTATTATAAAATTAATTTGAATGAATTCAATAACATAATGGTTTAATTGTAAAAGAACATCAAATAAGTAATTCGTCATAAAATTAATCAATTTATTTATTTTTAACGCATCACAGATTTCAATCAATGAATTGAGATCAATTAAAAAAATAAACAGGAATAAATTAATATCTGCTGTATGATTAGTGATAATATTATCTGGCTTTCATCAGAACGGAATCAAAACTATCAAAACTAATGATATCATCGTGTTATGCATTTACCTTCGTGTATTACCCTGAGTTATTTCACTCTTGTTTATTTTATTTTTATTTATTGTTGTTAATTTTTATTTTTTACCGCTGTAAAGGAAGTAACATCATTGCTTACAAACCTTATAACTCGAATTGTAGTTCACATTGAACAATACACGATCGTGAGCAATCACCCAAGTCCTTATCTCCTTCAAGAATTCTCCGGAGCACAAGTATTTAAACCGTTGTGATTACTGAATCTTCCGATAAGAAGTTTACCATCCTCTAAGAGGACCATTTATTATCGAACTATCGGGAACAACTCGGAGCTTACATTAGAGAAAGGAAACGATACATCAGATGTTTTTGTGTGGACATTAGTTGCCGACAGATAGCAGTGGCTCCACCCACGATACAGTCCATTAAGGGGACTGGGTTTGAACACCTACCGGTAGCCTTCAAGCTTGGGCAGTATTGTTGTGCATTATAAATCCGATGGCTATTATCTTTGTGTGAGGCGGCATTGATAAGGCGGTCTAAGATATCCTTGTTTAATGGACGGTCAGCTTAGGGTGGGTAAGGGAGAGCATAACTGATGAGCTAACAAAGTTTTGTTTTTTAGGTCGGATCTTTAGGGATCGGTCTGGGGATCGATAAAGCTTCTTTGGAAAAAAAAAATTTTAAGTAAGCAAAAGTAGATTACGTGGTAGACAGTACTGCTTCTTAGACAACGGTTGTGCAGGGAGGTGATTTTTGGTCTCCAGATTTCCACCAGATTTAGAGTACTCATTCTACAGAGGTTGGGTAAGCCCCAGGAGGATCATTAGGAGCTACA
Organism: Arma custos; assembly: GCA_037127475.1. Lineage (NCBI taxonomy): Eukaryota > Metazoa > Arthropoda > Insecta > Hemiptera > Pentatomidae > Arma > Arma custos. The sequence continues at coordinate 24,052,801 of CM073762.1, forward strand.
GGGTCCACCCCTATAACAAAATTAAATAATTTATCTGCTACAGTTGGATTTGGACCCAATTTTTCAGCCTAGCAACTTAGCAAGACACACTGAGCTACTCCGCTCCCTCAATAATAAGTAATACTAATAACTATAATATTTATATTAAGTTCCACTTAATTTGATGGTAACTCTTTTATTACTGTATTATAATTCTGTACATAAATGTGATATTCTATTTCAAACATAACTAAAGTGAGTTTAGAGGTTCTTAAGAGATTCCTGTTCTAAAAGTAGTCAGTTCTAATGTTGATACACGCTTTAATAGAGTTTAATAGTACTATATGAAGAAATAAACATTAATAAAGGCTTCTGAACCGTACTTAATTTATTTAAAATAGATTTTTTAAAATTATGTTTTAGTAACCAATTAATGGTACAGCCATTGTATCTAAGGATAATGTAAGACTTTTATTACTATTCTTAATAATTTTATACCATTTCAATGTATGTAAATATGCATAGTTCAAAACAATTGTTACTCCTTTGTTTTAAACTTATTCATTTTATGAAAGAACTGGTAATCCTTTTACTCTGATTATTTTTACATTAGGCAGACATTGTACTATTTTGATATCTTAAACAAATCCAGGGTAAAAATTTACCGCTGAATGACATGGAAAGAATTACTCAGACCACGATTTGCCCTGCTTTCAATCATGGAAAATCTTGGGTTTTCTCTCTGCCTCTGATTCCATTACATAAAACCTTTTATCTTAGCAGTGTTATAACAAGAGATTTAGTCTTGGATTATTTTACCTTATAACTATGTTGTTTTTTTTTTGTTTTATTTCAGAGATTTGTTGGTTAAGTAATTTATTCAATAAACTTGCTGTTTCTTTTTTTACTTCCAAATGCTTTTCGTAAACATATGTGTGACAACTCCTCTTTTTGAAGTATTTATGCGTCATCATGTGTATAGTATATCTCTTTTTATTTATTCTCATATTTACAAACCATCCTGCCTAGAATGCACACGGAAATGATAAGGAAGAGGAGAGAGATGGACGGAATCCGAAATCTGTGTAAGGAGAGAGCAAATGAAGCTGCATATATTCATGGGGGATGATAGCAGTTCCGTGGGAAGTGCCGCTGGGCACACACTCCGTGAGTTCAGATCTCTGCAACTCTGTCTTGCTCCAAGAAAACGACTGTCCTGGTTACCAGGATCCAAACGCCTCATTTGGTAACGCCTGAGTAAAGGGAAACAAATATTTATAAGAAATTTCAGCCCAAAAAATAATATTTAATATACACATTGGTTTACAAGCAAAAAGGCAAATACGTTTTAATGATGTATTGTCATTTATTTTGAATGGGTTTGAAATAACAAATTTAGTAAAATGAAGTATTTGTGTTACTACAAGTCCATTATTTGTTTGTTAATAAGATTACTACATGAAATCCACGGCAGAGGTGATGTTTGCTCACGTAAAACCCTGTATTATTATTTGTACAATGTTGTTGTCAATATATATGTCAGCATATACGGCAATGTTTAATTATATTTGAATTAACTTGTTCGATGAATAAAGGCCAGATTAAAAAATAAATAAATTTCTTTAATATAACGAACCGCAATTTTTAATATTTATTCGTTTCTCTGTTCTTTATGTTATACCTACTATATATATATATATATAAAAAAAAAAAAAAAAGCAAATTCTTGTTGTTGTTTTTTTACAGATTCAGTAACCTTGTTTTTATAGGACTACAAAACATTTTTTTTATAATACGGATTTAACGGACTGAAATTTAGTTCTTTGTGGTTCAATACATTATGCAGTATTTTAGAAATTCTGTTTATACTTATATTTCCTTCTTAAAATCATAATTATATTTTTTTTTAATTTCGGTTGAGCGTGATCTAGAACTAATCACCTCCCTGCACAACCGTTGTCTAAGAAACAGTACTGTCTTTACCATGTACTGAATGCCAGACCCTTCATGGGTTGTAGTGGTACAGGTTAAAATTACTATTATTAAAATCATAAATTTAGTTTATGATTTTTACAACAAATATATTTTATTCGAATTGAATATCTTGCTGAGGGAGAAACTAGTAAAGGCCAGTGTATATCCAAATGGATTACATTCCATCCTATAAATACTTCTCCAATTCCAACTTTGTTGCAAATTAGTTTACACACTACGAGGATTCTGGTCAGTAGGAGATCCCTCTGTACCCCTCACGGGGTCTGCCATTTCGTATTCTCGGCCAAGTCGATGAAACGAGTATGACTAAACGGATTAAACACTAGAGCCACGGAATTGAGTACGTGATCGAGTTAGGACGATGGTAAGCAGTCGAATCACCTTTGCGGCTTCGCACTTGCGATTCCATGAAGCAGCTTCGATCGATCCTCCGCCAGGTTATGGAGATTGGTTACTATATTGCGTTTCGATATTAAATCCTGATAACCTTTCATGTTATGAATAAAATCATCATGGATGCCTATCAGGGTAAATCACGATACTCTTACGAGTGTATTCCCGACGCCTATCCTCCGACCGGGAAGATCCTCGAGGTGAGAACGCCCTGAGGAAGGCTATGATTACCGCTGAAGGGCGAGCGAGCTCTGATTGCCGGCCATTACGAGTGCCCTTGATCCAGTCGGCTCCAACTGTTAGGAAAATTAGTGGGTCCGGTATCTCATTAGCTAGTTCAGAGTCAACTATAGTGGGACCTTATGGCTCCACCTGTCCCTATTGTAAAGTCAATATATTGGTGGACAATTTAAAAAGGAAAAAAACAATAATTATTTTACGATACCAACAAAGGAGAACCATTTCACAAGGAGAGGCACCTCCATTACAAATTTTATGCCATCAATAAAATTAACGGTTCATAGTCTCTGAGCTATATAAATAAAAGATAATAATTAACTACTTCTATTATTAGCAATAAAATATATACCTCATTATTTCTTTTTAAATATACGCTAATATTAAAACTTAAATCATCAAGTTAAAGCTAAAATTAAAAAAGCACTTATTAGGTATTTATTACAGACATAAATACAGGGAAATTTAAATATATAAGCTAACATAACGATTAAACGGTTAAATAGCTAGGGTTTGGAAATGGTAAAGGTTTTAGATATGAAAAACAAAACGCAATTTAGAAGGAGGTCGGATAAGGAATGATCCATAGTTTATTTATGTATCCATAGGAAGGTTTATTTGATTTATATGTCATGATGGTTTTGATCGAAATAAATTTGGAATTGTATTGAAGACGATAGGAAATGGACGAGTTGATTGAAATTTTCGGTAGCAGTTAGATATATTATGATTCAATGCATAAAATAGAAATATCTAATAACAATCCAATGGTCTAGGTGTGAAATTAATTCGTTTAGTTAATTGCTGCCTGTCGTGTTGAAATACAAGACAACAGCTGTTATTCAAACTATTAATAACTATGTTTTCATTTGGTGACCTTCATTGTTGATTGATCAAACCAGCAATGGTTCTAGGAACGAATCCAGATCAGGAATGATCTTCGATTTGTATTTAATATATGAGATCATTCTTGTATTTTTGATGCTGCAAATATCTAGATTAGTGGGATGATGTGGTCTTCTCTGATTTTAAAATATTTCATTTTCTAAACTCCTTTATCCTGGATTCAAATCTGGGATTGTAATTCTGATGTCGGATTCTACACTGGATTAAAGAAATTTCTAAACGGTTAATATGAACAGCAGGTACCAGTAAAACTATTATTTACCCTAAGCTTTTCCAATATTTTAATTGTTGGTAGATTTCGTTTTATTATATTTAATATTATTCGATGAGACTTCGTACAGAAGTTCTGTTTATTAGGCTCTTATCGAGTAAACAAGTTGCGAAGAGAAGTGAGAAGCGCCTAAGAAAGGAATAAATACACTTAGACCGGGGAAGAAGGGAATTTATTTCCAGTCGGAGGGATCTCGATAGTAAAAGAAGCTAAAGTTGTTTACGAGAAAACTAGGACCACGCTCCTTGAAGAACCCTCCCCTAAAGAAAAAGAACTTTACAAAGAGCCCCAGGTGAACTCTATATATGTATTTCTCTTGAGGGAGTAAACATCTATGTTGGAATACAAAACTTAACCCGACAGGATATCCCATGAAACAATCTAAACTAAGTTATTTTAGCACTAAAATAGTTTTAAAAATTCCAATTAATCTAGAAAAGCCGTTGCTAGCTATAAATCGGATCCTTTAATGAGAGAACTTTTTTTGTCTCTTTTTTAGGGGGGTCCGATAAAATTATATTTATTTTAATTAAGTTTGTTATAAAATAACCATTACGCCCTCCTGCTACGCCTAAATGATCTTGCTTGTTAACCGGCTAAGCCCCAATAAGTGTACTTCTCACATTTGACTAAGTTTGGCCATTAGTTATTTTTCATTTGGGTTTTAACTTTTAATTATTTTTCTATTTTATCTTTGTCTTTTAAAAACAACTTTCTGGTCTTCTATATATATTTTTGCGCTGTGGATGCACCACATATTTATGTTGGAACGTCGACGTGCATAACGGACTTGATAATTATTCATTAGTCACCTAACGTATCTCCTAATGATATATTTTTGTTTTTTGTGTCTTTAAATCTTTTTTAAACTTTAGATGTTCCGTTATCATATATTATTCATTGAATATTGACGTTACCGCTTAACAAAATTATAGTCAAGTGAAACACATCTGTTTTCATTCATACATATATCTTTCCTAAGCCCACCTATAATTATTTTATACGGTTGCTCATAAGGATATCTTATATAAAATTTATAAATTTCGTAATAAGTAAAGAGTTTATTACAAATATTTTTAGTCATGAGGTAAATATAAGCTTTTTTTTAAAGTGGCCTAAATCCATTTTTAATTAATGAATTTTTAAGATATTCAAGTGTTTGCATTGGAATTAATTAAAAAATATGGGCTATATTTATCTTTTTAACACTAAACACCTTTTTGAAATGTTTAACTTTTTTTTAAATATCTAAATGGACTTATACCATTTTCAAAAATAAGAGTTCATAAACATTATTCTTGTGATGATCTAATGTTCAGTTGCTTTCGTTATCTTACTTGTACACTTCCATGTTTTTATTTTTTATGTAGTATTTTTGATCTGTTTATCGAGGGGAAATCTGGTTTATGATAGTTGAATAGTTTATTCTGAATAAAGCTATAGAAATTCGGTTTAGCAATCCTTAAATAAAGATTTACCTCGCGATTTCCAGACCGCTTTAGAAACCTATTCTCTTTCATCCATTGTGCCCTTTTTTCTTCTTTCTATCCCAAGCTATCACTTTTGGAATAATGAAGTACCAGGTTACATGGTGAAGAGGCTTCGGAAGAGAATAATAGAAGAAAAAGTTGAGGGATATGAACTGGGGGGTAGCTGAAGAGGTGGCTGTTGGAGCCAGGAGTCGTGCGCTCTAGTCACGCAGTCCGTGACCCAGCTCTGGGAACCATCGGATCCTCTCTCTAGCGACCCTTCCAGCCATCACCCCATCCTCCATATATCTAAATACATTGGCAGCCTCTTAGCATACACCTGTCTAATGTAGAGTGGGAGGGTTATGTATGGGGCAGGCATGTTCTGGAGTGCAGAACCATTATCATCCCATGTATGTAAAATAGAACTAACATTTCACATTTCAGCAGTAGTCTTGAACATTATATACATACATACATGGCTGGCTCTACATCCCGTCACCGAGACAGGGCCTCCTCATGATTATATACATAGTATATGGAAATATTGAATAGTTGATTTTGGTTGATCGATGTGATAGTAACATTTCGTCATCACTTTCTAACTACGATTAATGAATTAATATGGTATAAGAATCAATCTTATTTTTAGGTAGTGTTTTATTTAATACAATTCACTAAAAGCCTATTTTATCACTGTTGTGACATGATTATTTTGTACTCATTATCAATGAAAGTCAGATAAAAAAAGCAATGAACATGAACACGTTCATTACCACAAAAATCGAAAGTGTATATGCAACTCATAACTCACTAAGAATATCTGGAATAGCCACTGAATATATATAAAAAAAAGATTATAACTGATTATAGAGCATAACTTTAATAATTAAAGTATTGAGCATAGATTTCAATGGGGATAAGGAAGAAGTATAAGGATATTAAAGCTGGAGATACCCTACATGCACTTACTGTGTGTCCATATTAGCCAAGCCTTTTTACAAAGGTTGATTATACCATCGTCAATATCGTTACAAAAATTAATTTTCTATGTAACCGAGTCTATAGGCTCCTTTAGTTTTCGATTATTTTTTTTTAGATGTTTTACGTGCTATGAAATTGTTATTGTAAGATACCAAGTTCGGTATTCGTGCATGCGTGAAAAATTTTAGAGAGGAAAATAGTTGACTGGAAGATATAATGGAGGATCGGGATAGTTGAGGGGGGGGGGAGGTCAATAAGTCTTGACTTATTTGGTGTTTTTTTGACACACCAAAAACGTGTGAAAAACTTTAATTGAACAGGAACATGTTAATAATCTGTATGTTTAAAAACACAAATAACACCATATTGATTAACGTATTATATAGTAGTAGTAGGACAAGATACAACTAAAGTATGTTTTTAATATTGTATATTATAATAATAAAAGCATGAAGAGGGGGAAAAAGAGAAAAATTCGGCGAGAGATGTAAAAGTGAAATATAAGAAGTGAGATGGTTTTTTGATGACTTCCAGAAACCGGTATAAGAATTCACTTATTTAGCCACCGCGGGGTTTATTTGGTCGTTTTGCAAAGCCGTTACTTTACCAGAGATGTTTTATAATACGCTACTCAAGACGGGGAAAATGAAATTGGGTTAGTTTATATTTTGTAAAAGCTCGTACAACAGTCGTATAGAATCACTTACTATGTCGCCTTTCTTAAATTAGATGTTTCTCCAAGCGAAATACATGGAATGCTCAAGAGATATTGCTATTCTTAGAGTTTGTTTTTATTTTTATACATGATTTTATTTTATTTTTTACGATTCCTTTGTGTAAGAAACGTACATGTTCTTTTTTGATTTTTAATATATATCCTTTGTTGTCAATTTACATACATTTTTTCCGTACATAAAAGGTACTGTCTAATGAATCCCCGTAAATGTTAAATAAGATGGATTATCGTATGTTTTTTAACTTCGATTTTTAATACAATAAAATATTTATACGGAAGATAATTAAATTATCAAAATTATAAAATAAATTTGTATTAGTATTTTCCTAAATTGTTCTTTTGTTACTATTATTCATTTACATAATAGTCGCATTTTAGTTGTTTTTTATATTCTTAAATAGTTTTTAGTATAATTTTTATGGAGAGTAGTAAATAACGTTGAATTTCTGATCTAAAGGTCCCGGGTTCGAATCTGGTTGAGATAGATAACTTAACTTAGCTTGTTAATAGCCATAGATCAATCGTGAGGGCTATGCAGACCCTCCTGGAGCATTTCTATAAAATAGGTGATGTTGACTGGGGGAAAACTAGGTGTTCGAACGCGATTTTGGCGAGATTATTTCCCTGAACAAACTTCTTCGAAACAGTCTACGATGACAGACCACAATGTTCTTCATGGGTTGAAATGGGGCATACATTTTTTAACTATATCAAGAACAAATCTAAACCGAATAAATAAGCTGTTAGCAAAGCATAGAATGTGAAATGTCCATGGACTCAATAAATGGATGATCAATAGATCGATATGAATATATTATCAGGATTTAAACATATAGTTAATATTTTTTATAATAATATCTCGTTATCTAAGAGCGATATGAATATGTAACAGCTTTACTTCGTTATGTTCCAAGCTGTTAAGCTGTTTCGGTTCCAGTTAAAACATCGTAACAGTCTAGATCCCTCGGAGAAAACGTAAGATCTAAATCCTAGGGAGACTAATAAGACGTTTAATGAATCCCCAGTTTAACCATATCCGTCACAGCTGGAGAATTAATTCGATTTCACCGTTTCAAAAATAGAGAATCGATTATTTGAATTATAATCTATCCCTCGCCAAATTGCGTTGTACGTCATCTCAGCTGTTCAAGAAGTTATAGCTATATCAGTGCCGTTACTGATGGAGATTACTATCATCAAGGCTTAGGCCCAACTTTCATTTTATCTACCATTAGCAGATCTCTGATATTTCATTATTATACAAATATTTTAACCATTTAAAGAGATGAAAACAATATTTAAGGCTTATTTAATTTAAGCAAGAATATCGCAAAATTGAATTACAATTCACACCTTGAAGAATAAGCTATATAATAATAAAAAGTAATCATTTGAGGATTATTATAAGAATGCCATTTGGCACATATTGTCTCTGTAATATTTTTTAAACCTCCCTTAAGGGATCCTCGTGGAAGCGTGTATGGAGACTCCTAGCTTGTTTCATCTCACTGTAGTAGATCCCTGTTCCAGAGACGTCTCCTTGTCGGATTCAGTGGTAAGAAATCTGTCAGTAATGTCTGTAGCAGTAAGTTTGGGTGTCCGGCAAGTGAGCCATAAAATTCTTAATTGTGTCAATTACAAGTGGTATCTCAAGATGTTTCTGTAAGGATGTATTTGTTACATATGGATGAGTAATATAACGAAGGAATTTTGACTGAAAGATTTTGATGGTCTGTAAGTAGGATTTTTAACAGGTGCCTAAACCTTTAAAGCCCATATCACTTTAAGTAGCACGTTGTACTATATATAAAAATTTTGTTAGTACGTTATAGTTTATTCCTATAATGAAATTGGGTATGAGTCGGTAATTCAACATTCAAATTAGCCGCACTTGACTTCTATGTCAGTCTTCTCTAAGAATAAACTATAAAAAAAATACTAATCTCATAAATACCTTAACCTATCGTTTTCGTAATGAACCAAATAACAAACCTGAAAAAAGAAAACAAATATTAATATTGAGAAAATAATAATATTAGTAAATACACACTTATTTAACATCGCAACCTCTCATATAATATACTTATTTAGATTTAAACGTATATTTTTTAAATACATTATTGAATGTGTATGACATTAACAATTGCATTTATATCATCATTTTTTTAATTATGCTAACAAATGTACCAACTTAATCATAATATATACAAATGTATTTTAAATTTCCAAATGCAACAGATAATGATAGATCAAAACTATAAACGATTCTAAATCCTATGAATAAGTACAGATTGAAAATATTAAATTTAAAAAAAATTAAAGTCCTATTAAATAATTAGGTAAAAAAAAACAGATGTGGTGATTTTAAATTTGAACTATTAGAGAAAAAGTGACTTTGACTTAGGCCAGGGTAAAACATATCTGTGGCACCTGTGCATGGTGGGCTAAGTCGAATTTTGTGAATTTCAAGCTATCTACTTAGAATCGTAATTTTTCTGAACTTTTAAGTTCAAGATTGGAGTATCAGCCCACGATTCACAAAGGAATATCCTTCGTTGCAACGGACGGAACACTTAGAGTGTTAGACACAAGGAAAAAGAAAAAAATTACGATACTAAGTAGATAGCTTGAAATTCACAAAATTCGACTTAGCCCACTATGCACAGGAGCCACAGATAAATGAACACATCACATGGAAATATGATTAAATCGCATGATTGCAGGTGCGAATAAAGAAATAATGTTTAATAAAATAATGTAATGTTTTATGTATCGATATTAATAGACCCAATTGATGTGTAAAAATTATATACGATTTAATTAACCTTTCAAATGCACCCACAGGATTCTAAACATAAATTTTTCAAGCCATTCAAGAAATCATGTTGCTATTTCTATATTTAAAAACATAGGAGGGTTCTATATATATATATATATATATATATATATATATTATATATAACCTAAATTTATTGTATTTTATGTAATAGATTCATGCATGCTATATGCCAAAAATGCTTTTCCGCTTTGTTGAATTCAATTTTTTTTTTTAAGTCTACACCAGTGTACTAACTACTTTTTAATTAATTATTTACAATATAAGAAACTGCAGCTGTAAACAAAAAAATAGTACAGAAAAAAGAAATAGAAGACCAAGTTCCTTAAAGCTTTTCAGCACTATAACCTACTTTTTCTCCTCTCAAAAATTACTATATTTTTGTCTATAACAATAGGATAGATCTATTGAAAAATCAAACCTTTTAACAGTTTCAACATACCAAACAGTTTTCCAACATTTTGTTATTAGTTTCAACCTCTTTCAAGCTGTTCGTTTCTGAACATAATTTCAGATTCAGAAAGAGTTTTGTGGTTCTTTATATAACTTTTTTTTTAGAACAAAAATGGGCAATATATACTCGAAACAATCAATATGAAATATAGATTAGGATGAATTCTGCAGATTATTTATAATCCATTATTCTCCTCTGAAAAGTAATATAATGATCTTCAGTGTTTTAGACTTTTGTTAGGTGGGACCAATTTTGATTATTTTTATTTGTATTCTATATAGTCTTAAGCTCAGAATCTCTGCTTGATTACGAACTAAATGCTTATAAATAAGATTTTTGTGGTTGTCAGTATAACTTTTTTTTTCAGAACAAAAAATAAGACACTATATACTCGAAACAATCAAATTATAATGGAACATAGATTATGATGAATATTTCAGATTATTTATAGTCCATTATTCTCTCCTGAAATGTAATAACCTTTAGTGTTTTAGACTTTTATTAGGAGGGCCATTTAACGAGATGAGTTTTGAATATTTAAAATCCTATTAATAGGTAAACTAGAGGGGGTCTATTTTTTATTATTTTTTTTATAGTTGACCAATTTTCTAAACATTAAGCGGAACAATAGGGAACTTAGGGTGAGCCTAGTAAAAAAGCTTTACTAAATTATCGCAGGAAGACCTCACGCTGCTTAGTCCCATCTCCCAGGCCGCGGGTGGTTCAAGTTCTCCATCTCATCCTTATCAAGTTGAGAGCTTTACTCAGAAATTGAATAAATGATTAATGAGCAACTACTACTCCGATATTACTTTATAGGGAAATAAAGAATTCGAGATATAGCCCTAGGCGAAATTACTAGAATAATAAAATACAATGTATTGTGGGGAATATTTTGCCTCTTTCTTGGAGAATACGATTGATTTTTTTCAAGTTATACCCTTTCAGTTACAGATCCGTCGAAACCAATATTCGGATCTTGGTCTTCACCGCAGACAAGCAATCACGGTTCCTACCTGAGGAGGAATTCTACCGGAAAACTGTTAGGCGAAATAAGGCCATGCTTCGCTATCTTGGCTTCACAGAAACAATTTCTAGTATTCTTTTTAGTTTATAGGCACTTCTATTTATTCAACTCTCAATTCTGACACGAACCCCCAGAGTAAAGGAGTAATCTTTTTCAAAAACAAAATTACAATGAGAGTAGTTTTTTTGTAGAATCTTAGGATTATTCGATATAAATAAAAAAAATATGCTCTGCACCACCTACATACTACACAATCTAATTACGTAAATCGTAAATGGCAAATAAATAATAAAAAAAATTTGTTTACCAAATAAGGCCAAAATATTTCCTTCCTGCTTTCAAATGATTAAAAAATACGTTTCGTCAGTGAAAAGCAACAATTTTTCAGTCCTCAAAAAATCGTAGCTTCCTTTTTCAGACGGTTATGTTTACTGTGGTAATGCAATGTTCAGTATGACAATGACGAATACCTAATTTATTGACATCCTAACATTTCTAAAGAATGTTAATAATTAAAAGTTTCTCGAAAATATATTGGCTCTATACATTAATTATAAGTGTTTTGGCCACAATCGATAAAGTTTTTTTTTATCAGTTTCACAGGTTGTCGCTATGAGTTAAGTTACAAGTTTCAACTTTTCATTCGTTTCCTTCTTAATATTATGGAATATCTTTTTCTGCATATATATTTTAGGATGCTTAAAGATGGCTTAGAGTTTTATTTTTTAATTATTTACAAATTATTAAAAAAAAACTAGAAATATATATTGGATTTATTGATTATTATTTTCACCATAATTGATAAACCTTTTTTGAATCAAGGTCATTCTTAATTAACGAATAATATTAAAAAAATCATTAAAAAATTTTTTATGGCGTTCCATCCCTATTTCAATGCTCCCTCTATCGCCGGCCTAAACAACTAAGCCGTTAATAATAAAGCTTAATAACGATTCTTTAATAAATTCGCAGAACTTAGGAATAGAGGGTAAACTATCAAATTATATTTTATATGTATTTTTAAGGCTTTTAAAAAAAACAACAGGTATTTTAAAAAAGTATTTCTTTCCTCGTGAGGTCAGTTAAAGCTATTTCTTTTATTTTTATTTATTTATTTATTTTTTTTTTATTGATATTTACAACTGTAATTATATTACATCAAGTAAATCTGCTGTATGAACAAAGGACATGAACAAAAAAATGGGTTGTGGAGAAACTATCCATTGATAGCATTCCAATGAAGTTTTATGGTAGAAGGTCTCGAGACCATCTTCTTTTCATAGGCCTCGGAGGGTTATCAGGAATATTATGGGATGCAAGCCGAGAGAGTAGCGGGTTCAAGTGTGTATGGAGCTTTTCATGGAAGGATAGGTATCTAGTTTGGGCCAAATCAGCAACATATGGGATATTAAGATCATGATGGATGAGTTTGTTTGTGACATAATAAGGAGCATTGGGGATTTTACGAAGGATTTTGGATTGTAAGGATTGGATACGAGATGAATTGGATGGTTTAGTAGAGCCCCAAAGCTCAACTCCGTATGTCCAAATAGGTCTGATAACTGTCATGTAAATGAGTCTTTTGTAATTAATTGGTAGCTTTGAACGTTTGTCCAGTAAATGTTGAAGTAGGCGAAATCGTCGAGCTGTTTCTTGTCTTTTCAGTCTTGTATGAGGATTCCAAGTGAGACGTTTGTCCAGTTGGAGTCCTAGGTTCCTTTTATTTAATTTATTTTTCCATTTTATATGTTCTCTTACCAGAATTATATTTATAATAATGTAATTAATTTCTGTATTTTTATTTATGCATGTTCATCATAATCTTCTTTGCTCAAAATATTTTATCTTCTCCAATCATCAGAGCTATCGAAAATTACACTTTTGACTAGTGTTCACACATATAACAATTTTTTATTAGCATTTGGATCCGGCTTTCAATTATTTATTTCAAAAATATTTACAAATTCGTTTCAAAAAGTTACTATACGCGCATTTATGTATTTTTCATCCCGGTTGCATAAATTGTAAACCTGGCTGGGAGACAGGATTGCTATTGTTTTAACCCGGTCTTTGTTGTTCCAGTATTTACCTCTCGCAATGGTTACATCACGGAATTCACTAACCTCCGAGCGGAGTACGTTAATAAAAATTTTTTTAAAAAAGAGAAAAAAATCCGGTCATACAGTATTCTTTTTTTAATGGTGTTAGACTTGCAAACGAGCCCGAAACTGAATTAATAGGTTAGGGCTATAATGGAGAGATATCCCGGAGCGAGTAGCAATCTGCTTCGCCCGGCGGGGGTCGAGCCTCGGACAATGGGACCTACATCTGTTATAGATCGAGCTATTGAAAAATCAACAGTCATCGAACCTTTTCTATTTTTATCGCTTTTGTCTTTAAGCTCGCCCCTGGGACAAAAAACTAATGACAAAGAGCTTTTATTTTCTAATCTTCATTCCTAACGAGCATGAAACAATACTGTTTAGTCCTCCTTGTAGTTAAGCGGTGGTAGATAGATGAGCAAAGCGTACGTCGATCGATAATTATGTTTACTTTTATGAGATGATTTATAATTAACTCCCAATAAAGAGTAATCTAATTTTGGAAAAAAGGTGCATTAAAATGGACTAGTAAAGTTGTTGGGCTCGGTAACGAACGCCAGTGGACGGAAGTTAGTAAGCAGAGATTGGGTGATATCGGGATCGAGCCTTCGGGTTCGATAAACCTTATTATTATTATCAACTTCAACTTCAAGCTTCAAACTTTACTTACTGATATAACATAGAAGGTTAGAATTTGAAAGAACCAGACAAAGACTAACACCTATTTTTTCAGCTGTAATTTTTTGATTAGTATATGGGTTTGACAACATTACAGAAATAACAGCATCAACGTTTGTTTTACTTCACGTTACTTTATGCTGCTATGGCTAATCTTAAGTAATAGTACATTTCAATTGTTGGATGAAAACAACAGTGGAATGATGAACGTAAAGTATCTGTACCAAATTTGTTAGAGAAGAATTGATTGACTGTAACTTCAAATGTAAGGAAGAAATCGTTGGGGGTGCAGTCAATAAAAACACCTTAATAAGTGTAACTTATTTATTGTGTGCCGACGTTTCGGCCTACAATGTAGGCCATCTTCAGGGCTAAGAGAGAGAAACAAACAGAAAAACATATAAAAAAAACCGTTGCAGTAACAAGAATATGGTGACAAGTAATGTGGAAATTAAAATAGTGACTCGATATGATGAAATCGTGAATAGATATGATAATTAAAGATAATGAATATAAAAGTGGTTACAGAATATAATAAAATTAAAATAGTGACAGATAATAATAATTAAAGAATGCGAATATAAAATACGGAAAATAAATGTACAGAAAGGATAAAGTGTAAACATAATATAAAGAGAAAGAAAAATGAGGAGGTAAACGGAAAGATACAAAATGAGGAGATAAACTATAGAAAAAGGGGTGGAATATGAAGGATTTAGAAAAAACTAGTTTAATCTTTGATATAAATGGTATGGTACCAGACTTCTAGAGGTTACATAAGTAAAATGTAATAATACAAGAATATGTAGAAAGAAAAGATTGATAAATTTGAAAAATTAAAAATAATGTTTATAAATACGAACTCAAAAGTATGATATTTATATATCTGTACCAAACTTTTTCTTATGGACTATTTATTATCGTAGTATTCTAATAACTAGATAGTTGAAACAAATCATTATCATTTAACTGAACACTAAGCAAACATTTTTTTAAAAATTATATGCTTCAGTTATATGAAATATGTTTGTTTATGCTGCTATGATTAATCGGACGATGAAGCAGTGGAGTCCTACAATTTGTATAATTAGGATAGTGATATTGTTAATTTACACTAAACAAAACTTGAAGATTTGAGATTAACTTTATTGAATTACGTTCAACATGCTCATTAGCCATTACACTACACGAGGAGGTTCACACAGGTCCATCGAGGTTACATCTCAATGCAGCCACCCTTAACAGATATTATTTTTTTTACTCCCTTTAAAGAATCCTAAAGCCACCTGTCGTGCTGAGAATCCGCAATTGTACATTCTATATTGTTATGCTAAACCTTACGCTAGGTAGGTGATCCTACAGCATCAAAGCAACAAAATCAACGGGAGATTTTGCCACATAAAGGGAAAATGTTAGTGGATAATAACTCTTAGTGGAGATATATTAAGACTGTAATGATAATAAAATGCATTGTTGCATTGGCCAGTAAAAATAATCGAAAGGGTTTGGAAAGAAAGTCAGTAGGGTTTTCCAAGCTCACTTGGATGTCCTTCGTGGGTTGTTTCGGATCTGATTTATCTACTTAAATGAGCAGGGGAAAAAAACATTCTCTCTATCGGGATCGAATTTATCACGCAATCTACGAGGAAGGAATATTCTCATTTTATCGCGATAATAAAATCATCCTTATTTTTCTTTTTAAACTAATTGAAACAAATCGGTGATAAATACAATATTCAATAGGAGATCCCATTGTTGGTTCGTTAGTGGGTGACGTTTCTCCCCACCGTGGGCGGAGAGTTGTCGTGTAATAAATATACCGGACATTAATTAGCGCTTTCGGGACCATAATTTTTCACCTTTTTCGAATTTAGGCCGTAATAAAACGCCTTTTTAGTGCCACGGCCGAGGAAGGAGCAATAAAAAGGCCCTGGGTCGTAAAGCGCGAAGCGGGATGATATTTGTGACCGCTGGGAGGGAGTTGACATTCTCAACGGTGACGCAAAGAGGATGGGCCCCGCCGAGGTGAAAGTCTAAATGCCAGCTTCCATATCGGCCGCCACGTCTTCTTCCCGGCCTCCATACCTCCGAGTACTCCTCTTCCTCTCTTATCTTTAGTATTTATTATCTATCCGATCTATGCATAATGCATGCTGGTTAGTCCGCGTGACTCGGGCCAGTAGTAAAATGGTGAGCGGTGCAGATATCTTATATTTATTTAAATGGACGATTCGTATTTGCAGAAGTCTCTGGGAACGGTTCTTCCTCATACCTTATCGCAGTACGCAGCAGTATCCATTTGCAACGAGAAATTCATAAAAATAAAAATCCAATGTTTACAACCTGTCATTGTACTCAAACAATCGACAAATGTTAAGAATCGAGTGTGAATAAAAAAAATCGATCTATAATTAGCTGTAGGATGTATAATTGATACCAAATTCATATAATGTCATCTATAAGGCACAAAAACAACATAACTGATTTTTAATTAACCATAAAACTTTTTTCACTCTCTTGAAAAATCGTGTTTTCTTATTTTCAGCACTTTAAAGGTCCATTAATTTAATTAATTTATTGTTCGAAGATGATTTGAGTCAACAAATTAGATAATACTGTGAAAAACTTTATGTGGCGTTATTTTGTGATCTTAATATTCATAATTATGTACTATGGATTGATCGAAAGCCAGTTTTTCACGGTTTATTGTTTTTCCACTAATACAGAATGAATATGTAAACAATAATATCTGGAAACGTCATTAAAATATAATGTTATGTTTATTGACTATTTCTGTAATGCTTTCAAAGTTGATGCTTAGAAAAATTGTATCTTTTGTATCTCATAGTTATCGAATGATTATTATTTTACAATAGGAATAAACAAAATATAAATAATTTTATAATCCTCCATGATGACCACTACGACCCTTCACAAAATACGAGATATCTACCGCAGTGTTTGGATTTTAAGGAATCTTCATAAAAATCTCCAGGAGGTATTCGATCTATTTCACAAGAACCTGATGTCTGCGGCTTATGGTTACAGATTGAGGATGAGACATTCCCTTCATGATGAGACATAATTTTCTAACATTTCAAATATCTTTCCCTTTTTTTGGCATTTCCATTCCAACATATAGTGTCGGACCTTTATATTTTATCGGAATACTTACAGTCTATAAACCAGGGTCGCGGGTTCGCAGTTGATTTTTTGCAGGGAGTAAAGAATTCTTGTTAATGCCGTCCTTCGGAGAGGACGTAAAATGAAGATACTGGAACTGTGCTGCGTTAGGTATTCTTATACCCCTATTCTAATTATACCTGGATAGGCAACATTTAGGATTCCGCACTTAGGATTTAGGATACTGCAGCATAGCAGAATAAAGTGACATTAAAAAAATAAACACCATACAATATATAATGTAACAGTGGAAAGTGTTCATCTGTACTGAGATGAGTTCCAAACAAGTTCACCGATTGGCAGGAAACGAACCCGAACTCCCACGCCTCTTCCGCCGAGTATACAATGCTCAAGGCCTCCACAGTTAGTTTCGCTCTGAATGTTTGTCCCAACTTCTAAATATCTGGAGTGTAGTTCTATATTTCGAAGTAGTGTTACGATTAACGACATCTTCAATGGTTATCTGCTAATATATTGCGGAAGCGCTGTTGTTAAAAAGGAAATAATTAGGGTAATAACTTCAAACCCTAGGCATCCCTTACACAAGATTGTACGTACGCCAGCACAGCCCAACCTTTGAGAAAGTAAATTTCAATGGTTAATGGTTCGAAATTAGGGATTGCCAACACTTGTCAAGAGCAGACCACGAGTTTGCGGCATTGTGGCCAAGTATTCGCGTTTCATTATTATTTTCAATTATGCGGAATAATAACTTTATTTCGATTGTTTCGGATGGTTTGTTAATTTAAGTGGAGACATATTAATATTTAATTTATATAACGGCGCAGGAAACGCAAATATATTTTCAAGATATTTATAAATAACCACAAATTTTTATAAACATTTATTCGTAATAAATTCCAATAAAATATTATATTTACATGTATATCCAACTGTCAAACTCTTTAAAAATGAATTATACAGCTAAAATAAAACAAGAATGACTAATATAAAAAAGTTTCCCATAAGAGGTATGTAATAATTTCAAATACAACACCAGAAATTTGATGGTATTTATCATAAGTTGGATATATTTTCTGACTTACAAGCTGTTTTACTATGATCATAGCCGTGAAAAAATCTTTTAATATAATAATTAAAACTCATCATTATGCTGAATGGATCAATCTTAATTTTGAAATAACTTATATAAGTTATAATAATATGTTATATAATAAATGAAGCATATGGGATCAAAAGCGGATAAATCCGTAGTTTAAAAAATTGATTTCTCGACATATTTTTCTAGTTCAGTTAATGCTGTATGCTCCTGAAACTTCAGGTTTAGAACTGTACTAAAACCATGTGAAATTAGACGGCAGAATTACTTGGTAAATGAAATGGCTTTACTAAATTCTAAGTTATCAACTTTTGATTCAGAAAGCATTCATATTCATATATCAATGAATTTTCGGTATCTGTAGTTATTTTTAAAGAAATAAGTTAAGATACCATTATTATTCAATTTTTATATTTTAGATTATGGTTTATTTTATTGGTTACAACTTATAATATTGCTTCATTAGACTATAGGCACAGCTTCAGACGATTTTTTGAGATTCTTCTGCTATTGTTATTTCATAAAAAAATTATCTTTAATTGTAAATCTTTGTCATCTATTTAGTTCCAACTGATGGTTAAGAGAAGTAAGATTGAATGAAATGATTTAAAAATACGTTTTTTTAATATGTAATGAATAAATCTATGACCTTTATAAATAATCCAGAACTTGCTAGATCAATCCATATACCTCAATATATTTCTGTAATCATCTCTCAGAGCTTTCTGGTATAATCCAAGAATGGTCTAGAAGATTCCAGCTAACTGGAAATAATAAAATTGCATCTTACACTTCCCTGCTATATTATTAGATTCGTGTCTTCATTGTCGGCTTCCCTAGGTATATTGTTTTCGGTTTCCTATCCTACAAATGACGGGTAATTTGAAGAAACTTGCATGTGTGATGGTACGCAGGCTAAGGATGAACATTGGGGACGTGAAAGGTTGGCGATGAAAGTGAAACTTAACCTTTCCGCCTGACCCCCTTGAGTAAAAGTGCCGAGGTCTTGGCCCGGAGGTCTAGGTCTGAACATCTCTTCGGGAATGGAAACCTTGGTTCGGGTATGAGGTTTCTCCTGAGGTGTATTAATAAGTATAATTTACAACATATATAGATGGGGCTCAACCAGTCTCTATAAATTGGGTGCCCGAAATGTGGGGAAAACTGGAGGTTGAGCATGATCAAGGACAAATCAACTCTCTGCGCAAACATTGTGCGTACAACGTTCTGAATACCAAACCCTTTCATGGTTTGTAGTGGTACAACAGAAAAAAAGAGAGAAACTAATCTTTGAGAGAACGCAAATTACAAATTCAACTTATAAGGCCAACTCAGCAATGTAAAGGATATTATGGAAGACTTTTTCGTAGATATTTTTTTTTTCATAGGCATGCACTGTATAATTACATACATATAAAGTGAGCTTGGTACAGTGTTACTGATTAGTAGTATCTAGGTTCGAGACCAGCTGTAGTAGGTATATAATTAGTTATTTATAGGAGTATCCACCTAAGGGTGTGTGAGACCCTTCTGGAACACACCCAGCCATGTATGAAATTTCTTATTTGTACATACGATTATTACTGAACCTACAGAGAGCCATATATCATAGGTTTTCTGCGCGTGGCATCTACTGTCATTTGTTGTACAAAACTAGAACTATCATCATAAAATCTAAGTTAGTTAAATTTATGTTAAATTAATTTCAATATTTTATTAACATGTAGAAAGAAATTGGGAGAAAGTGAGTAGATAATTTTTATCCCAGCCAAATCATTTCTTTACACAACCGTTAGTCAAGAAACATATCTTAACAAAGTTCCGATTCAGAAGATTCTCTATGGATCATAATGACACATATTACTTACAATGTATATGCCTATTTATATCATTACCTCATTAACTATAGTAAAGCATGCATGAAGTTTAGTAATACAGTACAATAAAGTATCCAGTAGGTTATTGGCAGGCTTCTATCTTATGTTAGGTAACCATGGATATCGGTATACATATTGATCACACCAGGGTATACAGAACCTCCTTTTGGGCCGAGCAGCTCATAGGAAATGAAGTGGACTTTGGCGGCGAGGTAAACATTCTATAATGGATACTCTAGTGAGTGATACCGTGTTTGCTACCGTTCAAAACAAGCTCATTTGATGAAAGAAATCTGCTCTTCAAAACCTAGAACTATTATGGTATAGTTTGAAAGGAAGCTATCTCATCCCAATATTAATTATTAATTACGATAAATATTATTGGAAAGGAAGAAAAAGTGTGGTATCGTGAGAAAGTTTATTTTTATCACGCTACAGAAAAAAAAACGATAATGCTTAGGAGTTCTATTTATATTTTCCATTCAATGTTCTGTTATTATTATTTTTAAAATAAATAAAAATCTCGTAACTGTTAATGAAGGGGGGAGATTAGTTTATTTTATTTTTAGTTTATTGGTTAACGAATTTTTTTTCTTCGTCCGATTAGCCTCAGCAGCAAAAATGACGTTAAATGAACAAACTTTTTTTTTTTTGTAAAATCAAAGCAATGTAGCCTCCCATTTAAATTCATATTCTAGCAAAAGATCTATTTATTTATTTTACTTTACTAAAAACTTATGTTTTGTTTTGAATCTAGATTTAATGATTAACTGTTCAAAAATATTAAATTAACAAGTCCATGAAAATCATAACAATATACCATCACAACATTGGAAGAAACCCTGATGTACAGTTCTCGAAAAGATAATTTTGAGGTTCAGTAAATTATTCGATCGAGGTAACTCAGTATGTAGATCTCTGAGTGGCTGAGCTGAAACCCCCGCGTTGGAATCCTGCAAAGACATGTGAATTATTTACTCTATTTGCAGTCACTACCTGTGACGGTGTGTGAGATCTGCTCTCCTGCTCATCTGTAAAGTAGACACCTTAATTGGGGAAAAACCTGGCAGGTGAGCGTGATCTTTGACCAAGTCAGCCTGCACAATTTTTGACAAGCTGACTGTTAACATAGCCCAATGCCCTTCATCGCTTAAGGATAAATTTAATATTCACTATTTACCATTTAATATACGAATTTCTTTCTACTTACCAAACCAGTAAAAAATCTCGTTTATTTTTTTATATTTTTTGTGGTGATAACATTTTAATATGTGGTCCGAATGTAATAACACGCATCGTGTATATTGTAAAACGTTTTAACCTTCAACTTTTCTCATTAAGTTACCTCTGATGTTTACATCTTGATAGCACAAGTTATATACTCGCACGGCACTTGAGCCACGAGCGAAAATCGAACTTGAATCGGACTAGTGTGTAAGCAATAGGGTGTGCTTGGAAATTATACGTTTGAGGGGGGAGAGTTATATTTTGTTGTCAGGCACTCATCAACTACCTTTATTATTTTTTATTGCAGGGTCATTATTTTAATAACTAGACTGATTAGCCGAGTAATAGAGGAAATGAAGTACACACATTTGAAAGATAAAACTGTATTAATGATAACATTTATCAATTTATTTTGTAGTAGGATCGCTGAGTGGTGATTCGGAATCTGTATCACAGCATAACGTTATGTTTATATGTTACAATTATCCTTGCTATATAATAAATATAATATAATTGAATATAAAAAAAAAAAACAATGTTTGCTTATTCATTCACGACATTTTATGCTGCAATGACTAATTAGACGATCCTAAAATGAAAGCCGTTAATTTTGCTTATCCAGATGTAATTAGGATAGGCTTTTTTAACGAGTATCTGATACTGCAGAGGCTCGGAACCCCTATTATACACCCCTTTAGAAGAATATCATAATAAAGAATAATTTGCTCCTTTTTAAAAAATCCTAGGACCACCTGCCGTGCTATGAACTTGGGCGTAAGAGATTTTTAAATATTAAAAAACACCGGTAAACAGCTAATCAGTCATCGTTGGGATAATTCAGACATCAAGAGAGATAAAGATAAAAATCAGATAACTGCAGACCGGAACGAACATCTCACATCAACATTATAAATAAAAGTCAAACCCAAAATATTAATAAAAGAATAATAAGTAATAGTTTTGCTCTGTTAAATGTAATACAATTTATTATTAATTACTTATTTATTATTACAGAAAATAGTTGTTTTTTTCTTGGAAAAGGTTAATAAAATATTAAAATTTAATAATTAATTAAAAAATCATTCAGATTTTAATATGGTAGTTCTAGTTTTATGTAAAAACACACGTGCAGAAATAGCTATAACAAAATACGGTGATTTGTATGTATAGTAAATAGTCATATGTTCAAATATAGGTTTTTAAATAAGAGTAGAAATAAAAATAAGGCTATTGAATCATATGAATATACTGGGGGGGGGGGATTGAATACCTGCTTGGGGTCCAAGATAACTAAACAAATACAAGACGAAATAGGTGTTTAAGTTGGTAGGAGGGTCAGAACCAAGATCTGTAGCCAAGAGGAGGCTTAAGATTACCCCATTTTACTTTTATAACACTTTTGTTTTATATTATTATTTTAAATAAACTATTTCTAGATAAAAGTGACATTTCATAAATATGATGCGTACTATTGACTGAATTAGATTTTTAAAAAATTTAACGGGTACCAGCCAGCCAAAAAAAACCCAAAGATGGTATTTTAAAAATACTAAAAAATGTGGGGGAGTATAACAAATACAGAAAAACAAGAAATATATATAAAAACAAACATTATAATGGGTATATTTCCATCAGACAATATCCAGCTTTGTTTTGTTATATATATTTTCTTTTTACGCATGTTTTATATCCCTACATTATTATGTATTTCTATTTCAGCCCAACAGCCTCATTTTAAATATCCTTTTATTGAACATGTGACATTGAATATATGTTTCTCGCTATGATAAGTTTTAAACTATACCATTAATCATCTTCCCAACGAAAATAACATGTAAAGAACGGAAAGATATTATAATTTAATGGCAAGTCAGAACAAAGTAAGTTTAACGACAAGGAAGGTAGTTAGAAGCCACATTAAAGGTTTAGGGGATCGTTACTGTCCGGTCTCAGGCGAGAGTGAAGTTAATCTTTAACGAAACCATCCTTCCCGTTCCCCTCTTCCAGGGCATTCGCCATGGCAAAAAGGAGAACAAAAAAGAAAAATGAAACAAAAAGTAAAACCTCGAGAAGGAGTCTTAATGGGTTGGGATTTACGAGAAGAGAGGTCATAAAAGCAGGTAAAGAGAGGCTGGGATAAGTAGTGCGAGGAATATGGGGATCTTTACGGTGAGAGAACAGCTCGGCCGCTGGGTCTGTCAGTATTCTCGAAAGGAATAAAAAAAAAATTCTAATGGCTAATTAAATAATTTCAATAGTAATATTTTGAATTATTACTACCGAAATTTTTATTTTTTTTATGTCACATGGAAACCGTGACTTATGGAGTTATGACATTGCTCTTTAAAGGAGTGAAATATAATAATTATCCATGTTAGAGAAGAATTGGTCGACTGTATCTTCTAATGTAAGGAAGAAATAGTTGGGGGTGCAGTCAATCAAAACACCTAAATAAGCGTAACTTATTTATTATGTGCCGACGTTTCGGCCTACAATGTAGGCCATCTTCAGCGTGAATAAAAGGGGTCTGAGAGCTCGCCTAGCTGCCTCGTGTTTTATTCGCCCTGAAGATGGCCTACATTGTAGGCCGAAACGTCGGCACATAATAAATAAGTTACGCTTATTTAGGTGTTTTGATTGACTGCACCCCCAACTATTTCTTCCTTACATAATAATTATCCAATTTAAATATACATAAAAATGAATTATTGTCATCCCTAAACGATTTTACCGTGAGAGTAGGAAATTTTAAATTAAATAAAACGCATAATGCAGTGATTAATCGATAGCGTTTGTTGGTTTTTCTGACATTTTACTATCCTTGCATGGAAACCCTTTTAAATTTGTCAAAATAAAAAATGTAAAATTAATTTGCTGGACATTTATATTTTTTTTTTAGCGCAGGGGTAGAAAAAAAATTTTTTTTTTGTTAGATCTGTGTGAGTTATGGGCAGGATAGACGTAAATTATTTAAGCGTAATACTTTAATTCCGTATTAATAGGGCGGAAGGCTGTATATATATCAGGTTTCTGACTCAACATTATAAATCATGATGAACGTTCCCGACTCCGAGGATTCGTCTGGAAGGGTGCCCCTGCTTACATTTTTTTCGCCCCCCCCCCCGAAGGTTTCGAAGTATTCCTGACTCACACGGTGATATATAGCAGCGCCTCGCTCCGGGGATTATACCGACAAATTGCTCCGACACTAATTCGGAACGGCTGTTCTCCAAAAAAAAAAAAAAAAAAAAAGAATCTATTATCCCACCTCCTGGGTATTTTGATATGTATAGACTTGAGGTAATGAGTATTAAGCGCGGGTAATGATCTCGTTGCCATCCGTCTCCTAACTTCCCTCCGGCTGGCTCTTCCCTCAACTCCTTCGAAACTTTTAATGAGCACGGGGTTCCCTTCCTTTGCCCAGGTCTGCCGCATTATCAGTGGATCAGAGGAGCTTCTACAACACATTTTTTGTTGTTGTAATAATTATAGTATTCAATGAGCCATATTAATTCCCCGGACAACGAATATTGAATTTTACAGCCATTTTACTTTTTCTAGGACGGTGATTAGTCCTAGATCACGCTCAACCGCCATATTTCCCTCCCTTATTTTGGGTACCAACTTTATAGAGGCTGGGTGAGACCCTGGTGGGTCTGCAGATCCCACAGGATCCATCTCCAGCCGTTAACCAATTAAATGAAATTTTAACTCGGTAACTTTGAAATAACATTTGAACGGCAACTCAGCGCTCTACCACTCAGCCACTCCGCTGCCTCCAAATCGATTTTAATTTATCTGCTCTTTTTTATAACTCCTATACCAACATTATAATTATAATAATTATGTTCCTGGTAGAGGTCAGAAAAAATTTTCTTTAATAAGAAGAACTATTTAAAGCCAACGTTTCGACCATAACATTAATTAATAACAATATACGTAGTAAAGAATAACAAAAAATATAGTAATTATGACGTAAGCGTCAAACGAAATTCTTTTGTTTTATGTTATTTGACCAATGTTATTTGACCTAATAAATTTTTTTAAAATAACCATCAATAGTTGCTATTTTTACTTAGAACGTTAACTTTTTTGTATAAGTTTAGTCTTCTGATCTATTTAAAATTCCTTGCTGTGGTGTAATATTATGGTTTACTCCAAAGTGGATTCCATAGCGTTGATATACACATTCCATTATTATGGTATATATGAATATATGTATAAAATCTTACTGTACTTATTGCCTTACAACACATTGAATTTGTCACAACAAATTGTATTAATTTTTCTTTCCAATAAGGAATAAAAACATTTTATTTCTCATCATTATTGTTTTAGTTACGTCCTCCTTTTGATTATGTTTTTATGCACTTAAGAAAACATTTATCATGCTTGCACAACTTCATTTTTTATCAGCCCTGCCCTACAACAAATTCCACAAGCCGGCCTTACATAAGGATGTTGAAATCAATTCCTCCTCAGTTGTTGCAAAAGCTGAGGCGCATCTCTCCTTTTGCGTAGCCCCCATCAATCCTGTGACCTATCGCTTTCACAAGACTCCTCCTAACAGGTTCTTCTCCTTTTAATTAACCCAGGATCGAAGCCTCACTTTCACAGATTCCAACAGAGATCCCGAAGAGAGAGAGAGAAGCTACGCAATAGGAAGATATCGGGTGACCTTATTTATCTATATGGTGTCTTGGAAAGAAGGGAAAATTACTGGAGAAGATCCAGGTGTTTGGTCAGGCCGTACGAGAGAAACTTAGATCAAGATAAATCTTGCTCGATCATTAACATATATATTTTATCTAAGGGGGTTCTCCCATACCAACCTCCGTTGTACGATTTATACAACTGTTCCTTTCTACTACTTTACCGCAGTAGGTACAGTAGAGGTACAGCAGAGGTACAGTAGAGGTACAGCAGAGGTGACCCGATGTTATTCTAGAAATTGAAGTTCACTTTAGTTCTTATTATTTTCAATAACAGCGCTATGTTTTATGAAACGGCCTAAAGAAGGCCAGTTTTTAATTCCTCTCGATCCGTTGCTAGGGAACGTTTATGAAATATTACTTAATATCACTAAAACCTTTTTTATATAATCGAATTTTTAAAAAAAATATATTTGCCTGTTCACCTTTAAAATAGAAACAATTCACAATCATCAGATTGGCCAGCGGTACCTCTCCCGTGGCTTGATTTAATTTCTTATGATAACAAACCCCTCATCAACATTACTTTTAGTCTCTTCCTAGTTGTCTTAGTAATGAGAGTCGTGGCCATTTGTTCTATTAATAGGTTTGGATGTGTAATTTTTCTTGAAAGAGTTTGTACTGTGTCCATCAATAGTTGATATTTTTTAGTCATTATGCAGAGTTTAGTTATTGACATTATAGAAATTAAAGAACTTTTAATATAAACCAAGAATAGATTTTTTTTCAAACCTACAAGTCAGTAACTGAATTTATTGTTTTGTTTCTTTAATTCAAAACACATTTGGACTTCTATATTAGTTTCAGTAACAAAGCCAAAAAGTATATCACTATTTTATAACTTAAAACTGATTTTTGATCAAATAAATGATTTATGTCAATTATAAAATTTTATTAAATAATTTAATTTCACCTTTAGACAAAAAAATCTAAGCAGAATTGATGTACATAAGTCGTTACTAAACAAGTTAAAACCGCTATTTTCGAAAACAATGGAATCTTTGATGTCGGTTAGTTGAAAATCAAGAAAGGAGACAAAACGTTTTCTTCTTTTTTTTTTTATTGCGAGTTATAAAACTGTTAATAACGGCTGTTAGAGGAAAGGGAACATTTGCCGCGCCATATTGTTTCTCTCTCCAATCTCTTCCTATTGTTTTTCTTTCTTTTAGCCTCTTTTCTATTCTTTTTCTCGTCTTGAGATTCAGTTTTCCAAAGGAATGAACCAAGTTGAAGGTCGTAACAGTATTAATAACAGTTCAACAACTAGGAAGGATGGGGGAAATAATTTTATCCGTTTAGAAATTGTTTCGAGGCGTGAGGTTGGACTGTAGGAACAAAATGATTTCCTTTCCAATCAAAAATATATATATATATTGTTATTCTATTTCTGTTATAAACAAATCCAAAAGAGATGACATGATTTTTTAAATAATTAAATAAATAAACGGCATAGAGAAACTTCCTTGTTATCCCAGTTTCTTATCGTCGGGGTTACGAGGGTCATCAACGGAATAAACAAGACATTCTTCTTTAGCTGATACTCGATAGCTTATTATAATACACTGAGGAATAATTTTATACAAATATAATTAAAATTTGTAACTCTTTAACTAATTGTTCGCATCATTGTATGATATAAGTAAGATATAAACAAATGAAGGAAATTTTAATCACATGAATATGTACTGGGAAACTATGTAATCTATAAAATAAACAATATAATAATTATTTTTTGTGCATACAATTTTGGCAAAATTAAAACAACTCTAAACCAACTATCAACTCCAATTTTTCATTAATGTTTCAAGTATTTGCATGATGTATGATATAAGTCGTCATTCAGGTAATTTATATTATTTTTAAATATGATGAATCCTATAACTATAAAAATATTTAAAAAAATATAAAGTAACAATTTTAGTTGATAAATAATTAAGATGCATTATAAATAAATTGAAGCACATAAATTATCAAAATGCACCTGGTTAATAAAAGCTATGAAGAAAATCTTAACGTTTTGGTTGGATTAATCTATAAATATAAAATTTCATTTTTAGAAAAATACATTTATTAATATTAGGTATATATTATAATATAAGTTATATTATACTTAAGGGCCAAAAAACCTTACTGATAAATAATTAGAAGATTTTTATAGTTTCCCTATAAACCTTCTTTAACATGGAAAACAATATTGTTTAAATTACTGAAAATGTTTTCAATTTAATTTCAATAATATAAACCGTTTTCAAATGTTGTTACTATGGAATACAACATTGAAAGACAATGCTAATATTTTGACAGTGTTAATCGTCATAACTACACGACAAAAACTGTACAAGTAGGACATTTTTTTACATAGATTACATAGACACGAAAAGACTGCTAGGAGTAGGGAAAGGGCATTATGAGGACAATTCAGGTCGAAGGCGTAAATTGTGGAAACAGCTTTGGGCCGACGGTAATGTCTTTTTTTATTATGACTTCTCTTACATGCAGAGAGTTATCGCCCAAATAGTATTCTCATTTGCAGACCGAATCTTCCTCAGGGTTCAGCCATAAAGGGGAAAGAACTTTGCCCTTCAGGAGCTTAATCACTGCAGGGTGTCTAAGGGCTGTTAATTATCCCAAGCATTATAAAGTTGTCGTATCTGATAATAATAGTCGAAACTATAAACTTTATAATTAACATGTACCTCTAGTCTTGAATTGATTTATGATCTTTATAAACCTCGTACATTCCTTGAAAGATTTTTATGAGTAGGTATAGTTGTTTGTGCAGTTCGAAAAATAGGAGCATATTTAAAAAAAAAATACAAATTTACAACTGTATTATAATAATACAAGTAAATAAAATAAATGTAAAAATACCGGCAACTAGAGAAACTACCCAGTTGTGGTATTCTAACAACAAATTCAACTCATGTCATGAAGCCAACTTCTTTTCAAAAGCTTCAGAGGATTATCAGGAATCGAACAGGCAGGTTGGAAACTAATGGGTTTGAAGGGGGATAATATTTATCCCCGAGCCTATTTATTCGCTACAAAGTAAGGAGCATAAAAGATTTTGGATTGTAAGGATTGGTTACGAAAAGAATTCGGTGGCCCCAAAGCTCTTCTCCATAAGTATTGTAGTCATGTATATGAGTCCTTAATGATTATTAGGGAGGTATGAGTTATGCTAGTATTCTTTACAATACAAATCTATTTTTTTTTTTCTAAATGGGAAAGTAACTTTCTACAAAACCAAGACCAAAGTTGGTCAATCGCCGTAACACGTCAAGCTAACTGACCAACTAGGCAGATCCGATGTCACTGGTCTAGTTTGTAGGGGTCATGAAGCCATCAACTTCCTTTCACGAAAATGAAATCATAATAATAATAATTTACTAGATTTAGGTTCAGGATGTTTAAATTAGGGAACTCTTCATATTAAAGGAGGAAATTAACACCTAACCTATTTCAGCTTAGGCAATATGCCTAGAGTTTTTCTAAATAGGTGAAAGAAAATAATTTAAGCTTTACAACAATTTTTATAGCTTATTCGTCCTTTTAGCTAAATTATTATTAATAATAACTAACCCTCTCAAAGGAAGTAATAATAATATAAAAGAATTGTAAACAAACTGGTAGAAGAATGAAGATGTTTCTCACCGAGTGGTAATAGGGTAAATTAACAACAAATTGTATTTATGTTTTCGGTTTGCCGAGGCACGGAACGGATTCTGCAAGATAAATATTATTCTTCCCTTGTAAAAACAGAATGAGGTTGAGCAATGAAACCGGAGGTGTTGGGTGACTTCTCTTGCTCAGCAGTTTTATATCTTGTTTAGGAAATAAACATAGCAAGCGCTATTTTCCTGAGCTTTTATCGTCCAACACAAGTCTGTTGATTCAAAAGAGAAAAAAAGAATTCCCACGCTTGCTATATGCAATCATTCTGAAGACTTACTCATAGGATGCTGTGGTAGGAATATTGGCATTTTTAAATGCATTGAAATATTTCAGATATATTTTGTAATTTTGGTATTGATGTTGATATATTAGTGGCTCAGTTGGGCGCTGATTTGCAGTTCCGGGTTCATATCCGGCTAAGGTAGATTTTTTGTAATATGTTAACAGCTGGGACGGAATCTGTTCCGCATGTTGTCGCTTCAAGTTGACAAAATTTAATTGTCTATTCGTTTTATTTCTAATATGTTTCAAAAATAGAAGTTATCGTGAGCTTCAGTACGGAAAAGGAGAATGGAATTATAGGTGATGAGTAGATTTCGGTAATCATTTCATCAAGAAATACAAATTTCAACTAACATTTTGAACTATAGTTGATATATATGTTTTGAAAAGCTGATTTCTAGATGAAATGGTTACCGAAGTTTACACACTTCCCATAATTACATTTTCTTGCCCATACTAAAGTTCATGATAGCTTGAATTTTAATCCTTTAAAGTATTAGATGGATCCTGTGGATCTGGAGGCCCTCCTGGAGTTCACTCAGACTGTGAATTGGGTATCCAAAATGAGGGGAAAACCTGGTTGTTGAGCGTGGTCTAGGGTTAATAACTTCCGTTGTCCAAGAGGTAGTATAGCCTCTACCACGTACCGAACTCAAGACTCTAAATGAGTTGTATTGGTACAGGTTTGGTTTTTTAAATATCTATATTAAATTTTAAAAGGATCGAGTTAGCTAAACAATGAATCGATGTGTTGCAGTCAATTCCCATAGCGCGCACCCTTGAGATCTCTCTCTACTCTCCTTGAGAGCGAAGAAGGGGAATGATTCACCTGCCCCTGCAAGGGAATGCTAATGTTAATAGATTTCGAAACCCTTCGCAATAAATACTGGTTTGCGCAATAGTATCATCACAGATCTCTTGCACAACCGTTTCCCAAGCAAGCTCTGCTCAGGTGATGTCTATTTAATGGCCTAGTGATGGATCGAAAGTTCGCTACTGTCGTTTACCCTTCGTCCTTATTCGAGCTAGTTAAAATTCAAACCGCCTTGGGATCGTTTGAAGGATATCTAAGGTATTGGAGCTTAGCTTTAGAAGCATTACCGAATCAAGTCTAAAAAAGATTAACTATAATAAAAGGATTATTGGACCTTAAGGTTTGATCCCGATGCCACCCAAACCCTTAAGATCTCCCTTAATATACCCCTCCCATCTACACTTCATTTTATGAAATTTCATGTTTTTTCCCAGGGAATTAGAATTTTTTATGTAGCACTTTGTTCCTTGCTATGTAAACTTATTAACGAATTATTAGTTATGTTTTTAATAAGAAATTTACCGATATTTACATTATAAGTTCGTTAATTAGATACTATATTTTGTTCTGATTAAAGGAATAATTATTTTCGCATTTAGGATTGCTCTAGATCTGCGGTTGCTGTCGCGTTAAGTTATTCCGCAAAATTTCCATTAACGTTTATTTAATTTTCCGCAGTTGTTTGAGAACGTTAATCAGAAGTGTCATGTTGCATAAGATATGATGTCATAACAGTTTTCCTCTGCTTTGAAAACTTTGTTCAGCTTCCGCCATCCCAGATGTCGAGCCTAAAACCGGATGATTAAGTCGACTACTTGCTACTTGAGTTTTGACTCAGAGTTATAATACCATTTATTAACGGGTTATAATACAGCATTTTGCCAATTCCATCTTTCAAATATTTATTATTAATAACTTTAATTAATTTGTTAAAAAAAATATTTTTATTTTGTCTTAAAACATAATATTTACAATGAAGCTGAGGTATTTTTCTCATCCATCTACTCTTAGATTCACATGGCACTAGATCGCCAGTAATAATAAAAAAAAAATAGAAATTTCGTGAATTTTTCCAGGGAATTGTAATTCTTTTAATAGGACTTCGTTCTTCGTTATGGATAATTATTAATGAATTTAATTTATTGTTGAATTTATCGATCAGTAGGAACAGGATACGATTGTTTCTAATTAATTATTTTCTATTAATTTTAATATATAATTCGTTAATTATTTCTATTTTTTTATTAGATCAAGTTAGTGGTGAATACTTGTATTTAATGTACTGTTTTATTATACCTTCCTTCCTAATAGGATTATTAATATTAATATCAAGGCAATTGTTGTGCTTAA
The DNA here is from genome assembly GCA_037127475.1 of Arma custos. Taxonomy (NCBI): domain Eukaryota; kingdom Metazoa; phylum Arthropoda; class Insecta; order Hemiptera; family Pentatomidae; genus Arma; species Arma custos. Next base: position 24,085,048 of record CM073762.1, read on the forward strand.
GCGTAATATGCGTTTCTGTTTAATGGTTATTATTATTATTATAGGCAGTATGGAGCCAGAATTATAAAAGCGATATATCTCATAAAAAAATTGTTGTATTGAAGTTTGGTTTATTTTTATCATTATTATTATTATTACTGAAGGCATAGGATGCACGGAATAAAAAAAAAATTAACAGACACTAACAGAAGTCCTTACATTGAAACGAATTAACCTTTGTGATTTAAAAAACAAGTAATTTAACTGCAGAGAATACTACAAAATACATTTTTAAAAAAACTTCCTCAAAAAATATTTTTTACTTAAAAAGTAGGAAATTCATGTTGAAATACAAAAATGAAATAATAATAGCCTGAAGATTTTTAAGAAATACATTTATTTGAACAAAGTCTTAAATACTATACGTATGTTCGCCTCAATAATGCTATGACTGAATCAATTCATTTTAGTACCTCAGATCATGTAATATCATCTTTAAAATTATTTTCTCTTCTACATAGATTTGCTGAGATGATTATCATTATTTTTACGATTTTATTTCTTCTGTTATTTAATTAATTAACTGTTGTTTAAATTATAGTATCATGTTCATGTATGCGACAAACTTCTCTGGTTTTAATGCACTTATCGATAGCATGCATAAATTATATGAATACTCGGGGTATGACTATGTATATACAAACACAGTATAATATTAATACACATCTATTCATATATTAATTAATAATTTATTCCCTGCCATCGCTTTACTGGAAAAGGTGAGTAGCCGTGAGTGATAGGGTAACGTTATAGCGCTAACAATAACGCTAATTATTCAAACATATTTAGTATAGGGGTCGCCATTCGCTCAACTTGTGACGCTTTAGCGATGGATTAACAATAACTTTATTGATTCCTATGATTAATGAATTATGTTCAAACATTAGCCTTAGATAAGGCGGTCGTTCATTGTTTACACAGTTTTTTGCTAAGGTTTAACCCCCCCCCCCCAACTAAAAAGGGGTAGGAGTTAATTATTTTTTTAATGCTTACACCTTCTTGATCTTATGAATCCAATTAAAATGATAACTATAGCACATGTCTTTATTATTGATTATTTTATTTTATGATTATGTATTATTGAGGCTAGTCATACGTTACGTATAATATTTAAGGCATGACAGAGTTAAAAAATGTACTTCTTAAATATTTTATCTTGGTCTACTACTTCATTTTTATAGTTAAATATTTATATCATACTTTTTAATTCATAAAGCATTGTTTGAGGAAGCTTTTTAAAAATGTATTTTGTAGTATTCTCTTCAGTTAAATTACTTTTTCAAAATTCTTAGAGGTTAATAAGGGTTGTATTTCCATAGAAATTTAATGTGTTTTTTCTCTAATTAGCTTATTTGTATTTTAGTTATGTGCAAATCAACTGTTCGTAAAATGCTTTAGGAAGAAGTACTTTTTTTTGTAATGTAAAAAAGTACTCTTATGAAGTTTGAACCTCTTTAAATTCTGATTTTTCGATTTTTTTTTATTTTTTTACAAAACTTAAAGTTGACTGATTCAAAATTGGTCCAACATTTTTATGTCTGAGCCAGAAAAGAGTTCAGTTACTATATTACTGTTTTATTTTATATCTGAGTATCTATTTTAGAGGAAGTTTTTAAAAGTTTATATAGTAATTTTTCTTTTGTTATTTTGTTGTAGGTGTAATGTTGCCAGAAAAATGGCTTCTTTTTACTCGATTTTGGGGCTCATTAAATTCTGATTTTTTCGATATTATTTTTCAACAGTCAACAGTGCACTGCATTTTCGAAACTACCCCCAATACTATTATTATTTTTGCCTGAACTGAGAAAACAGTTATAGAGTCGGACCTAAAACAATAGCCAGTATAGGCAGGGCCCGTAGTGGGGGCTATCTACCAGGTCGTCGACACCCAACCGCTGTGTAGAGAGAACTATACCATATCTTTCAACTAATAGCTCCAAGGCTCTACTTAGAATATCCATTGTGAGCTTAGCCTATTTTGAATTCTTTCCATAACGCCTCTCTTGTCCGCCGCACAATGCCTAGCCACCATGGCCTATTAGGAGATAGCCAGAGATAATGGCTTGTTGATTGTTTAGAGATCTATTGATAATAATTTTTAAACACTCTCTGCTCCATTTTAAACGTCCCATGAATGGGCTTCTAAGCATATATAATGAGCCATAAATGTAACTTTGATGAACTCACATTTTATTATCTCCTTAATGACTTCATTTATTATCTCCTTTTTGTTAAGTACTCATATAAATGTTTATTTAATGATCCTGCTAACTAAAAAAATTAATTTTTCAGGGTGTTATATATGTTTAAGTACATAAGTACAATATGTATTTGTTTAATAAAGGGCATCTGTATTTCAGTAGGCTGAAATTATTGAATTCATAAAATTAATTATTGTATTCTTAATATTTAAACTGAGTTCAATATCATTTATACATTAATGTCTCTATGCATACATATTAAAAAAAAATGATATTCCCTTTCAAATTTATTTTATCGAATACAGTTTCGAGGAATCCATTTAATCTACAGACTAATATTACATGTACATATGATAAATATATACATATTTTTTTTAAAGACATAATTTAGCCCAATAATTATAATTTTTTATGCGCAAATAAAACATCATGATTTTTTGTGACATTAAAAAAAACAGATTGATATTAATACGGGAAAATAAGGGGAATAATAAATTAAATTGTTTAACATTTTTATGTAACAACATAATCAACTAGTTTTTATTTTTATTTTTTATTCTTTATATGCACTAAATGAGTGTAATTGTAATCAAAGAGGTGATTATTAGCTTTTTAATTACGAAATGAGCGGAAAAAATATATTCATCGTTAAACTATTTAAAAATTGTTTCAAATTATAATTTTAAGTAATTATATGACTTGTTTACAAGTCAGAAAATAAGGAATACGACTATGCTTGTAATTTATGTTGTAATAATTTTATTAGGTATATTTTACTCACCCATACTTGGCCTTTATGTAGACGATATAACATATGAATATGACACGAGCACACGTTTTTTTGATGGCTTAATAAATAATAAATGAAACTCTTAACCGTTCTATCTAATTAATTAAACTAATATTTGAATTATATATATATATATATATATATATATATATATATATATATATATATATATATATATAGAGCTATGAGCATAAAGAAATATATAGCTATGAGGAGAAAGAAGGGGAGTAGAGTGGAAGAGGCGGGGAGTGTTGGCAAGATGAAAGCGCGTAGCTTCTAATTGCTTCTGGTTTTCCTCACCCGGGTCATTAGTAGTAATTCATAAGCCAAGGGAGTCTCGAGAAATATTAGTGGCTCTAGGCATTGTTATATCTAACAGGTCTACCTCCCAATTATTGCTCCCCTGTTACGCCTTTTAATTTTGTCGTTTTTTCTTTTTCTTCTTCTTTATTCCTTTTTTTGTATCCCTCACTTAATTCCTTCGTAAGAAGTACGATTCCGAATTTAATTCGGAATTCCACGGCCATATACGGGGTTTTATTTCAAGCGAAGAAAATATAGATTAATTAAGTGTTGACTAATTAGTATAGTCGTTTCACACTCGTCAAATTTCGAGAAAAACATTATAAGTCAAATCCGTATATCACCCGAAACACTACAAATATTTGAGAAATTGCATTAAAATGTTACTTGTGGGAGGTATTTAAAAGATCACAAATAAAAAGTTCCAACATAAAATATAAAATAGTAATAAATCAATATAATATGCAAAATAAACTATATAAAATTATAAGTACAGTAATAAATCAGGAATTACAGGATGTGATCCGATTTTAATTATTTATTTATTCTTCGGAAAATATAAAATTTTGACTTGTTTTTCTCAGGTTAGCCATTTTATATATCGTCTCTGTCAAAACAATACCGCCTATCTACAACTTTTTATGGAAATGAGTTAGTAATGGTAACGCATTCTACAGGTTGAATTACACACTAAGGAAGGCAGGTATTAAAGTCAGCAACAAGGCAGAGTATGGTTTTTTGATACTTCTCTTCAATAGTTCTAAAATTAATTACCAAGTCTATAGTCGGCACTTTTTTTTTTTACTGTAAAATTGCGGTATTGTTTTGACATAGACGATATGTCATTATATATTCTATTTCGGTAATAAAAAAAGAACCTTCCAATGTCTGAAAGTTTCTTAAACACAAAAGAAAGTTAGTTAACTATACCACAGGTCGCCCCAAACAAATAACTTATAATGGATATTTACAATATAATGATATTTATGACAATTCTAACAGATTACTGTAAAACATGTGTTATAAGTTTTCTTACTTTAATGGCACTCCTACATAACCTTCCTATTTATAAACCATGTTACATATATGTTACTGATATATATGTATATATAACTTTTATATTATTGATTTTAAATTTAAATAAATATGTTAACAAAGCGTTAACAGTGGACCCACTAAAATTTGTATATACGGAATTGATATTATTTTTTTAATCTTTGATAATGACTGTATTTATGAATGATAAATTTATTACGTATGAAGGATTAATTTAGTTTATAAACTAAACTAGGTGATGATTTCAGAAGGTGACATAGTTCGCTTTTTATCAGTTACATCAGTATTCCTTGAATCTTAGATTCATCACACGATATGCAGGCGCTTACAGACATAATTATGCTCTCTGACACCCGTTTAAGTTATGCTGTGGAAGTGTAAATAGATAAACATGTGTAATTGGGAGCCAAGCTCTAGAGAGGAACAAGGTTGAATTATATCTTGCTCTAGGGCGGAAGATGGTTATCGGCTATAGTGGAGGCCGGGGCGGGCAAGAAGACTCCCACGATAGACGAGGAAACGGAGATAGCCCGGATTCGCTCAACTTTCGATGAGCTCGCTCGACAAAAGGTGATCGCCCCGGATAACTAACATTTCCAAGTAGTCTCGGGGCCAGCTTCTTATCGTCCTTCCACGCTCTGCTATACTTAGTCGCTTTAACTTTTCGTATCGTTCTCAACCTTGTTAAATCATCCTTGTATAATTTATAGGGCTTTGCACGGGAAACTTCAGATGCTTAGTTAAATTGCCTATTAAAAATATATATAATGTGGAATCATCATTGTATATTTAAGTCATTATTTCATATCTAATCTGTTATTCATATAAATTTAAATCAATAAGCGTTGATACTCCAAATTCTGAACAGAAGAACATCCTGGTAGATGTATGGTTTTCACTTTTTTCTAGGCAGTAAGTGCATTGATTAATAACTGGAATATTAGTTACTTCCCTAAGCCTTGGTTCAGTGTTTATGATGGACTTTCACTTAGTTTATGTATGATGAATGCGTAAGTCAGTTGTAGTCTAACAAAATCAACAATTTCTTCACCCGAGTGAGAATTTATAATCAATTTTTAAAACAAATTCGTCCACGGATTGCCACATAAACTGAAATCCATAAGACCGCCCTAAACGCAGTTTTCTCATTTACGCCTAGAATTACCTTACGAATGATCGGCTGCAGACAGATTAGGGGGGAGGCCGAGGTTTATCTGGACATCAAGCTGATTGAATGAAAAATATGGTGTTTTAATTAATTAATTAATCGATTTTAAAACGGTTGTAATGTGGAATTAGCCCCAATTCCGCCATCAGCTGTATCCGATTCTTCTGATTTGATCTAATTTTCTTACATTATCGATAACCTCGATTAAAGATCCTCCTTTGATCTTCCTGATGTAGCCGTATTCTTCACGATCCAAAAACTCGATTAACCGCGAAACCTCCTGTAAGTCTCAACCCCGGCGATGTTGATGAAACCCTGACCGCGACGACATAGAGTACAGAGGACAAGTTCCTAACTCCGGTGGCTGACACACGATCTTAAATATTCTACGAGCCTTCTAACTTGTTCCTAGCGGTTTCCTCGGAGTCTATGGTAATATTCCCTTTCAACTTGTGACCAGCCTTAATAAATATTTTCTCTGTTGGCCTGGTTTAAGAACCTAGAGGATTCGCCCGTAAATAATAAACTCGCTCCGAATTTCAATAAACTTGTTGGGGTAGGTAACACGGAGTCGGAAGTTGGGGCTGAATATAGCTTCCTGTAGTCCAAATATAGTCTAAGGTAATTAATATTTGCCTTTACTTCTTTGTTTTTTCAGAACATTCAAACGGACGGAAGAAGGGCTTCAGAGATAAGTTACAAACAAAATACAAACGTATATAAGGCTATAAAGTCTTTGGTATCACGATTAGAGAATATTTCTCCTACCTCTTTATAAATGATACAGATATGTAGCATATGATAAAGTTAATACAAAGCCATTAAAAAAAGGGGAGGTAGATATAGAAATATCGATTTCCACTACCAATGATTTATCTTTTCTTTTTTTTTCGATTTGCGGGTTTTTATGCGAGGGTAGGAAGATAACTAAGTCGAATACAAACGTTCATTATAGAAAATAATAAATAAATATAAATATTAAAAATACACTAATAAAATTTAAAAATATAAATTAATAAATTATAACTTAAAAAAAATGTGGTGTGATCTCAAATTTTGAGGGTAGAGAATAAAATTTTGATAAAATAAAGAGGATAAAATTTTGTTTCTTGGTCTTATACAAAGATTAATTATTCAAAGCAATACACCAATATTGAAAAATATAAATTAATGAATTAAAATATCAAATTTTGAGTGAGGAAAGGATAAATGAAAAAAAAATTTCTTCCTCAAATACAAAAATTCATTATTTAAAACTATAAACTCATATAAATATCATGAAATTAAATTAAAAAATTGATTAAAATTAATAATTTTATTGAATATCTAATTAATTAATTGGATATTTTTTCACATTAATGATCAATAAAATAACCATATTATTAACTTATGTATTGTCTTACGGGGGGAAAATAATTATTATTTAATTTTTACAAAGCTAAGAGATTCATATATTGAAATATTGATAATAACTGAATTTCAAAGGGAAAAAAAGTTGTAAATGAGATTTTTAAATATAAATGAAGTTAATAAATATTTTTTAATGATAAAGGAACATCTAAGTATGCAACTAAAGATTTATTATATAGATGTATTAGATAGTATTTTTGATTGACTTTTTTTTATCTTGCAATTAGAATCTCTTCAACCGCATCGTGTGTTTTAATTTAAGTACAAATTAAAATAGATAAGGTTGGAATTTATTCAAAAAATCACTGTTCTAAGTGTGATATTAACTAGAAATCGAAAAAAAAAAAACTTGTGACTATTGCTTATTTCAAGTTAACGGTTTTAAAATATTTTTGTATTATTATTGAGGCCATACGAATGAACTTGAATTGGAAATAATAAAATTACATTGAAAAGCAGCGAAGCTACCATCATGTGCATGCCAGCTGTTCAATAACCAATAATTAACAGACCTTGATGACTACGTGTCATTTCTGGTTGCATAAGGACAAACTCATCCACGGCCTTCCTGTTGTGTAAAGTTAAAATTGAACAATATTTAACATATTTTAGCATTGTTATTACGTAGGCAGTGGAATCATCTTAGAGAACTTCTATGTATGAGTCATAGTTGGCGTTGAGTAACCCATTGTATTCAACACTTCCATAAATATTGCTGTTAATGAAAGAAGTTGACGAAATCTTTGGCTGTATACCAATATGAGTAGTACTGTCACATAGCTGTATCCCTTAAAGGATTTGTTTAAACAAGAAATAAAATACCAAAATAAATTTACAAGCAGTACTTTAGATCACAAATTTAATAATTATTTTAACCAATATTTTGATCGTTTCATTGATTCAAAATTAGTCTAATATTATCATTACAAAGGTTTGATAGGGCTTTAAATACTGCATTATCAACAATTTATATGCTATAAACTAATAGTATATATAAATATAATATAAATTTGTATTTCCCTAGTAAGATTTTTAATGAAAAATAATGTCTGAAAAATATTGAATAAAAAATTTATTTTACATAGAATATAAATAGAAAATTCTAAAATTTATTTAAAGTAAGAGATTTACAATATATGAAGTTCTGTGATGTGAACAGTGCACAAGATTTAAAAAAAAAATTATTGTCGACTTGGAACATTCTTGAAAATAATTTATACTCAGCATAAAGTATGATTCAACTTATAGCATCAAGTATGATTGTAGGTCCTGTGTTCAAATCCCGCTGGCTGGCAGATTTTTATTTAATCTGATAGCAGCCGGAGATGGATTCTATGAAATCCAGGACCTTACTGGGGCTCACCCAACCTCTATAAAGTGTGTATCCAAAAAAAATGGGAAAATCTGACCGTAGAGCGTATCTAGAACAAATCACCTCCCTACACAATCGTTGTCGATGATAGAGAACAGTCTCTACCACGTACTTAACCCATGACCTGCATGGGTTGTGTTGGTAAAGGAAAAAAAGATTTTTAAAGTAATAATTGAATGAGCTCTACAAAACCATAAAAATCAATCTCATTTCGATACCACTCCTTGAGAACCTCGAAGAACTGAAGATTATTCTAGGAGGGAAGACTAAGATATGGAACAAGGAACTGAAGCAGGCGCTGACCCCGAGGCCAAATGTCGTGGCACGAAGAGATAAGGAGCGATGAACCCGACGGCCAACAGAGCAGTCCCTTGTCCTCTCATAACATCTCCTCTTTTTACCCAGGCCTCCTCACTATCTGGCCACCAATGGCCACTCACTATATGAACCAATATATAACCCTTATCTAGCCTCTTTCCGTTCAGATACCCATAATTAGTATGGTACAGTGCACTGCTTAGTCTAGTCTAATCGATGCACTAAGGAGCCTTGTCTCTCAAGCGCACTCCGTCCGCTTATCGATGGAAGGAAGAAAGCGCTTATCTTATTTCTGGCCCTGCGCAGGCTGAAATGCAATATAGTCCCGCATCATTGCTTCCCAATTTATTTCACGAACGTCATATCAGCTAAATGAGAGGGAACGATATATTGCCTTTAAAGTTATAATTAATTGTCAGTATCGAAGGAGAAATATTGTACGTGTATATTAAATTTCAATGACAAATATATACCTATAATACCCAAGAAAGGTCTTGGTCTTAATACATAGTAGAGATTTTTTAGACAAAGGTTCCGGGTTCAAATCCCGGTCGAGGGCCTATCTTTTCTCTTTAAAAAATAAAAATATTTATAACTCATAAAAAATGACCAATAATTATAAAAAATAGTAGAGACAGTATGGTGAAGAAAATGGTCCGGGTGAAAGTCAGAAAAATTTCTCTAAAATATAACTATTTACTTTAAAGCCTGAAGAAGAACTACAACCTGGGACGAAACGTTGGCTTTAAAATCAGAAAAAAATCTCTAAATCAGGGGAACTATTTCTAAATTGTTTTTGTTCTCCACCCGCACCATTTTCGATGTCGACTAATATTATTCAATTTAGAGACAGAACTGTTTTTAAGACAATGGTTGTTCAGGGAGGAGATTTTTGAATATTATGCTCAGCTTCGAGGTTTTCCTTCTGTTCAAGAGAGGCAGATCCCACAGAATGCATCTTTGCCTGTTGATAGATTAAATAATTTATCTGCAGCAACTCAGGGTTCCACACACTGAGCTGCCCAGTCCCTTATATCAATACTAAAGATAAAATTATAACATAATGAGTAAAAAAAAAGTATATTACTCCATGGATAATTTGTGATCCAATTATTATAAATGTAATAAAGGAACATTGAATTAGATGGAATGGATTATTTGGAGTAAATAAAATTTAAACCGCTTTTTATGTCGTTTCTATGAATAATAGAAAATAAGGGTTGATATTATTTGAAAGAGAAAATGTATCATTATAGTTTTAAAAAAGAATGTTTGGGTTTGAATTTAAATTGAGTTAAGTTATACGAATTCCAGTAAAAAATTAACGACCCCAACAACATAAGACTGCTATTTTATAGTAATGTATTATTTTTTTTAATTACAAGTGTTGTTACTTGTAATTTTACCCGTTTAGTGCTCAAGAGTATAAGAAATTTACAGCTTATACTCAGCATTATTTTTATTAATTTTATCTTTTATTACTTAAACTTTCTACATGACGAATAAATATATACGGAAGTGACTATATAAGGATTCCTTGAAAATATATTTGAAAGTAAAAAGAGTATTCTTTTATGTTTTTTAAGAAAGGTGCGTTGGTGGTTAGCGGTAATCAATACGCTTTCAATACTATTCATGGTTTGACGACGTGGGAGTTCTCAGTAATGTAGGAGTTTCTTGTCGCTAAGTATTTCTGAGTCAGTTCTCTTTGTCTGTCCGGGAGTACTTTTTCATGTCAACAGTAAGTTCCTTCTCTCTGAGAGGGTGTCGTCAGCGCTCGTTCGAAGAAGCTGCCATTTGTTTCATTTGATGTTCTAATTCCGTATTGGTCGGTGTGAGATATGTCTAAACACGTTAGAATCAACAGCGCCACTTTTGCCACCACGTCAGCACTATTATAGCCGAGAATATCTACGACTCTCTGAAATCCAAACAAGGAAACTATTCGATTCATTTGATAGGGAGCTAAAATTATACTAATAGTATAAACAGAAACGGACCATTTGGTAACACAAAAACAATAACTGTGCTGAATCACTCGTGGATAATAAAAGTATTTAGTACAAACTAAATTATTCGGAACCTAAAATGAATATACTGTCAGGTACTCGTTAAAGAACCCCTATTGGGATAGTTAATTGGGATTAACATCGTCAAGGAAAAGCTAGGATTCTCAAAGTTGTATCGTCTGATTAAACTTAGCAGTATAAAGTGACGTTATAAGGATAGACAACATACTTATAACTATAATTATCAAAGAGTTATTAAACAAAGAAAACATTATTATACGGTTTGATATGTTACTCAGCTTTGTATCACATGTTCGAGACTGGGTGTGGCAGTAAATTTATTATATGTACAGCTTTGAACCGATTCTGTTAGATCTGTAGAATTTTTAGGGGCTCATCTAGCCTCTTGAAGGTAGATAGTCTTTAATGGAAGAAAAACATCCTCCAAAAATGAAGCTTGAGCGTGATCGCAGTCAAACCATATCTTTGCATAACGGTTTGCATAGAAACAGTATGGCCCCTACTGAACCACATTCCTATTATATTTAATGGGTAGTTTGGCTGAAAAATTAACGGTTATGCAAGTTAATAATCCTAATTAGCATCCGCTCAGAATGGAACATTTTCCATGATGAGTTTGTATTTAAATATTCTTTATACTCTTGGGTACATTCAAAGTTGGTAATAGAACAATAATACTTAATACTTAATACTTAATACTTTTTAATCAATGTTCTTCTATCTGCTTATAATTTGTGATAAACATCCCTAAATATTTTATAGCTTTAATGGCGATATATTTAAGCTGTTGAATCCTTTGCAGAACAGTTTCCCATTCAATGGAATAAGTTCTTTTTTTCGACAATGTACAACGAAGTCTCTTTTTTTTCTGTTTTCCACTTCGGAAGAAATGTTGCTGGCGACGAAACTGCTCCGCTGTCACTGTTATAAATCAATGCTGTTATTTCTATTCCCGTTACGTCGCATAATCGCATATCCCACTACTCCCTTATAGAGTCGTATTTTTAATGGAGTTGTGCCAAGTTTCGAAACGCATCGTTTTATATTTATTGGAACATCCATCAGGAAAAAAGAACAGTATTTCAATGGTTAAAATATTCCGATGACTGCCCTGTTTAGGAAAAAAACTAAAAGAGGTGTAGGCTAAATTGAAATCGACTGGAGGAAATATTGAATTGAAGACATCGCCTCATCACTATTCGGGATAAATTGGGTATGTAAATGTCTCATACACAAACCAATTCCCTACAAAAAAAAAGAAGAAAAAAGAAAATAAACGAGGTAATACAGTGAACCCTTCCCTCCTACTAATGTTAAAGTTATATTAGTATTTTTTTAATTTTATATTGTTCGGGTTATTTAAGTATATCCATTAATTGATCAAGCCATGGTAAAACAACCCTGAGGACCCTTTTATAAAGCTTTTCTGAGCTTAATGATGGGAAAAATAAAAGAAAAAATGTCTGGTACAATCACCGGCCATATTGGAAGTCTTTGTTAGCCCACAAGAGTACAAGAAGGCTATTGTAGAAGTTAACTTCGTTTCTTTTATGAAGCATCCTCGATGGTCTTTTAGTTGTTTTTAGTTGAAAGGTTGACAGTTTAAAAATAAAATAAAATAAATATAATTTTTTAGATGTATATGTATGTAAAATTCAACATGACATTTCTAAGTGTACTCAGAAAAACGCTTTCAGTTGTACTGAGATATAGAGTTAACCATCGTAACAATTTATTGTGCATGCATTACTTTTATTCTCAATCAAGCCCATATTTTTCATTTTTACTTAATTTTTTCTAGGGAAATCTTTATGCTAATAATATATTTATTAATTATACTCCGTTTCCTATTAACTGACTTAATTTAAAATTTCTTGAAGGGATGCACAACTATAACATAACAATTAATCATGACCAAAACGATTAGGATTCATAGAAAACCAAAAAAGAATTAGACTTAAGACAGGAGAGAAATTGGATACTTTACAGTAGCGAGGATTAACGAAAAAAAAAATAGGGCAGGGAGTTTTAAAATTTAATCATAATTCTAGTATTCAAGAAGCCACCCCTGGAAGCCTTTTTATGGAGGGGGTACCGCGAATAATATTGTACAATATGAATAGATATACGTTTTTATAAACTTCAATACATATGTATGTATGTATATGGATATTATGTACCAGTAGATCAATGTATAAATAATAATCATTTTTTGGGGCTGAAGGAATAAGATATATACTTCTCTTGTATAAAAACTACATTTTACATATTTTGGAAATTATTTTTAAAGACGATAAAAATCTATTACTGAGTTTAATTATAATCATCAAGTTAGTGATACAATCAAATTATTAATAATTTGATTGTTCTAAATAAATTATTTCTAAATATGTTTATGAACAGTGTATTCATTTATATTTAAATCATAAATTATTTAACCCGAAAACAGCTATGATGGACCCTATATAGTTATAAATCCTTTATAAATAATTATAATTTAAGGCAATATATTATTCCCTTTCTTTAATTTAAATCTTTAATCTTAGTGTTAAACCAAAAAAAAAAAAACATCCAAAAATAATTATGTTTCAAAATTTATATTGTCCGTATATTGTCAAAGCGAGATTTTTGCTTTATAATTGATTTTATACTTTATTCAGTTTAGCTCATAAATATTTTTTAATTACATTTGTTTTCTCGTATTTTAGATATCTTATAGGCGTATTATAGTTTAGTAGTACCTTAAAATGAATGAGTAAGCAATGAAACATGAATTCCTGTTTTTTTAAACTTAATTTCATTGGAACTATATGTCTTAAAAAGGGAGCGGTGTGTGTCATTAGTAGAGTGTTGAATTGCCGTGCTGAAGGTTGAAATAAGGCTGGGGCAGATAATTTATTTGATCTGTCAACAAACAGGGATGGATCCATCGGGATCTGGATGCCCTCATGGGGCTTCCATAAAGTGGGTACCTGAGCTAAGTGGAAAACTTGGCTGTTGAGCGTGATCTCGGACAAATCACTTCCCTGCACAACCATTGTCCTAGAAAAGTACAGTATCTACCACGTACTGAACCCATTACACTTCATGGGTCGTAGTGGTACAGATTTTTGTTTATAAGGTTTTTAAATTAAAAATCTGTGAGTCTAAATTTATTTAGGGAGGTTATAAGTGTAACTGGATCCACCTAATCGATCGCTAGGAGGTGGGTGGCGAATCGATACCTTGGGAGTCGATACAGAAGCGAACGCCTTTATCCCTAATGTTTATTGAAGCCGGCTGATTGCGGCATTTACCTTCCCCGACCCCTTTCATATATCTTCGGGAAAAAAGGACTACAATGCTATGGTTATGAATCCTACCTGCAATCTAACCCGGTCTGAGAGAGAATAATCAGGCAATTGCATTGGCGTAGGATAATGCGAATGGAGTATTTGACCCAGAAAGTAAGCATTTGTTAGGCGTTAGGTGCAATACTCATATAATATTCATAGTATGAATTATGCATTTCCCAATTTGAAACAGAAATTTATGTAAAAATAATTTTTTTTTTATTGGCTTCTTTATTCAAACAGGATTTAAACAAAGTTCCTTGTTGAAACTTGCTATCAATGTTTATTTCAATTAATATTTTTTAAACTTACAAAATTTAAACTTAGTATAGGTTTCGTTGATAGTTCAAACCGAGATAGGTCTACACTAAGGATGGAAGAATAGGGCGGTAAAATACCAGAATAAATTGTGAACTTACGGATATAAAACTGTTAACTTTTATTTAAAGGAGAGTGAAAAAAAAATTTTTTTTTATAAGAATTAATCAAAGAATTTATTTCTTAAAAAGTAATAAATTATTTATTAGGAACTGACGTTTCGACCAACATTCAGGTCTTCTTCCGGAATCTTCTTTTCTAAATGTATTTTAGGTACTGTTTTCTAGTACAAATTTGACCTATATTTTCATCTCAGAAAAAAAAAGTATTTCTATGCTAGTAACATTAAAATGATTAGATCTTTCTAACTAGATAAGTTTTTATTTCTGTAATTAAAGGTACTTAGTGTACTATAGTATGGAATGTGCCAATAAATAAAAGGTCCTTTCAAAGGGTTACCTCGAAAGGAACAAATTTAAAAAAAGCTTCTATGTCGAGATGTATTAATCATATTTCAAGTAAATATTTAAGGTAAAATTCAGTTCATCTTCGAATAAAAGCAGAGTTACTTAAACAAACCTAATAACTTAATGTCGCAAGGGTGGAAATGTTTGATTTTTTACTGAAAAAGAAACAGAAATAAGGCTAAAAATTGAAAACTACAAATATGATACCAGTGTTTTAACTGTTGTAACTAATTTAAACGTACAATATTTAGCTGTATGTAGATTTTAAAACATCCAATTCAATCCATTTTTTAAAAATATTTTTTCAGAGAAAGACCGTTAACTTAATGAAATAAAAAAATCTGTAGTTCTTTTTTTATTACGATATTTCACAATCCCTTCACTCTCGGTAATTAAATAATCAGCGGATAATTAAAAAACGAAATTTTCTAAAAGAGTAAAATGAAGAAATTCAATTAGTGCTTGCAAAATTTTAAGCCGGGAGACATAACTTTTCGTCCGCACTATTTTTTGTTTATTAGACTCGCAACTAAAAAGAAAAAAAAACCAACCCCCGAAAGCGGGGATTATAATTACGGTTAATTAAATGTCATAAACACACATAAAAAAAAGTTTAAAACGTAATTATTTTATAAATATTTTTTTATTTTTAGTACTCAGGAATAAATGAGTGCGCACATTTGAATAACAGGTATGAAATTTATTCATATGATATTTTACGATGGACATGATGTAGATGCTAATGGACTAATGTAAAACTCGCGTTAATATGTAATTTTAATACGAGGAATTTTCTGGTCAAAGTAGAGGCTTCTCTACAGGTAACGTTAGTTGCTATTGTCGTTACAATTATTCGTATAATCCGTGAATTTTTTAAAGCAGGTGTTGATTCTCAATTATGCGATCATTATAGTATTAACAGTTACTACATCAACTGTTAGTTCTCATAACTAAGCATTAGTTAAGCAGAATTGTTTTTTAAATAATTAAAATACTCCTAAAAACCAAGGACTTAAAGTCTCGATCTCGATGATATAGAATAAATAATAAATATATAAAAACAAAATACATTTCTTACACTTAGGCCACCCATTCTGGCTGAACAAACCTCTCTTAAAATGCACCTGGTGCAGTAAAAGAGATACTACGTATCATTATTAACATGCTATTTTTTTTTCAAATATTAATAAAAGACAAAGGGGTTAAGAGAAAACAAAAATACACATAGTCATTTCATCGAAAAAAACGAATCCCTTGGTAAAAAAATATTTGAAATTAAGTGTCGAACGAGACTAAATTACAGCTAAATAGAATAAGCACAATTTTTTGTTTAAGTGATTTTTATGAATGATATTTTTACCTAAATTGGTTTACGATTGTACTGTTTGACAAAAAAATATATATATAATTTATATTTGAAATAACTTTTTTATTCAGAAAGATAAAATATTATTTAAAATCGAATGAAACTTGACTTCGAAAATGATTTCAACTTCGACAGT
The DNA here is from genome assembly GCA_037127475.1 of Arma custos. Lineage (NCBI taxonomy): Eukaryota > Metazoa > Arthropoda > Insecta > Hemiptera > Pentatomidae > Arma > Arma custos. The sequence goes on from CM073762.1 coordinate 24,101,354, forward strand.
TCGCTAAAGATAAAGTGTTTGATCTATCAAGCTGATGTTCTACTATAATTTTACTCTAAATTTAATTTTCTATCGTGTTAGAGGTTCGATAGTTTCGATAATTTATTAGTATTATTCATCGTTCGGGATCTTTTTTATCACTTCCCAAAAAGTGTGGAACAACTTTTTTTTTGTAGTACACTTTTTGCTATAAAAAACCGACGTTTATTCCTGTATATTGCTAGACATGAGTATGAATATATATGGATATACCATTATTTTTCAAAAAAGTTAATTACTGGTGTATTTTTCATTTAAAACTTAACTAATTACATGCGACAGCGAATTAAGGGACGACAATTTTTTTTTTACTGTTTTGCTTTTATTAAATTTTAATTTTAAAACTTTTTTTTATTAAAATAAGGAATGCAAAATGTATTTAGTTAATTACTTTAACGTGAGTAGAAAAGCAAATGTAAGCTTACATTGTGGATGGAGTCCACGCGCGTATTTGAATATTTAATAGGATCTAATAACCTGTTTCACGATTAAGCTGTATTGCAAGGTTATATTATTATTACTATTATTTTTTTTAACAAATGTCCTTTACGTCTATTGTATATTAAATAACATATTGCACGCTGTTTTATTATATTAGGTCATGAATAATAATTTATATTTTAAAGAGGATATGCAGAATAGGGGGAAGGTTCAGTCCCTCCATAAAATATATAATTTTAAAAAATAATTTTCTAAATTAATAATTATTATTAATTAGTTTTTATTAAAGTGTTGACTTGTTTTAAATTCTGACCAAGTTGACTCCTGTACATTTATTACCCTCCTCAGAAGTAAATTTTAATCCTTCTTCTTAATTTTATTGTTCAGGAATTTTTTCTAAATGTTGTTAAACATGAAATAAACAGAAACAAGGTAGCTGGAAGTTATACGGGCACAGAAGCGGGTACCTTATCAGCGCCAACGAGCCATGCATGTTGTTATTACTGATAAGAAGACTAGGAATGACACATTTAGAACCGGCATAGCGCGCCTAAAAGTTTACCTTTGCGATAAATCTCCTAAATTCACGACTATAAATGGTATCGCTCCGCTTTATAGAACAATGAAAATCAGAAATTTAATAGCACTATACAGGATGATAATAATATTCTAACTAACATTGACGAGGACTCGATGAATAGAGAACTAAAATTCTTATCAGAACGTTTTATACAGGTTTTATTATAGAAATTACTGTTAGTGCAAATAAATGTAATGTTTTTACTACCATACAAATGCAATTTTATACATTGAACTTTAAAAATAAACGGAAAATATACGTTTATAAGGTATATTCATGTGGACTATAGAGCGTGTTTAAACGTCTGATATTATAACATATATACGTACCATAATATATAATACATAAATAAAATTAATCCTAAAAACTCAAACCTGGTGCGCAGAACATTGGTTTCAAATTAATTTTATATGTATATTAATTTGTGTCTGATTAATTATCCACTTAAATATCGTTAGTTTGTTTGTATATATATTATTTATCTTTTAAGTGACGTTATTATTAAGTCATGATATTTATTCATACAAGTTTTTTTGTTTATGAAAATAATTTTTTCTATTATTTTAATTTAAATTAATGACGATATCCAGTTACTTTACCCGTTATTAATAATAATAATAAAAAGCTAACCCTAAAAGAACAATGTAAGATAAGATTGATAGTAGTATACATACAAGAAATAACATAAAGTAAAAAAGCATTGAAGAACATATTACCACGACATAAGATTTTTCATGTGACATTCGTTAGTTCTTTTTTTTTAATAAATTATTTAAAACTTAATTAATTGAACTATTATTTTTGAAAGTGACATAAGTCTATTTGGGACTATACAAAAATCATTTACACTTATAAATAATTTTTATATGTATTATTTCATTATTAAACTTTTAAAGGCGGTATAGTTTTATAAACATCTATATAATGTTTTATAAACATAAATATAAGTATACCTGTTAAAAACATAAAGTTTGCCCATATTTTTAGATTAATTCAAAAGCGAAACCTTAGATACCTCGATCATGAACAAATTGGACTTATACCACATTAAAAAATAACAGCTCAGTTATAGCCCACTAATGATAAATGTTAATTAATTCAGTTATTTTCATAAATTTATGGGCAGTAAAACGTGAAAATTTGATGTGAAAATCAGCCAAGGATCGTATGGAGATTAAGCCCTATTAAAGTTGATAATCTCGGCTATAGAGAGAGGGGACTTAGAGCTGGCTCGTCCCCGAGAAAGATAGAGAGAGAGAGAGAAAGAGAGAGAGGGGGGATGGGGGGGGACTTTCAAGCTGCTTTGCTCTTTGAGTACTAATCTGATATGCAGAGCCCCGGTTAATTGTGAGAAAAGGATCCCACGGAGTTATTTTTTCACTCTCGTTTCCCGTTTGAATACCCCTTCAACAAGTTGGCACCTTCAGAAGATCCCTTATCGTACATCTAGTGATATTAATGTCCTGTTTGGTCAGCACTCTCCGCTGTCCGTTGGAAGGGGGTTCTTGTAATTCGATGTTCAGGCGCCATCCTGCCGCGTCCCTTATGTCTTTCTCACTTAGTCACGTTAATATGTCATCTTAACTATCTTTACTTCCAGTAAAGTAACGATGAATGATATTCTATTGTGTGTGTGTATATACAATATATATATATATATATATATATATATATATATATATATATAATAAATAATGATTATTATATTATTATTAAAATGTTAAAATGTATATAACATGAAAATAATAAAATAATATTTTTTTTAAAAATCCTACATTGTCATCATAAAAAATATATAATAAGAAATATTTTTTTTTAAATACTAAAACAATAGTGTGATTAAATTAAGAATCAATCGTAAAGAATTAAGTCTAACAATATTTAAAATACTTAAAGTTCTTCTAAAGTTAGCTAGAACAAGATACAAGTAACTTTAAAGATTTAAAAATATAATCTAAAAACAGACAAACCGAAAATTGGAATAATACAATAATTTGTTTACTTTAGAAAGTATGATAGAAAAATCATATATTTTAATATAAAAATCTTTGAGATACAAGCAATTCCTGAAGTTACCTTAAATACAATACAAGTAACTTTGAAGATTTAAATATATGATATAAAACAAACAAACAAACCAATAAATTTACTTGGTTTGGGTTAATCAATAATATAATTAGAATAACTGCTGTTTTTTATTAAAATTTAATGAATTGTTTTAAAATGGCAAGATCTATCATAATAAAAATATATAATAATAAATATTTAAGTACTAATACTTTTTTCTTAAATAATCAAAAAATATTAAAAATACATTAATTCTATAAGGGACTTGACCTTTTAGGTTTCACTTAGACTGCCGTTGAAAAACAATATATTTAAATATTGCATGTTTGAATTTATATAAGTTATAAAACCGACAAATTATGTTTAATAGATTGTAGAGTTTATAGATTTAATCCTGTTGTAAGTTACAACCGGTCGTACAACTAAACAGTAATGATATTTCCAGTCTTCTCAAACTTCAATTATTAGATGAAAGTTTGATAATTATTTGAAAAACAATTACAGTAAGGGCATAGAAGGTCCTTAGTTATTTAATAACTAATTAGTGAGAAAAAGACTCTTGAAAAAGTTCGGTTGAGGTCAGTTGAGATAAGAACTTCCGTTGATAACTCTCTACAAATATAATAAATTATTGTATCACAAATATATATTCTCGGTCAAGAAGCATTATATTAATACTATAATTTTTTTTTTATTACGAAAGCCACGACATAAGTTTCAGAACTAAAAAATATATTCTCAAACTGATTAATTTAATAATTCGATTTTCACTTATTACATCTGGCTGAGGACGAGTTATTTGATTTATCAATAAAAGAATTTCTTCCGTGAAAGTTTCCAATTGAAAACTGAATCTAGTTCCGGAAGAAAGTTAAACCAAGTTTTATAATTGAATTTTCTCTCCTTTATTTTAAAATACTCTTTATTAAGATGGTGCTCTGCTAAGGAGACATCACTCAATTTTAGAAATTAAATTTTAATTTCATAATTTATTCTTTGTAGTTTTGCCCTTGTATAGTTTAAGCTTTGGAATTTATTTTTGTAAATAAAAAGCGGTAGAGCGCTGTATTGCCGTGCCGAAATTCCCGGGTTCAAATCCGGCAATGGTAGATTTTACCAAAATAGGGGAAAAATCTGGCGGTTTGGTGTAATCTAGGGCAAATCTGGTGGTCCCTGTACAACCTTTGTCCACGAAACAATAGATTCTCTAACATACAGAATTCATGACTCTTCATGAGTTGCAATGAAATTGTGTTCATCATAATTCAGGAATTCTTAAATAAAAACGTATGAATTACTTTTTGATGACACCATTCAAGTTCTGAACATTAAAAATTAACGCTTAAAGAGGAAAAGTTGTAGTATTGGAAATATTTCCAAAAACATATCCTGTGTCTAAAATAGAGAAAAATGACTACATATTCAATGTTATGAACTACTTTATTTTATCATCTTATTATTTTTTCTAATTGTTGAGATTTTCTAATTTTATTTTTCTATTGTATTTCTCGCTGATCCACTCTTTATTCACATAACCTCCCCAGCCTTTGTTAAGTTACGTCTCATTGCCTAAGAAATGAGTATTTATTGTATATTTTTATTATGATGGATCATGCATTTATAAAATAACAAATAGGAGTATTTATTATTGTATTGCAAGTTAATTTTTTTTCTGGATTTGAAATTATGTTTTTAAACCTTCAAATACAGTCATGTGGTAACTAACTGTAACTTTGTTAAGTTACGTCTCATTGCCTTGAAATTTGGTAGGACATACGTAATTGAATATTAATTAATAATTAGGAATAAATATTAGCTGTTTATCAGAATTCTGGCTTGTTTTGTTTCTTTCCCGGTTTTAGTCCCTACAAGTACGTCAGATACGGCACAATTAAGTTATCGTTTAGTGATATTAAAATTCCTAAGACACTATGAAGAATACTGGAGATGAGGCAGAGTAAAGTTCCCAGCAAAAATCGTGCCTCCATTATATCCCTGGGACGGTCGTTCTCAGGGCGTTCAAATCTCCCCCGGGCTACCACGATCCTCCGGGGGCGCTTCCTTTCTTAGCCATCTTCTGTTTACAGCACGCATCTCCTCTGCCACGGCAGATTTACAGAGAAAACGGGAAGATGGTAAACATCTAGGGGTCAGGAAGTTTCAAAAATATTTGAAAAAAAAAAATAACTTCCCGCATAATAGCTTTACTAGTTCTTTTGTTTCCAAAAGAAAGTCAAGGATAAAAAAAAATTACTTTACATAAAACCCAGGAATGGTTTAGGGGTAAGTGCCTTTCTGTAGGTCTGTACTGGTTCTATAAATCCCACATGGTCGATCTATGACTGACAATAGATTAAATAATTTATCTGGAACATCCATCGTCGACAGCGCTCTGCATACTGACTTAGTCGCCCTATTTGCAGAATAAATAGGAAACAAAATTCCGTTGATTTGCTTCGGACCGCGCATTGAATCTCATTGTCAAGCTCTCTAACCTTAAATTGTATTCTCAACGGACTTTCACTTGCATTTATTTAAATTTAATTAAACTAAATTATCTATTTATTGATACCAATTAGTCTCTAGTGAACTCATCTTCTTTTGGGTTCTCATGGATTCCATTTCTTAGTAGTCCACTCACTATCACTTTCTGACAAGTTATCAGTTTTATTATCGAATAGGTTTAAATGTGATAAGTATTTTCTTCAATACTGTGGTGATCGATTTATTATAATTATAATATATTTCAATATCCAAATTTAAATACCAGCGATAAAATCCATCAAAATATTAATTTCTTCTATATTTTAAACATTTCAACATTGACCCTCCGATAGAGAATAGAGAATAATTTCGTAATTAGACATTATTTTGCGGAGAATTGCCTTCAACGAGACTAATTCAAGAAGTCAATTATTAATGATCACGAGCCTCTCATCCAAAAAAAAAAAAAATATAACTGGCTCTTCTCAATTTTCAGACGCATCTGGCAGACAGTATACAGAAACCTAACAAGTTCAACTGTAAGGATGCTGTATATTGTATATACAGTGTATATCAAGCTGTATATTTTTGTGTTTTATATTTAATAGGCAATGTATATACGTGCATATTTGTATATGTTTGTATGTTTATTTATATATTAGTAGGTTATGTTACCCAGTTAGATAAAATTCCCGAACAAAGTAATATTTCCTGGAGCCGGTGTTTAACCGGTATTACACCTACAGAAATGGTTTATTTTTTCTAATTTGTGTAGTTGACAGGTTAAAAATTCAAGTTGACATAAGTGGAGTAGATACTACACAACAAACTGCCTGTAGTTGAGAGCATTGTTGCCCTCGACGAGGGTTCAACCTCACACCACCTATTCATGGCAACCCTACACCTTAATAGCCGGTCTTCTCTTGTATCCCATCTCCATATTGTTAAACAATTTATAATTTTAAATATTTTCATGTAAATTTTTGTATTTCGCTATTTTAAAATTTTATATAAATTGATAATTTCACTCTATTGTATTAAAATGCAATAATATGAGGTGATTTGGCCGATATCTATCGCCAGGTTTTTCCATTAATTAAGGATGTCTATTTTACAGTGGCTGGGTATGCCTCTATAATAGATAAGATGGGTTTTTGGCCAACTTTCAAATACTTCTAATCAGTTGATCATTCGAAAAAAAAAAAAAAAAACACAAACTAAATATAATATAAACTAAAGAGTGCTAGAATACAGTTGGATAAATTAAAATACTGTCTTAATTAAACCTGGATAGGCAAAATTTAGGACTCTCGCTGTATCGCCGTCCGATTAGCCAATGTATCATAAATGATGTTTAATAAATAAACAAGCAAATTATAATATAAAGCCTTCTGTATTTATGTCGATGAAAGTGGGCTTTTAAGATTTTTTTTATATTTATATTACAAATACGTAATTAAAATATTTAAAAAAATGATAAAACATAAACTCTAATTTTTTATTATAAACATTAAATATAATGTATATACAGCCTCGGTGAATAAATGGTTAAGTCGAATTTTGTCCACAGAGAATTAACTGTACTGAAGGAATCAGAATCGTATCATTATTGTAATTTTTATCTTGACTTGTATATTTAATATAAGTAATACGTTTATTTATTGCTTATTTTAAGTTTATTTATAAAGGTATTTTAACTTTATTTTTTTTTCTCTTTTGAACATAATCACACTTATACATAATTTGTTTTATAATATAAAACTTGCCGGTCTCATATGAAATATATTTCAAATAATTATATTGAATTAATAAATTCAAATTTCAAATAATTGCTTTATTCCATTGAATAATTTAAATCACACCCCCCTCCCTTTTGTATCTTATTACCTCCGAATTATGATCGATATAGTGAGGTAATGGTATGGATGTGGTTGCCCTACCTGCGTGCATTAGCAAGAAGCACAACATGAAACAACTTCACGGTATCTAAGCGATAAGGTTCAACCGACACCGGGCGATCGATGGCTACTCGTCTGTGAAAAAGTTAGGGTATGGTCTCTGTCGAATATAACTAGGGAATAATAACATTTTTACTTTCAAAAATGTTTATAATAATGAATAAAAAATATATAAAAAGATATATGATTATGAAATAGTCGAAATTAGGGGCAAAGCGCGACGGGTATTGTTTGGTTGATACGTACATAGGTCTTGCAGCTGTGTAAATCGTGGCAGTACAACAGATGACATAGTGTACAATCTGTCAAGTGTAATATCTGGCCAGTGCGCGATATCGGCTCCGACTGTTTTGTCGAATTTATATAACTATTCACACGACTCCGAAACATTGCTATTTTTACTCTATTTTACATGAAATATCTTGTAAGATTTTTCAAAGTAAATGTACGTTTTGACATTGACTGGCTTCAAATAATCTGTTGGTCTAACAACCTGTTTAAATAACAAAAAAATGAAATGGTACCGCTGGATACTGTTCTTCATAGCTGACGTGTCATTTTCTTTAATTTTACTGACAGAAAATCTACCTGACTTGACACGTGTGGATAAATTTATTAAAAGAGAATTTTTGAAACAATTCTCGAAAATGATACTGAATTATTTCAACCTCGTTAAAATCGGGATGTTGTTATTCTCAAGAAATAGTTTAACTAATCAGAATTTCGAAAGAATTCACTTTTAATTTTGATTATTTGAATTTAGTAACAGGTCTCTCATTACTAGCAATAAAAATATATATACAGAAGCGTTTTAACAGTATTAAAAAATTAAATAATAATATCAGTAATATATAATCGTATACGATTGGAAAGGTGAAGATTTTAGAAAACTTTATATTTATATTTTCTATTATTAAAAGCTAACTAACTGATATGTTAATTTTTAAATGATTTTGAAATAAGGTCCTTCTTGGACAAGCGTAGGCTTGACAACAATACAGTTCCTACCAAGTACTGAACCCAATATGGGTAGTAGTGATGCAGGTTTTTTCAAGTAGGTTATCAAGTAAAAGTTGCGTGTTCCGCGCAATTATTTTAACATTATTCGTTTCCGATACTTCTAAATATATTATGAAGCAGGATAGTATTTATGTCGCGTAGCTATAAATACATTATGTACACATAATTAATTATGTAGGGTACAAGAAGCATGACACCATAGAGAACCCTTGCTGCAATTATGGAAACGCTCTAGTTGCTGCTGAGAGAGAAGACATCATTACCCGGCTCCTAGCCGATACTTAGCGGGCTCACATGATGTCTACTTCCACGCTCAATTTAATTGTTTAAATGCGCAACGGGTTTCTTCGGTGTTTGAGTCCTATGTCACTATCCCATAATGTCTTAGGTTGTTCTAGAATGATGTCTGTCTTGGCTCAACCAATCAATCAATAATCCTTTTTAGGAATCATGCAATGTCGTAGGATTGATTTAAAAAATAATAATTTTAAGACTGACAAAACTAAAATTAGTTTAAATAACTAAATTAGAAAAAAATGTATTTCGTAATACTAAATATGACAGTAACGAAAATAATAACCCGATTTTTAAATGTTTCTTATTTATTTAATTAAATTAATTATTATTAGTTTTATTGTCAGAACTTAGAAGTTTTGATATTCTTCACAGTTAATAAGTATGTTCCCTTAACTATAGGATGGAATAAAATATCTACTTTTTTCCTTAGTCGATTGTCCTAAAGCTTTTAAAGTATGATCTTATTTTTTAATCTTTCCTAAAAAAAATTTTTTAGTATTTTTGATTTTCAATAATATAGTAGATATATTATTGAAAACCAAAGCTAGGGATGTATTAATGGTATGAATTTTTTGTATACAGTAAAACCTCTACTAACGGACACCTCTAAATAGCGGTCACTCCCCATTACCGGACGATTTTTTTTGCACCAACGTTTTAATACCATTTTTAAGACATTTTAATCTCTATTTAACGAAACCTCTCATTAACGGTCACGGACAGGCTGTGTTGGTTAGAAATCGATTAAAAAAACCTCTAAAAGACGGACAGTATGACTTTATCCCTTTCCCGTTTCTCGGAAACAATTAGTTGTTTCCGGTCTAAGGAAACAGGGACAGTTGTGTTTACTTTTTAGTAAAGGTTTTCCACATAAATACTTTTTTTTATTCTCGGACTTGCTTTATTAAAATTTAGTTCTGTTCTAACCCTCGTGGCAGGCGGCTGAAAATGTCTCCCTCACGTAAGAGACTCACTTTAGAACAAAAAATAAATGTAATCGACTTTTATGACCTTGAAAAGTTAAGGGTACGTGCGCTAGCGGAAAGACTCAATATCGGTAGGACACAAGTTTCGGGAACACTCAAAACCGTGCGATGTTTATTTTTATTCTACTTACCTTTTAAACACATGGGAAATTGAATAAGAGAGAATTAATTTGTACAAATACATATTTATAAAAAAATAAAACCTCCCTTTAAAGGACACCTCTAAATAACGGACAAAAATATTTGCACCAGGGCTGTCCGTTAATTCGAGGTTTTACTGTATATGTATTTTGATGTATACTGAAATTAAATAAACTTTAAAACTATTTATTTTCAATTCGTATTCAAAATATTGATGGATAAATTTACTGAATGAAAAACATTTTTTTGCTATGTTTATCAGTAAAGGAGAAGTCTCATGATACGATGGATAAAAGAAACATTTAACTTTTTTTTAAATATATCTATTTTTTTTATTTTTAGCTTGAGATTAATCGAATGAAATATTTAATAAATAGATTATATAAACATATTCATAATAGATCTCATTTGAATTTTCGTAAAAATGATACAAGTGCGTATGTATCAAACATAAATCACGCCAACTATAGTTTAAATAGGAAAATATTCACTCAGTATGACAAACCTCATGGTCAATATTGTTCAACATATTATTACATGACATTATTTAAATTAAGCAGGGGTAGTATTTATTAAATCCAAAATTATTTTTAGAAAACTTAAATACGGACTTAATACCTATTTAATATACATAAACTCCGTTTGTAGGAGGCTTATGTAAGTGCTAAGGGAATATTATCAGTATGTTATGAATATGAATTTCGATTCATTATTTCTTCAATGAATGATTAGCTTTGTAGGGCGCAGTTGTCCTGTTTACGATTACTGTATTGTATAAAATTAGCATGTTGAGAAGTCAAGGGACTTCTTATGACATAAATATGTACGATAGCTTCAGAACGCTAAGCCTCTGTAGAACGGAACATGCTAAGGGTACTTATCAGAATGATAATGAGTCGGAGCAATTCCTGCATAGATTTTCTTCAAAAATGGAATTTTTTTTTCTTAAAACGAAAAAAAAAGACGAACTAATTTCTGAAATCTCAGAAATAAAATCTTAAAATTATGACAAATTTTATTAGTAATATAAAATATAAAAAGGACACGAAATTATTAGTTTCAATCGTATCGGTTTATTCTGTATTATTTCCTTAACTTAAATTCATCTAGTGTCTATCAGTCTACTAATTTTCACCTAGAAATGATTTATTATTCATAATAATTAGAGAGATTATGAATATTAAAAAAGGTCCTAAATGCAATTTCAAATTTTGACACTTCGTCAAGAGCACCGCTATGGTCCCGCTCTTCGAATTTATGGGGGTTCGAAGATAAAAACTAAATAGCGTTTATTTTTACATCAAATTAGTTAAAAAAATTTTAATATATTAATAAAATTGCAATCGTATTTTTTTAACAAAATCTTTTATTTATAAACTTTGAGAAATCAATAATTTCTATGAACGACATAAATCCTGTATATTCTCACTTTAATTTTGCTTAATTATTTTTCCGTACAAATATTTGTAAAAACCATAATAAATGCAAATTCATGATTCAGATTTCAAAATAAACTCTTAAGGTACGTGCACGTCAATGTTTTTGAGGTTTTATTATCAATATTAAATAGTGCTAATTTTTTGATGAAGTTAATTAAAACGATTTTACAGAAAATTTTTAACAAGCCTACTTTTCAAAAAAAGTTTGTAATTTATAAACTTTGGGACATAAATAATTTCAATGGCCGGTGTATACCTTTAGTATATTATTCTTTTCATTTTCACATAATTCGTTTATGTAATTTTTACGTAAAGAATCAATAAGTAATTTTATTTTTTAATTTATGTTTCGGAGTTGAAGATGAACTCCCTATGACCGTGTACAACAGTTTTTGAGGCTTGCAGATAAAAAATAATTTTTTTTTCGAATAGTTTTTTTAATTTTTTTTTGAGCGTTTATTTAGATTTACCACAATATTTGACATATCAGTAGTTTCTAATAACGTGTATATATATTCTTACTTTCATTTTAATTATTTTACGTGGTATTTTTCGGTCTATCATCATTTTCTATCTGCTCTTATCAGCTTTCTCGTTTTTTTTTTCTTATAAAATTTCTACTAAATTTTTTTTTTTTAATTTTGACTCACCTCTAAGTTGTTGAGGACCGCTTGGCAGTTATCCTTCGGCACTTGAGGGTCTATGGCAACAGTAATTCCGCGGTAAGTCCCTTCGGAGTACTCTAAGGCCAGAGAGGACCGGACGAACAGCGAGATGATCGAGATGAGTAGAGCACTGTGCGACATGATGCTATCGGGTGAGTGGTATCACTTTGGCATGACAACGAACTATCGAGAGTGTACGAAAATCGATGTGGAGGATAACACTGAGAGACAGCGCCTGACTGAGAGACGGTTGAAGACTGAGGCTTCCGTGCCAGGACGTCCCCCACCACTCCACCTGTTGTCTCACCCCCACCGCCCTCGCTAGGGGATGTGCCTTCCGCTTGTCATAGGTCCTAGGTTGCTATAGTAACTATTATAATAATCATAAGCAAGTTGTTATTATTATATTTATTATTAATTATAACATGGTAAAATATATATGTGTGGAATAACTCTTCCGATCGTCGCTCCCACAAAACATCACTTCCACCCAATTCTCGAACCAAACACGCAGATTTGCTATTTTTTTCAGATATATATGTTCAGTCTCACTGTTATCATTAATAAATTAGTTCTGTAGTACGAGTACTAGTTTTTTCTTTTTGAGCAGCATTGAGCGTATTAAGTAGCTTAGTGATGGAGCGCTGAAATGTTGCGCAGAAGGCTCTGTGTTTGAACTTATATAATAAGATAATTTATATAATTCGTTAACAACTGAACCCTTCATGTGTCGTAGTGGTGCAGTTTTTTTTTTTTATTACTTTCAATTCCTTCTACACATCCAGAACCAAATGTTCCACCAATCATAGTAGAGCATTTTCAGTACGAGCAAGCAGGTCCGCCAAAGTCAATGTGTCTCTTAGGACCAGTCAAGAACTTCGAGTTATCCAAGGGAATTAATGACCTGAATTATAGAACTAAGCTAGTTTGTGAATATGTTGATGAAAGAAGAGTTTTAATGATGGCGTTTTTCAGCATTTCACTCATACTGACTTTCTTAGTTTTATTAACTTTTTTATTCGTAATTACCTTATAATTTACTTTCATTTTATTTATCTAACACTAGCAGAGTAATAAGCCACTACGCTGTAATTCTCTATATTGAATTAACAGTGCTAAAATCGAAATATTGGAAAAAGATGAAACTAAAGATTATTTTTGAAATCGATCCATTTTTTCTATTTGAATTTAAAACAGTGCAATATTTTATGGAACGCCTCAATGATGCCAGGAACTATGGTTTTGTGATTTGACATTTTTTTTTTGTATTTATAATTTAACTGATCGAGCTTGACACAAGTCTGAACAAAAATAGTTCCTAATTCACCTGCTAAGCTCCGCCGTTTAAATATTTAATTACAAAAATGTTTATATAATAGAGAAAATTTTCATTAATTACATAATTAATTTAATATGGGTAATTAAACTACAAATAAAAATTATATAATTTTTCTCATAATTTATTTTCTGTAATATTATTCTAAAGGATCTTGTACCAGAATAAATAAATAATTTATTATTATTTTTTTTCAACTAGTCTAACTAAACTGTTCTTTTTGTTTACTTATTTACGCATTAATTATTACTGTAAAACATTAGTACCCTTACATAACTAAAGTTTTTAAAACTTAAATAGACTTTCATATCCCATTCATTTATAACTTAATATAAAAGGACTTTTTTTTAAAAAAATAAATAAAAAGAGATATTCCTAATTTAAACTTTTATAAATAGTTAACGAACTTAATTAATGCCTACAACTTATCAATAATTAAAAGATTATTATATGAATCTAACTTAAATATAACTTCAAATAATTCTTTTATAGGGAATTGACCATATCCTCCTACTGATTAACGTAGTTGTTATCGGAAAAACCAGTGAATGTGGGAAAAACCAAGACTACAGTGTGAATGTACATGAATGAACATTATGAAACATAAAAATATCAAGAATGAAATTCAAGCAGACCGTGGCACAAAATAGTTATATCACGCTCCAGCTGATGTGTCCGGATATTATATTTCTCCTTCATTCATAACGAATATAGAAGAAGAATATGTTTTCAAAAATAGAGGTGTTGGGGGAAAATTAGGGGTTGCACAGCCCCAACTAGGAGGGCAAATGGAAATTTTAGCGCTATTTAAAAAAAAAATTATTTTTGAGTTGAAAGAAAAATATTTGTTTCTGCTTCTGTTATGGATTAAGCAAACAAACGAGGAAAAAAAATATTGTAAGGATCTGATTAATTTTTTTTATTCACTATTAATTTTTGCTGTAAAACTCTTTGATTTATATATTAGGGAGAGGCATGAAAAATGTGCGACAAGATTGAGCTTGTCCACATTTCAAAAATTTTAACTTCGACAAGTGGATATTCTCGATGGATAGAACGAATTGACACTAACAAAAAAAACTGTACACAACGACCCTTGAATGGTTTTAGGTTCAGAACATGGTAGAGACTGTACTGTTTATTGGACATCGATTGGAGGTGATTTGTCCGAGGTGACAGTCAACCGCCAGTTTTTTCTGCTGATTGAGGGGCACACCCAACCACTTTAAAGAAGTGGACCCCCCCAGGAGGGTCTCCGGACCCCACAGAGCCCATCCGTGATTGCTAGCACATTGAATAATTTATCTGCTACAGCCGGATTAGAACCTGGGGCCTCGGCACAGCAACTCTGACCTCTACCACTCAGCTTTTCGGCCGCTATTGTTATGAAATGAGTGGCAAAATGATATATTGCTCCATTACATATTTCATTATTATTATATTATAAAATTATTATAAATTGCTTTTTCAGTTTTGTTAATTTATCATATTTTTCATCTTTCTGGTATAATTTAACTACAGGCTGAAATCTCTGCTTGTAAAGCAAGCTTAACGCAAGAGTTTGTTTTTTTATAGTTAAATTGGCGGATTTTCAAAATTAATGATCAGGAATAAATAGTTCATAGATAAATTATCAATTTATAGCTGACAAACCAGAAATTAACCAAATCTATCACGTTTCATCAAATTACATTAAGCTATATCATCTGTAAAGGAGCGTAGTATCTAATTACTTAGAGAGCTGTGTTACTGAGCTTAAGATCTCCCAAGTTCGAGACCGGATGAAGTATTTATACTATTACAGCAGTGAATAGAGTCTGTAGGATCTAGAGATTCTATTAGGACTCACCAAGGGTCTTTAAAGTGGGTATTTGTAATTAGAGGAATTACCTCCTTGTACAACAGTTGACTCGGGATCAGTACCTACCACATACTCAGTATCTATCATGGGCTCTACTACTGTTTTTTTTAATCATTTATTGCCGTCACAATATTTTAAGACCAACAATTTTTATTTATTTTACGTTTTAGACCTTTATTGACGATTCGTGACTTATTTTTATAACCTATTACAGCATGAAATGTCTCAGTCTTATAATTTACTGTTTGTTTCCTTTTAGAAGTTCACGTATCTCCGTGGAGTAGTTCACATATCTCATTTCTCAGAACTCTCTACCTGACTTGTCCCCTGGTATGCACATAAGCTCCTCTCAGCTGTCAATGAGATTCCACACCAAATATTTCTCTCAGTTTTGTTTGATGCACGTTTTTTATGCGTAGGTTTTGGAATGAAAATGTATTATCGGTACCAGGAATAGATAAATAAGCCGGTTAAAAAGTCTGCTTTTGTAATCGAAATAATTATTCGGTAAGAATATTTTCCGGGTAGTCTTCCTCTTATAGAAATTATAATAATTCCTCAAATAAAAATGAACTATTTATTAGACCCACATTGCAGGCCTCCTTCAGAGCTAGATGGACGAGATATAAACATATCAAAATTAAATAATTTGAATAGTAAAAATATAAAGAATAAATTAATGAAATATATATAAAAAATAAAACTATTGGAATAAACCAGATACAAATAAGGAATAATTTAAGTTATAAAATAAAATATTTAAATTTTTTAAAATATAAAC
Organism: Arma custos; assembly: GCA_037127475.1. Taxonomy (NCBI): domain Eukaryota; kingdom Metazoa; phylum Arthropoda; class Insecta; order Hemiptera; family Pentatomidae; genus Arma; species Arma custos. The sequence goes on from CM073762.1 coordinate 24,117,449, forward strand.
AATTATTTTGTTTTATTTAATAATTTAAATTATTCCCACTCTTCCAACAAAAATGATAATGTTTATCTGATATCTGTTAATTACTATACTATTAAATAAAATACTCATAACAAAACATGTGTGAATTTATAAATAACCTTTAAACAAAATAATTACAACTAAATTTGTGGATAAAAATCAGCAATGCTAAAATCTTGGTAAAGAAACATTCTTTATCGTACCTTCTCCTCCAACTGAATTCGCATAAATATGAATCCAACATATTACTACTAGTCCCAAGTTCATTTTTTTTTTCGTTTGACTGAAGCCCAAAGTGATTTCATCCTCTAGTTATGAGCACTTGTGTTTAAGTTAACAAATTTTTTTTGAATGGTTAACATCGTAATGTTTATACCTCATGCCTTCAATTTGCCTTATTCCCTCATAGACGTTCCAGCAATCAGAGTGTATGTTGTCCAAGGTTGTATTGCAGCTTTAATGCAAGAAACCAGCATTTCAGCTGTTGTTCATGGACAGAAGATAGGAAGCACTCCCTATTTTCCCCGCATACGTCTCCAAACACCCATTGCTGCGGGTGTATCTTCCTCACATTATATTTCCTTTTAGAGAAGCAGGACTCATCGATTTCAACACTATTTATTTATAATTAGGTTACATGTTAAATTTCTCAAACATGTGGAGTTATTTCATATAAGTAATAATAATTACGTAATAAGTGTTCAGCACGCGTTTTCCGAAACATACCCCGGTTTTTGTAATATAGATATAGAAAAACTATACTAGAAAAATAATCATTCGCTAAGAGCTTCAAACTTGTACGTGTTGTGCCCATAGTATATACCTGGCAATATGGTCTATCGCCCTGTGTTTTAAGGTATTTTTAAAGAACGGCTTTTATCAGTGTTGTGCTGCCAATAAATATTACTGTCATGTTTACATTGCAATATTCGCAAATGAGTTTATTTGTTAATGTCAGAAAGTATTGACGGCTCAGTGCTGTACGTCAGTTGCTCTCGTGCGATTCCTTGTTCTCTTGGGGAACATGTACGGCAATGTACGGTTTGCCAGAGCCTTCAAGCTGTCAGAAATGTTCCTCTCTGATTGTTAGAGATATCAGGCTTTGATTTTTTTCCCTTGTTGTAGAAACGTGCTTCCAACTCGGTACACTCGTAAAGTTTTAAGTGGAATAGGGCCTCTAGTGCAATAACTACAGAAGGAATTTTTCCTAAATATCAATCAATTAAAGAATTAATGATGTTAAAAAAATTATTTAACAAATAAATAGTTGAATAACTACTCGTATAAATATAAATAAGTAAAACTGAAAATAAACGTTTAAATGTAATTCTATATATATGAACTTGTAATATTTACATAGAAGCTTCTAGTTTAATAAAACCTGAATTAAAAAAAAAAAAAAAAAAAAAAAAAAACGAAGTAGACTAAATATGCAATTATAAAATTTATTGTTAAAACGGTTAATTCATTTTAAAAAATAAAAACTTAATTATTATATTATGAAAAATATTAGTTGACCTGACGTTTGTTTGAGTAAGAAAATAGTCCGGGCAGAGGTCAACGTTGCCTTACCAATAAAAAGTTCTCCCTATATAAGAGAATTTTCTTGACCTCCGCCCGGGTCATTTCGGGATCAGTCCTTTTCCTCATATTCCTTGAAGAAGATGGCCTCTTGACCTTCTAACTTATTTGAGTACTTCGTATTTCAGTACTGGGTAATTTCTCCTCTTGCTTAGACTTACTTGCTAATCAGTATTATTCATAATATTTAGTATTTAATACAGTTGTAAATTTCAATAAATATATTTTTTTTAAATTTCCTTCATTGTAAAAGAGAAATATCTTTATTTTTTCTAAAACATTCAGCGATTGTGTCACATAATGTGTCACATAAAAAAAATTATAATTTATTGTTTTTATTAATTGTTATTATTTTTAAATATTTTGGTTTTGAAGAAAAAAAATTTGCCCTGACCAGGATTCGAACCCGGGTCGTCTGCATCTAAACCACTGAGCTACCAGAGGTTGCATCCCAGTCCAACAAATCCGTTCTCTTCACCTATCCTATATCTCGGCCAGGGCAAATCATTTCTCTGCAAAACAAAAATATTTAAAAATAATAACAATTAATAAAAATAATAAATTATAAATAATATATAAACGGAGATATACGATAGGAGAAGAGAACGGATTTGCCTGGCTGGGATGCGATCCCTGGAAGCTCAGTGGTTTAGAGCACTGCAAAGGAGAAGCAGACGACCCGGCCAGAACAAATCTTTTCTCTTCAAAACAAAAATAGTTTTAAAAAAATTGCTTCAGTGTTTGTGCGCAGTATGGCGTGTAAGGTTGCATATATTTACATATGTTTCTACAATTACTGAATATATGGACAGCCATGTTATTTTATGTTAATGAGGCTGCTTCACGTTTGGAACCTACATCTATGTTGTTATCATTTGTAACAGATCATTTGAATTATGGTATTTGAACAAACATTATACGATTATCAGATATAATCTGTAATGTTTTGTATCATAATAATAATAATGTGATAGATATTTAAGGCTATACAATTTATATTATAGTCTGTAATATCCAAGAATAGACAGGTACATTATATTGAGAATTAATAGATTTTTCTATCACTCCATCAGTGATATATTTTCTCATTAAATTTTCATAGTAGTGGAATCAGATAACGTATATAAATTGCTAATAGTCTTTTTACGATTATATATGCAGTACACATTAAATTACATTTGTCGCTAATGAATTTCCAATCTCCAGGATCAAATTTAGAGGTATTTAAAATTTTTAATAGTCACTCTAGTGACAGAAATAAATTTAAATGTCGATTATTCGGTAGATTTTATTTTTACATTTTCTCTTTTAGCAATTTAAGTTAGGGATTTGACTGATTAATTATTTATTCTATTACAGTGGTGGATCAACTATGAGGGACCATCCAGTGTTCACTCAGCCCTTGAAAATTAGGTGCCCTAAAATAGAAACTTTGGGGGGGGAGGGGTGATCTTGACCGAACTACCATAATAAATTAAGGTGCTGAAAACGTCTAGATAGATTTTCCACAATAAATTTATGCAGTACGTTTTTACAAAATTAGGAGTTAGCTTTAAAAAAATAAGATAACATACATTAATCACAAACCAAACGCTAGAAATAGCACATTTCATTAAAAAATAAATAAATAATAATGATTCAGAAATAGGAGTAAGATAAACAATTGACAGGCACTCCAATAATGAAAGTCCACAAAGGTTCATTTATTTATAAAATGTCCAAACATCACATGGATACTATTAAATGACCCTTAAGTCATAAATTATTTCTGTTCAAACAAGTACTGCTTGTTTTTCTGTTACTCGTCTATTCTAAATATTTTCTCTTTAGCTAATGAATGAAAAACTAAAAAAATTATAGAAAATTGCAATATAACTGCTATAACATATTACTTTAACATTTTGTTTTGCTTATTTTTATATTTAATATTATTGTTTTGCCTCAATTTGTTAATTCCTGTTTTTTATTTCTAAATATTCTCGGAAGAACACCGAACTCATCATCACTCATCATACATTGTGTTCTGTATTTTTGTAATAATAATGAAAGAATAGATAATTATTTATGAGGAAAAGAATCACAAAAGAAATATTAATTATATAACCGCTTTAGAGTGGTTTTCTTTAATATAATACTAAACTGACGCAGGTAAGCAATTTAGGCTAAAAATGTCTAGAATAATAAAATAGAAACTATATTAAGGGTGATGAATATATTTTAATTACCTAATAAGTATTTATTTTTGCCTTTACTGCACTGGGAGTTTCTCTAGCGCTGTTTTCTAAAGAAATAAAATTTATATAGTTAACATTCGATTATCGGCAATGTGTGATCCGGAGGCTTATAGGTGCACACCAAGCCTCAATAAAGTTGAAATCCTTAATTGGGGGAGGGGGTTAAAACCTGGCGATTAAGCGTGTTTTATTCAAATCACCTTGCAGAACTATTCTTGACTATTAGTCTTGGAAACATTACGGTCCCTACCATATACTGAACCAATATCCTTTAAATATCTACAAAGTCGATAAAAACAATTGTACATTTTTTTTTATGATCTAGCTACTATAGGACTACTGTGTTTTTTTCTCTCCCTGTGTTTTTGCTTTATATTCTGCGTTCAAAATCCCCTATAATCATTCTTGAAAATCTTTAGAATTCTGAAGTTCCAGCCTACGTGAAGAACCTCCTTCAATACTAACCGGAGAGACCTCCAGCTCTTCGATGCCCTTTTCAGTCTATTTAATCCACATGTTGGCCATTTTCAGCTTTTTAGGATACGCGAATACACTTTTTTGCCATTCTGCTCGGGTCCATTCCTTAAAGATGCTGATAGAACTGAATTCACTTAATGAGTTTTCTTATTACATCTGTAATTTTCTCTAAGTGCTTGTAGAGTACAGTTCCTAGGGTTTGTGCTTAACTACTTCTAAGGCACTTATTTCATTATACCGTAATATATTAAAACAAATTATTAGCGTATGTGATGATATGTCGAATGGAAAATAGGTCTTTATGAATGTAGGAACATACATAAAATAAAACACATACATCTATGTATATATATGTATACATATGTATATATATGTATATATATATATACTTTAAAATTTGAATTTTTAAGGAATAATGAATGAATGGAAAAAATTAATTAAAAAGATTTTTTATGTTATATTTTGTTGTTTGTTTGTTCATTTAACGTCACTTTATGCTGCTATGGCTAATCGGACGATGCTACAGTGGGAGCTATAAATTTTGCCTATCCAGGTTTAATTATGATAGGGATTTTTAACGAGTACCTGACATCGTACAGGCTCGGGACCCCCGTTTAACGTCCCTTCCGAAGGGCGGCGTAACTAAGGATTTTTTACTCCCTTAAAAAAATCCTAGGGCCACCCGCCGGGCCCTATATTATATATTATATTTTGTTATATATATATTATATTTTGTTCATCTTATATCTAAGTACTGTAAGTAATAAATAAATAACATACAAAATTCCTAACAGATAAAATATAAACATTAGATTCATGAATGAGCTATATCATGGTTGATTCTTAATTATGGCTAATAATACTTTTTTAAATTATAACTATTTATATCAATTTACTTAAGCGCTAATCGATGCACAATATTCTTTTTTTTATCTGTCCTTTGCTATTACGAATAGATTAGATGGTTTATTAACACTTGAGCATGCAACATATAATTGTTCATGGGAGAAACATAGATGTTCTAGGTCCAAACCGCAAATGGACATATAAATATGGTTATTTGTGTTTTTTCCAAGAAACGCTCCGATTAGGAGATACAGGCCAAAAACTGAAATTATTCCGAAAATTTCGAAGTTTTTCCGCAAAAAAAAGTATTCCCGTCCGTTTTTTCGCTGGCGAACTTGGATTTACTCTACTCATACATGCCCTTACAACATATCAAAAATGCAGCGTCATCAAGCGTCACTGCTACGATCGACGCTTAATAAATAACAATGGCCGACACGTATAACTTAGGGGTATGAAACATAGTTTACATCCGACTCTCAGACCTACTGAATATAGACACAAAATTTCATGAGATTCGGTCTATTCGTTTTGGAGGAGTTCTGTTACAAACACTGTGACACGACAATTTTATATATTATATATATATATATATATATATATATATATATATATATATATATATATATATGTCATGTTACTAAGCAGGATATTGATTATCTAGGGTAAACTGTAAATAGTGGGACATGGTGTCGTCTGGAATTACTTTATCCGAAACCGCAAGGAGCTCTCACTGACACACATCTATACGATTACCAGTCCTCTGCTATATCTTGGCTCGGGTGTCTTTCTCTAATTTCCCATTCCTATCGACCAACTTCGGAAGTGTACAAGAGATTGGCTAACCAGATAGTGTACACATTTAATGTTAGTCGGAAGGAAAACTGAGGTTAAAAAAAATAGAAAAAACTTCTAAGCTCGCTTTATAGGTACAAGCCTTAACAAGAACAGTAAAGTTAGAAAAAATATATTATTTACGATACAAGAATAGATTATATAAATAAAATCTTAAATATATTACGTGAAGTTGATAAATAGCCAGTAATGTTTCACTAATTGAGACATCATATCACTACTCCTTTAATGCCCTAATGTGGCTGATGTGAAACGTACTGCATTACTTTTGTGTTATGAAATGTTAATAAGCTAATGTATTATGAAAGGATAGTCCTGGCAACCATGAGGAAGAATAACAGCCAGACGTGATATTATATTTTATTTATGTTTTTCGACTGGCTAATTGCTGATAATGCTTTTTTAAAAGGGAATACGTTAGATCAGTACATTGAGTGCTTTTGATAAATGAATTCTGAACTTCCAGAGGGTCTCGGATATATTTTAATTGCATTATTATTGAATTAATTAACAATTATTTCTCCCTTTTGCTTCCATAAGAAGTGGTGTAGCTCGTTAAGTTGCTGAACTCAACCCAAGCATTTATAACGTTGATATTCTAAAATTATGGGGATTGAACCTCCAAATCTCTTGCATGACCGTTAACTTGGATCAGTAGGGTCCCTACCAGTAGTGGGGTTTAGTTGTGTACTAAACCCAATCATTCTACAATAAACTATCCTTGAGTTAAAGAGGTTTATGGCTTTGTTATTCTAATATTCCAATTGTATATATTTTTTTTTGTTACTAAGTTTCTTGGTACTTGTATGAGTTTCAAGGTTTGTTTGTGAACACAACCCCTATAAAATCCGAAATATCTTAATCATGAAAATAAACTATTGATTAAAACCTGCTACTATACAATGTTTCCCTCAATTACTGGCCACTTGTTCAGCGAAAAGTCTTTTAATTTTCTAGTTAGGACAACAAAGATTTAAATAAGATTTGTTACTTCAATTAAAAGTTTATTTGTTTACAATGGAGGCCTCATATAAGTATTTTTTTAAACTATTATATTTTTTATTTGTATTATAATATGATTACAACTATATAATGCCTGTAAAACATTTATGAATACCCACTGATGGGGTAGAAGTTTAAAAAATCTTATTTTCCACCACAACTTTTCTTGACAAGTTTATTTTCTATCAAATCATTTAAAATATTTTGTAATGAATTGTTTTATTCGTTATTTTGCTTTCAAATCTTTGTTCATACCTGCATTATAGCAATAAGCTAATGTGTTATGAATGTCCTGGCAACCATGAGGAAGAATAATAGCCAATAGTATCTCTTCTAGTTTTTGAATAAGAGCCTTAATGAATGAGATCTCACATCCAACTTTTTTTCAGTCTTTCTACTAATGGTCTTGTTATCTGTAGCCATATTGTCTCCAGGTCATTATGAAAACGGGAATGAAGAGTACGTATGTGTTGGTTGATGGTCTTTGTCAGTACGTAGAGTTTTGTTTATGTAGCAAGGAGCTTCTGTAATTAGTCTATATTGCTTTGAAAAGACCTTTTTTGTAAGCCCTTCTTTCTGTAGCTTTGAGTCTTAGTTCCATATGGATTCAAGTTGGTATTGGTTTGTAATAACTGAATTATTTTTAGTTAAATATTGGATATTTAATTCCTACTGCTTTTGAAACCTCCACTTTTCTTTGAACTGTCTAAAAAAAATCAAGTAATTTTTTATGAGAGTCTATCATCATTTTTTCTATTATTCTATGACTTTTGATTCTATATCGAGCTTATCCAGCTAAAAAATAAATCCATTTTAGAACGTCATTTTGGATTATATATTTTCTAGTACAATGGTTATTATCATTTTTAATCGCGAGTCACTCTGAGCAAATTAAATGGAAGTTGATATATGTTGGACAGTGAGAAGGCTGCGTTCCGGCTCAAATTATAATAAGGGTTATTTAGTTAACTAACGTCGGCTAATTAGACGATACTACAGTGGGAATCCTTAATTTAGGGATTCGGGTATAACTAGGATATGGATCTTCACCGAATTCCTGACAAGTGCATGCTAAAGAATACAATTTTACGTCCTTTTCGAAGGATGGCATAACCAAGGATTTTTCATTCCCTTTTTAAAAAATCTTAGGATCACCTGCTGGACTGCAAACCCGCGACCTGGTCAAAGCAGGTCGTTATGCTAACAACTAAACTACAGGTAACTCCTACGTTAAGGCCAGTATTCCAAGGATTATTAAACCGAAATAAATCAATAAACAATGACGAAATAATTGTTCCTATACTAATATTATCTGCACCATTATTAAAATTAATTTAATGAATTGCTTAGACAGCTGTAAGCTCGCTCTTCTACTTTAGTTTAATGTATTTTATTACACTTTATCTTGTATTATCTTTGTACCTATACAAGATTTTGGTTTATCTGACTCCAATCATTAATCATTCACACTGAGGAACCATCAACGCTCGTGACGACGGTGTTGGCATACAAAAGCTAACCGACTAGCCTATTTCGTGCCCTCAATCTTCTTGGCTATGTTCTTCCCACCATTAGGCGGCAAACACATAATCTTATCATTTAAAGTCATTGACAATAAGGTGCTTTGTTCTCGGAAGTATTGAGGCCAGGAACTGTTTCAACCAAGATATTCCAATATGTGGTTTGTTTCATTTTATTTCAATCGGCTTAGACATAAAATTTCTTCCTGAAAATTTGCTAAATCTGAAGCTACAGAAGCTTAATTTATTGCATAAATTTATTACTCGAAATATGTTTATAATTATAAATATATCCAAAAATACTTTTTTTAATAACAATAATAAATGCTTTCATTAATTCGGGAGAAGTCCATTGCTATGATATGAGCTTTAGTACCTTTGGTCGATAAAAAACAGTTGGTCCATAAGACTACAATTGTTTTTTTTAATACCAGGATACTTCAGATAATATATATTTGTTCTGCTATATGTATATAAACGTTTATTATTGGATATAAACGGTATATGAATATAAAAATTAGGGCGTTCCTTTCTCGCCCGTTCTACCACTCTTTGGAACTCACTCCAACCCGGTATCCGCCATGCCTCTTCCTCATTCACATTCAAATCATAGGTTTACCTACTTCTCCTAAATTTTCAAACAGATGCTCCCTAATCTATTATAATTAATTATCCATTGGAAGTTATAGATCAGTAACTGTAAATATTTTTCACTTATTATTTTTTATAATGCTAGGTCCCCCCTCCCTCCCTCTCTCTCTCAGCTTAATTCTTGTTATTTTAGAGTTTTATTCTATTTTTTTTTTTACCAAAAAACTTTCAGTTTATATTTGTTTTCATGTACTTTGTAAATATTGGATTATTCTTATAGTGTAACCTTTGATATATATATATATATATATATATATATATATATATATATATATATATATATATATTCTTTATGTTTGTTACATATCTGTTATTCTTAAGGGATCTGGTCCCATAATAAAATTCTATTTCTATTATAGTCTATATTCTAGCTGATACTGTACTAGTTTACCTACGGGGCCCCGAGATAAAACATTAGGATTTTTTTATTTTAAATCTTCATTACCATCTTATTTTTAATTTTCAGTGAATTCTTAATTGATAATGAATCCTAATATTGGAATATTAAAGAATTATTATTAGCGTGGAATTTAATAACAATTCCTCTTTTTTTTTTAATCGTCCAATTATTGTGGAATGCCCAAGGCATGGGGGAATATTTTCTTTAAATAAATAACCTCTCCGCCCCACTCCCCTTAATTTTATAACATAAGGCAGGGAATATTTCCGAGTTATAACCCTTGATTAAGAGTAAAGTTTTGACTGAGGAAATTTAAGAAAACTTCTAAGCCCTATCAGAGGAGAAAAACTTAATTTTGACCACAGGTTTCCTATTTCTCCTTTTCCTTCTTCACTGATTTTTTTTTTCCTCAGCTTTCTTAATAAATCTTCGTCTGAAAATAACTTTTTCACCCCGGCTCTAATTTTCTTTAGGTACCTTCTCAAGGTGCAAGGTCGGGAATAAGTTGATGAAATCCCGGCCGTAGACTCGAGGCAATTCTCGCCTGTCTCTGATGTATTATTCTCTAAAAAAATTCTCAGCTCGCTTATTCATCTCGTTTCGTTCCAACTTCATGTATATTCCTAACTTGCTGTCATTTTTTTTCCCTTAAGTATAGGATGTCAGCTGTAACAATAAGCCACGTCGTTTCGTAAAATTCTGAAACTTGGAGCTTCAATGCTACAGTGGGGGTTCTAATTTTGGCAATTACAGATATGGAATCTGTTACTAGTACCGGACTAACAGATTTTTACGCCCCTTCCAAAGGACGGCATAACCAAGGATGTTTACTCCATTTAAAAAATTTCTGCCAGGCTGCGAACCTGGTATAGAAGGTTGTTATGCTAATGACTACACCACAGGCGACCGCTTGACTTAATATTTATAAAATAATTATCTATTTATGAAAGTTTAATCTATTAATTATTTGTTCTGAGTCTGCTTTAATTTATAATTTGTATTCAATGCAGGACATTTCAGATTTATTGATTATTTCCGTGAATCTAACCGTAAACGTTCCCCAAATAAATTATTAAAGCAAATTAAGTAAGAGTAAATTTATTATTCAGATTATGTTTCAATGTATTTGTACTGAGTTCATTAATTTATTAATCCCCATTGTAATTTGAGAGTATTTTTTAAATTTCTAAAATTATCTATAATTACTGAACGTCATTCTTATTATTATTAAATTAAATAGTTATCTAAAAGCTTCTAAAATATTAAAATATGTATTAGAAATATTTGGAATAATATCTATCCTATCCCTGTGATAATGCTATTTATTGAATTATACTTAATTTGTTATTTGAGTTTTTTTCTCACCATCTGGACATCTCACATTGACAGTTATCATATTATTCCTTGATTCTATTAATCAATAAATTATAAAAAGAAAAAAACTAAACCACCTAGGGCTGATTCTAAGCCAGCGCTTGTGTAGGGAGTTGATTTGGCCGAAATAAACCCCAACCGTTTTCCTTAATAAAGCTACCCACCTTATGTTGGCTGGGTGAGCCCAAGAAGGTTCTGCAGATCTCACAAGATCGGTCTATGTCCGTTAGCAGATTAAATACATTTTTGCCATGCTTGCTTCGAAACTCAGCCAGCGAAGAATCTCTGGGCCATAAAAATATCAGGAAAACAAATTTGTAATTGTTTTAATTCAAACGTAGTTTTCTTGCGTTTTTTATTAACTTGTATATTTGCTGCAATACAGCATTTTAAAATAATAGTCATGTTTATATATCAACTGTTGTCAGTTCCCACGTTTTTGAATAGTCAAGATTTGTTATAAATTAATTGCTGAGTTGGTTATTATGTTGATCTCACGTGTGGATGTTGATTTTTTTTCTGCTATATGTAAGTAAACATAATAATAATATTGATAGAATATATACAAATAGAATAAACATAAAAGTTATGCTAATAATTGCTATTTATCCAATATCAGTTGCTATTTACCATAACGGGCACCTGTTTCATAGAGTATTACTTTGTAACAAATTATCAGTTTATTTTAGTGTCTATTGATCACGATATAATTCGGTTTTAAATATCCTCCTCGTTCGTGTTTAAATAAAAAATAAAAAAATAAGTCATTTAGATTTGTTTGGTATAAATAGCTGTTTGTATTTCTGGTGTGGAATTTGTTTAAGGCATTAAATTTGTTTAAACTTCACATTTCTACAATACAAATAGCATTTCCGACTGAAACGATTTATTACCGCATGTATTCATAATATAAGAGGAAAGTAAATAGGTTCTCGCTGTGTTTTATTATATTTGACATGTTTTAATTACATTCCTGAATCCTCTGTGATTATTTGCCTTGTCATCTGCTGATCTTTCCATGTTTATTGAACAAACTCACGTTTGTTCATTGTTATTCATGAACGAGTATATTTTTCTCGCAATTCCAAGAAAAATCTCTAGGTTTCAACCTTTATTTAGGAGCTTAAAAAAAAAAAATATATTCGGTTCAATGAATCAAGTCTGCATTACGAACAAAAAACCGCATTAAAAAATGTAATTGACTTCAAAAAAGCCTCTTGGTTTAGGCTTATAAGGAAGGTCAATAATTAAATAAGAAGGAACAAAAAAATACATTTCTCTGAGTAATGGAAACTTAGGGAGACTTTGTTTAAGAAGAAGCAATTAGATGTGGTGCCCATGGGAGTGAATTCTCTGAATCTCTTCTCTAACATACAATGGAATTTTAATTTAAAATTCAGCTTAATTTTGTCTTTCTTATTATGAAAAGGAAACCTAAACGAAAACCATTATGTGTAAAAGGAAAGATGTATTTAATAAAAAACTTAAAAGTTACATACATCGCAAATAAAAAGATGGAAGAGACAAGTACGGTTTCAGTTATTGACCAAAAATGTGTTTCTGTTTTAAGGGCATCGGAAGCCATTTAATTAAATTAATTCTTGAAGTTCGATGAAATAATATTGAAGTGTAAAAAACGAAACAAAAAAACATTACATGTACAATTGTTTTTTAGATACGGCTTTAAAGGAAAAAAAATATATAAACGACATGTTACATTACTTGTATATATATCTTGTTATATTCATTATATATATTATGAATCATTAAACGAACTGGACATTTTTTTAAATTTGTATCATTTTTATCATCTGAAATGTAATTACATTTTTTTTCATAATTAAAATTTTTATAAAATTGTTTCATGATTAAAACGTACTTATATAAAATGGTCTAAGATTTACGATACTGTAAAAAATAAATATCGAATACAAAAGTTAATAAAATGCCTTCATATGTGAACTAATAGTTTATAAGGAAGATCAAAATAAAACTTAGTTTAAACATTTAAAATAAAATGTAATAAAAAACTGTATAAAATTGACATATAAGATATAAAAATTATTAAACCGATTATTTTATTTATAAATTTTAACGCAAATTAAGAATTTCATCTCAATTTTCTGTAATATATTACGATTGGGCGGGCTTGATAGTTCGCCCAATATAAAATTGCTAGGCGATAAAAATATTACAAAAATTAATTGAAACAAGGAATTGATATCCAGTAGATCTGAGAAGTCTGTCTTCCAAAACTTATCAATTCTTCAGAGAAACTATCATCACTGGCCTGCAGATTAGGTACAATTATTTCATACTTTCCATCGAATATCAGGAATTACTACATTGGACTGTACCGAAGCATTTCTAATTTGGATGAAAGCTGTGAACACTTTACCGTTCACTTGAAAGCTTTGAGAATCGATTGTTCTTACTTGGTGTTGGAGCAGCCTAGTCTTTCACTCCAAATAAGTTTGTAATCATTATCATTTCTTCGGCTAAGGAGCGAGCTGCTCATCACGTAGGGCACTGAGCTCCTGATCTTTTGATCCCGAGTTGGGAATCTGCAGAAGACCATAAATGATGTCATCAGCCTGTGGAATCCGGATGCACTCCAAGGGCTCGCTCAGCCCCTTTAATTGAGGGAGAAATTTATCACCTGAATGTGATCTGAGCAAAATCAGCTCTTTGGGCAATCATTGGTTTAGAATTTTATTCCTGTCTCTAACAAGTACTCAATCCGGGATTCTTCATGGGTTACGCTGGTTCAGAATTTATTATTATTTCTTTTACAGAGTTGATTCTGAAGATTTATTTATTTTTTACATACATTTTATAAGTAATGTTCGTTAGTTTATTTTTTAACATCACTTTTTTGCCCATATTGATAATCAGATGATGCTACATACAGAGGAAGTCCTAAATTTTGCCTATCCAGGTTTGATTAGAATAAGGATCTTTCACGAGTACCTGACAACGCAACGGGCCGAAAAAGCCATATTATGCCCCTTCAGAAGGACGACATAACGAAAAATTGTTTACCCCCTTTAAACAACCCTAGGGACTCCTGCCAAGCTGCGTACACACGATCTTGAGAGGTTGTCACAACATCTGATCATTATTTTTTCTATTTTGTCTGTATGAGTACCAACTGTACAGATTATGTGGTACTTATATAGTGTGCAAACATGTGTTAAGCACACATATTTTTACCGAAAAATATAGTTTTCTTCCATTTTACAACCTTATATTTAAAACTGCTTTTGATTTAAATTTGGCTTCATATTTAATACATTTTTCTGCGTTTAAATATATAATTAGATTTGATGTAAGGATAGAGATACTTGGGGGTGCAGTCAATTAAAACAACATAATAAGTTCATACTTATTTATTGTGTTCCCACGTTTCGAGCTTCATTGTAGGTCATCTTCAGGGCAAATATACCGAGCGGCTGCGAGGAAGGGCAACTGAGTCGGCAGTGGGCAGCCGCTCGGTATATTTGCCCTGAAGATGACCTACAATGTAGGTCGAAACGTCGACTCACAATAAATAAGTATGCACTTATTATGGTGTTATAATTAGATTTACTTTTAGATCTAGGAAAGTAAAAACAAGTTGAGAAATATTGTATTAAAGAAATCACTCAGAACACTTCATCAACTCTGGCTCCTTAGCTCCCAAATCGTCTTCGTGATTTCACTATGTTTTTCCTTCCATCCTTTCGTGCAAGCGGCTCTTTTTAGGTGCTCTTCCTGTGAACTCATAGATTTGTAGTAGTTTAGTTTCAAATTAGCCTTCAATGATGAACCCTGTGTAATATCGGCTCTTATTGGCTGAATTGCATTCTCTACGTGTATGTCACTTACACTATTATACTATACTATTTGTATATTATTAATAATAATTTGAACACAGAATTTTGTAAAAGGGATATAAGAAAGTACAAGATGCTTTCGACGCCCTAATAGTAAGATTATTAACACTCCAGTCCCTGAAATATGACTATCTCTTTGAGAGAAGTCCAAGGACGACTTTAATAGTGATCTATCGATGTTCTCTGCTATTAGGACATGGCTTCGGGATTTCGGACAATACCTCGAAGGCAATGAAAGTCACCTTTTTCTTGTCCAAGACAGGCCGACGATTCAAGATGACGGAGTTAATGCCGTGTTAAAAATATTGCATTGTTGTAGGAGTGTCATTCATGTCGTCCTTTCTTCGGTAGCAGAGGTTGGATGTAGTGTGGGAAAAGAACCCTTGGCTGCCGACTACCGACTACCTAGCGATCCGCACGGGCCACCGGCTAAATCCTCCTTCCAAAGTGTGACAGTGACTTATGAACCAACTCTCCAAGCTTCATTCATCTGTATCGGGTTTCTAAATCTTTCATAAATCTATATATTAATACACTAGAACGAACGTATTTTACCTTGATAACCAGAAAGTTGTCTCATAAAATAGGCGGTATTCGATTGACTCTGCGTTTATCGACCGTTTGTCATTCCGATTGTCAGTCTATTCAAAGTCTAGAAGATGAAATATATAGGGATATTTTTTAAATCCAAGATTCAGGTCGTATTATTAGTTCCAAATTATCAAAAATTTAATTTTTAGGAGCTTTCATAATTTCGAATTTAATTTTAACTCTGCAGGGTTCTGAAATTTTACTGGAGGAAGTTCTACTATTATGAGGAAATGTCTCTCTGTAAGCACAAAGCAACTTTTTTTGTCTTATTAAAGTGAACTCAAAGTCATAAAAATAAAATCATAAATAAGTATTGTTTAAGATCCTTTGATTAAAACTATTTTTTGTATTAATTATTTATGTTTATTGCTTGCTTGTGATAGATATGGTGACATAAATATTCAGTACGTATAATATTTTTATTCTATAAGAATGACTTACGATGCCTCAGAAATTCGGCCGAAACTTCGGATTAATAATAAAAAATTATTATTCTAATTACTCATTCCATCACTTGTATTACATGGTATATTACATATTGCCAGGTAAAATTATTTATTTATATTTTTAAAGTAAAATAAGAAATGTTTTTCAATAATATTCGTTATTCCTTTATACGAATCATTGATAGCGCCAGCTTTTTCATTTTTCTAGTAGTTTCTACGATTACTATGATTACAATAAAAAATTATCTCGAGTTTCCCCAACTTCGACACAAGTGTTCCTTGACGTGTTACAGAAAATCTGTTATGAAATCACCACATATATAACTTGTATTATCATTGTTTTTTGTAAGCAATCGTATAGATATTACACTCAACCGCCAGGTTTTTCCCAAACTTAGATTGCTTACTTCATAGAGACTGGGTGAACCCTTGGAGGGATTGTAGATCCAACAGGATCCATCCGTGACAGTTGGTTAAATAATTTATCTGCCATTGGCGGACTTGAATAAGGAATCCTTCAGCTTAGCAACTCAGCAACTAACATACTTAGCCATGAATGAAAAATAAAATAAAAATATGTAAATTGGTTTGAGAAATCCACTATTCACAGATGGTGCGACCTGTGGTCTACTGGTTAGCATAACAACCTACTAAGCCCAAGGTCGTGGGTTTGTAGTCCGGCAGGTGGCCCTAGGGTTTTTTTAAAGGGATAAAAAATCCTTGGTTATGCCGTCCTTCGGAAGGGACGTAAAAATCCCTATCCTAATTAAAGCTGAATCGGCAAAATTTAGAGCTCCCACTGTACCATCGTTCGATTAGCCATAGCAGCATGAAGTGGATAAAGAAAGTACTATTCACAGATAACTGTTACCATTTAGTATACTCTAATTTAGTGTATTTTATTTGTTATATGTATGTATTGTAAAACTTATTGAAAAAAATGATGTTTATAAAATTGGGCCAACCACACACGAAGACACAATTGTACAGGGAGCGCTACAATTATATAGAAAAAAATTGTTTTCGAATTCCTAGCTATGTAATTGTTTTCAATTACACTTTCTTGACGAAGAATCCTCACACAATATCCACAGGACACAATGTCCAGAACGTGGATGAGAATATAAGAAACAAATGGCCGATCTAGTGCTGGTTTGATCTGATTCTCTCCGCTTCGTGTGTGGCTGCGACATCGAGCCACACCCGCTGCAGAGAGGTCTGTTATTATCGGTATTAGCGCGTTTATCTGGCTATCAGGTTCAGGTACCGGTGCCTCTGAGGGCCAGGTACATTGGCCCTAACCCTTTGTCAACCGACAGGCCACAAACTCTCCCTTTCAACTAGTTTATATGTGCCTATATCTATGATACACCACAACAGAGAAGTGTTGACCATGTTTAAAAAAATATAATTAACCCTATTGGATCAGCCGGAATTCACACGCTGAGAAACCGAGGAAACCGTGTTTACAAGATTAATCGGGTTATCAACCATCGGGAATGCTGTCAGTCTAATTGATCATATGGGGACCCATTAGCGTGCCAGGATACGACCTGATGTTACTCTTGCTCGAATACAGCTGCGAATTCCGGGATGGAGTTTCAGTTGCAAATGTCATCCCTCATAAAAAAAAGTTGTAACACGGTTCAGTATTTATTTTTTACAAAAGGTGCAAAATAATCAACTATAATAAAAACTATAATCCTGTTTTTAAATAATTACAAAATATATCATTTCATCAAGAGCTATAATTTTAATTTATTACTCTAATGAGTAAGAAAATGGTCCAGGTGGAAGTCAAAAATTTATTAAATAGGGAGATCCGTTAATTGGCCAATTCGTGATATAAGCCCAATATTATTTAAGATTATTACTCTTATTAATGGTTAATATAATTGAAGTGTTAGCATCTCTAAGGTTGAAATGGACTTGTAAAGTTTTTAGGGTTTCGTCATTCTTCTCTTCTTTATCTTCCTCCTTAATTTTTGGGCTTAGTGTCGAACGATTTTCTCAAA
The DNA here is from genome assembly GCA_037127475.1 of Arma custos. NCBI lineage: Eukaryota > Metazoa > Arthropoda > Insecta > Hemiptera > Pentatomidae > Arma > Arma custos. Next base: position 24,135,334 of record CM073762.1, read on the forward strand.
AGTAAATAAAAATGCTGAGGTAGACTGTGAAGTAGATGGGATTATTGCGTGATGGTAGCTCTCAAGGATTTAAGCTCAGTTAGTTGTCCATTGACAGTAGTTTTTCGCGTTCGTTTAGCATTTTAATTGATTTTATTTTTTTTAACAATCGAATCACTATTTACTAATTCTGTTTCAACTATCGTTTATTTTATCTCTTTCATTCTCTCTCCCTGTCTTTGCTTTGTCTCAATCTTTGCCAAATTGTGCCCGTTTTTCTCTTTGGTCTTTCTCGAAGACCCGGAGCATTCTGAGATTCCAGCCTAATTAAAGAACGTCCTGCAATACCACTATTTGATGTCCATTTCAGTATCCTTAAACACTTGTTGGAAATTTTCAGTTTTTTAAGATACGTGAATACCCGTTTTGTCATTCTGCGTGGGTGCACTCAGAACTGAATTCTGCGTTTTCTCATTGCATCTGCAATATTATCTATTTGCGTGTAGAGTTCCTGGCGTCGTCTATGATGATCTCCTTCTTTATTCGGTTAATAGCCAATTACTATAGTTACTTTTTAATGTAAATACATCAAATATCGCGAGGGGTCAAACCGCCCCTACAAAACGTGGATATCTGCTCCTCGGAACATGGCTACGCCGATAAAGCAACGATACTGGTATTCATTCTGTTACTGGTATCGGTATCAGTTCCGCAAGTTGTCACTTCGAGTTGAGCCTCAACAAGTTTTAACTATTTATTCGTTCCATTTTTAATATTCTCCAAAAATAAAAATTATCGTGAGCTGTACTGTGGAAAAAGTAATGTAATTTTGGAAAATGCGTATGTTTCGGTAATTATTTCATCAAAAAATGAACGTTTCAACAAACATATACTATCTATAATTCAAAATGCTAGTTGAAACGTTTATTTATTTATTAACTGATACCGAAATATACACATTTACTTTTTTTCTATACTGAAACGCAGGATAATTTGTATTTTGGAGAGTATTAAAATGGAAGCGAATGGATAGTTAAAACTTGCTGTGACACAACTCGAAGCGACAACCTGTGGAATTGATACCCTGCAATAAAATATACATTACTATATGAGGAAGAACATGATCCGGGTGGAGGTAAAAAAGAATTGCTCTTGAGGAGAGCCAATGATTATTTTAATTTTAATATTTACCATGTGTAATTTTTACTGCCTATATTTTGCATATTTAGCCCTGAAGAATACCTGCAATGAGCGCCGTTAGCTCCTCAATAAACAGGTCTCCCTACTTAAGAGCAATTATTTTGACCTCTACCCAGTCTATTTTCTTCCTCATATATATTGCTTCGCTCGCGTGGAATTTGGTCTGCCACATAAAATTTCGTGAAAGATCATTTGAAATAAATAATTTAATTACTTTTTTAATATATAGTTACTCGTACATCCAAAATTTCAGATGCCTAACTTCAAAACTGACGGATTCTACACAACCTTTGAACCCCTATTATATTAAAGAAGAAACCCTTTGGGGAATTATCCAAATTTCTTTCTTAAACTATACAAAGAACCTATCTGCAAATTTCAAGATGCTAAGCTCCTGATTTGTCTTTAATTATGTACTATAAGAGGGGGTACATGCCCCCGTGCCCCCACATAAATCTGCCTTTGCTATAGCCTATGATGTATAACCTATTTTACTCAATAAGTTTTCATCCAAATCTGTCGATTAGTTTTTGCGTGAAAGAGAGACAAACATACAAACTTTTACATTTATAATATTAGTAAGATTAGTAGGATATCAAAACAAATAGTTTCACTCCTGTCCTTTCTGTTATTTTAACAACTATTATCATGTGATTTGCATTTAATTATGTACTATAATGGATTCTCTACAGTACCTAAAACACTGTCGGAGGGGGGCACGTGCCCTCGTGCGCCCCCCCCCCCCAAATTCCTCGCTTGCTATAGCCTATGTGATATTCTGATGTATAACGTATATTACTGTAAAGTTTCATCCAAAACTATCCAGTAGTTTTTGCGTGAAAGAGAGACAAACATACAAACTTTCACATTTACAATATTAGTAAGATATAAGGTCAACTAGTGTTATTAAAGATACATTATTATCATTGTACTAAAAGAAAAGTGTGTATCGATAATTAGGCGTACTACTTTACTTCATGATCGATAGTTGGATTAAGCGATCGACCTTTTACCCTAATCTAGTTTTAGTTTCCATCAAGTATTCAGAATTATTATCAAGCCTTTTATTGTTATTATTTTTTTTTATACGGTCGAGTTGCTATGGGATACATCTGTTTCAACTGTCCTTTTCTCTTCTTCCATTCTTTCATTCTGTCCCCGTTTTTTTGCTTTCTCTTCTGCATCCGAATCGGAGGCCTTTTCAGTTGTATGTTCGTGTAGAGTTCCTGAATGTTGCGTCGTCTATAATCGGTTTTTTCAACATCTTTCTCTCCGTGATTTCTATATCCCACACCATAATCTTCGCCTCTGGGCGGATTACTGTTGAGTAGTGAATTTTAAGTAAAGTACAAAGAGATATGGAATATCATTAGTGAGGCAGCTTCCATGACTGATATATTATGTTTTATTATTATTAGTTTTACTAGTTTTCAATATAAATTGCTCCAGCTTTGTTATCCGAGTAATACAATAAATCGAGGTTGAAATTCCATTTATTTACCCTGCGTAGTGTGTATGACGGCGCAAATACATTAGGGAAGATTGTCCTGACATTTGGCGGTATCAAAGTTAAGCATTCATTGGGAAGTTTGATTACAGGAACGGGACGGATGGCCACATCAATCAGGCAATGTCACCAGTTCCCCTTTCACCATGTAGTTCATATTCGATGTCTGTCAGGTCATGTCGAAAACTACAGGTAAATGAGTAATGAGCCTCGGCTATAATGAGTTAGGGCTGCTTTTGTGACAGCTCATAATGATTCAGTTTAAACATTTTATCAGCGAATCTACAGAGGGTATTTCACTCCCTCAAATCTCTCTTGTAAATATTTAATAATTAATATGTATTAATTCATAAGCTAAGGTAAAATAAGAGCTAATTTCGGTAACCTGGTGGATGAATGTTTTAATCCAGAGGGTCTGAAAACTTTTAGCCAGTTTCACACCCTGACAAGGTCAAGTCCCATGGGACGTGACTAGTCATGGCAAAAAAATCGATAAATCGATGTTTGAAACCATTGAAAGTCAATAATCAACGTAACACCCGTACAAAAATTGATGTTTCCTCCTTTTTTTTTTTATAATTAAAAAAATTATATTTATTGAAATTTACAACTGCAATATAAAACAACAAGTAAATAGAACGAATGATACATAATGACATGCAATAAAGTAGTAAAACTACTCAGTGGTAGAACTACAATAATGAGTTCAACTCATTAGGTCATCTACTTTTCAGATTCATTGGAATACTGAAAAATATTATACTAATAATAGCTAGATATAAATCTGATGGGTTTGAGTAGAAATAAAGTTTGTCGTATCGGATTCGACCCAAGATGACCATAGATGTGACAGTTAGATCATTATGGATGACTTTATACGTAACAAAGTAAGGAGCATTGAGGATGTTACGAAGGATTTTGGATGGTATGATTGGATAAGCGAATAATTCGATAATTATTGTATAAACTAGAAATCTTCAAAAAAGTACAGATGCAGGAATAGCTCCAGGAGGATGTGCACCATCCGTGGCTACTAACAGATTAAATCATTTATTTGTTACAACCGGATTCGGAACCAGGGCTTTCGAGCACTCAGCGCAGCGACTCACCACCCTACCATTGAGCTTTCACACTTCCTTTTATTATTATTAACAAAACCAAAATTCGTAAAATCCTCAATCCTCCTTACTTTGTTACGTATAAAGTCATCCATAATGATCTAACTGTGACAACTATGGTAATCTTGGCCCGAATCAAATATGGCAAACTTTATTTCTACCCATCATGTTTATACCTAGCTACTCCTTCAGTACTCTGATGAATCTGAAAAGAAGTTGGCCTGGTGACCTGATAAGTTGAACTCATTATTTTAGTACTACCACTGAGTAGTTTTACTACTTGCCTTTATTATCCTGAAGATATCTAAGGGACTAAGGCTTAGGACTAAATCTATGGATCTATTTAGGACAGTCCTGGACTGTTCAGAAATAATTTATCTGGTACAGCTGGATTTTTACCCGAGGCCCTAACTCTCTTCAATCTGAGCTACCTTTATTATCCCCCCCCTCTCTCTCTCTCTCTCTCTCTCTCTCTCTCTCTCCCTCTCTCTCTCTCTCTCTCACCCCCTCTCTCTCTCTCTCTCTCTCTCTCTCTCTCTCTCTCTCTCTCTCTCTCTCTCTCTCTCTCTCTCTCTCTCTCTCTCTCTCCCTCTCTCTCTCTCCCCCTCTCTCTCTCTCTCTCTCCCTCCCTCCCTCCCTCCCTCCCTCCCTCCCTCTATCCCTCTCTCCCTCTCCCTCCCTCCCTCTCTCTCTCCCTCCCTCTCACTCACTCTCTCACTCTCTCACTCTCTCTCTCTCTCTCTCTCTCTCTCTCTCTCTCTCTCTCTCTCTCTCTCTCTCCCTCTCTCTCTCTCCCCTCTCTCCCTCTCCCTCTCTCTCTCTCTCTCTCTCTCTCTCTCTCTCTCTCTCTCTCTCTCTCTCTCTCCCCCCCCCCCTCTCTCTCTCTCTCTCTCTCTCTCTCTCTCTCTCTCTCTCTCTCTCTCTCTCTCTCTCTCTCTCTCTCTCTCTCTCTCTCTCTCTCTCTCTCTACTTATTATACATTTAAATCGTGTTTGCGTTGAGAAGATCAAAATAATAGGTTCAACAAGGTGGCTAGTCGGTAGAGTGCTGTTAGAAAAACTCTATTATAAAAAAAAAAGGCGTTGTCTCCCGTCCTTCCTTCATGCTCTGTTGCTTTTAATATTTTTCTTTAATCTCCAAGATTAAATATCATTTTGATGGCGGGTGGGCGCTGAATATCCAATCTCGTACGTAGGCTGTTCAGATCTTCTCGACGATTAAGAGATTAGGTGAACACACTTGCCTGGTTTTTTTGAGTCTTATTTCAGGAAAACTCAGTGAAAAGACAATGCCTTTTGTAAACATTCCAGCCCATCTGTTCAAATCTGAGTAAAGGTTAACTGCAATTAGTCGGAGTTCATGGCAAGTATAGTTATTGCCTGTCCCATTCTTGCTATCATACATACCGAAAATGGCACCTTACATATCTTAATAGGCTTATTCTAATATAGCTAAAAATAAGAATATAGATTATATATATATATATATATATATATATATATATATATATATATATATATATATATATATATATATATATATATATATATATATACAGTCCCTGGCCATATTAATGTGACCATAGATTCGTTCTTGTTACATGTTTGCATTATCTTTTTGTAGGCGTAATGATGTAAATCGAGTTTAAATATTAGTTTTATGGGTAAGTTAGTTATCTGATAATAATATGAAATCGAAAAAAATAGTTTCGAATATAAATCTTTATTTTTTTTAAATATTTTGTGGTGTCACCCTATTTACACCCTATTTTACATATTGATGAAAAAAACCCTATCAAAGTAGTTAAAATATACGATACAAATAATAAACTTACCGAGGCCGACTTAATGTATATATTTAATGAAAAAGAAACAATAAATCCACTAACATTTCAAACACAAATTATGCACGCCGTCACTCGTAAAACGAAATGGCTGTACTAAAACCAATGCTTACCTGTACTAAAAAAAAAAATAAATTAAAAACTTATAACAGTGTTGCTATTACTTAAAACAGCAATTTATTAAGACACGCGAAAGTATATAAAAAAAATTAGGAAAAACAAAAAGAAAATAATCATTAGTGGTGGTCACACATTAATATGGCCAGGGACTGTATACATATATATATATATATATATGCTACCTTCACAAGAAGATGTATCCTCAATCAGAAAAATAATCACTCTGGTTGCATGAAAATCCTCATGCAATTGGTCAGCATCTTGTGCTATCATTGACTGCATCCCCTGACCAATTCAATCCATCATAAAAAATTAAGTTGTAACTCAAAGACTGACTTGATTGTTTAATGTATGGGAGAGTTTAATTTATAAACTCTTTGCACTATTTTATGTCTTGTCCGTCCCATTTGGGAGTTGGAAATCCACGCCCTGGTAGAAGACCTCAATCCGTTGGGAGTTTGGCTATTTTTCCAATAAACTGTCGAGCCGTTGGAGATCTATGCCACAGTGGTTCCTTTCCTTTTCATTAAAAGCGTTGTAAAGAAAGTCGAAGAGGTGAACAATTTTTAACTTCGCCGCCTCCTAGGATCCCGTGGCCTTTCCTTATTGGACAATATAATTCATAGTTGACAACTCGCTAATTCTCTCAGCCTTATTTCTGTTTAGCTTTTAGGGCCAGTTTTCTAACTTATAATTTTTTCAATAAATCTTCTATATAAAGCTCAAAAGTTTGATTTGTGTAGTTTACGTTTTGTAATATTTGTCAAGAGTCTAATATTAATGAGTAGATCTTACAGTTTGTAATGTTTCACTTCGTTTATTCAATTTTTTATTTATTTATTTCAAAACAGTGAATCTTTGAGAATCTTATACTTAACACTCCATTATCATGTAAAAAAAATTAGTTTGTTTAAAAAATATATCTATGATTTATCTCTCAGATACTTTGATGGTTATATGTATTTTTAATAATTACCCTGTATAATTTCAATTTGTCTGTGTTTTTTATGTTTAGGCCTTAAGAAGATTTGCAATGTGGTTGGAAACGTTGAAACTTTTCATTAAACAGTTTATTTAAGAATTTTGTTTTACCTCCACCCGGACCATTTTCCTCCTATTTTTACATTTTATGTTTTTTTTAAAAACTATTTTATACTTAGTAAGGATAGAGATAGTTGGGGGTGCAGTCAATTAAAACACCATAATAAGTGCATACTTATTTATTGCGTGCCGACGTTTCGACCTACATTGTAGGACATCGTCAGGGCTGTGAGAGAAAACAGACAAAACAAAATAACTATAAAATTACATTATAGTACCAAGAAAATAATAATAGTAATAGAAAACTAATATTAGTAGAGTAACAGAAAAGTTGAACGAAATAGTGATGGAATAATATGAATAAAAATTATCTAAGAATAAATGTACAGAAAGGTGATAATGCAAATAAAATACAAAGAGAAAAAGAAAAAAGGAAATAAATTGGTAGACAGAATGAAAAAGGAATTACAAAATGAAAAAATAAAAAATAATATGGACATAACAAGGTGAGATATAAGAGGGAGATATACAACTATGTAAATATTTTGGGGGTGAAGGGTAGCTACAAAGCACCCAGGGAGATAGGCATCTCTCAGTCCGATTGGTCTTGGCTTCTGAGAAATTTTTATTAGTACCAGAACCCATGCGAGGTGAAGAGCCTCGTCCTGCACGTGGTACCCCTGCACAGTGGGGAGTTCCTCCTCACTGACGAAACCCATCGGAACTAGACTGGGAAGTCGATAAACATCCCCCAATCCAGGCGGAACTGCATAGGCTATTGGATGAATGGCTGAGGGTGATTCAGTCCTACTATGCGAACTCCGGACACCTGGGCGACCTCCGGTTTCAATAAATGCCTTCCTATAGTAACAAGGCTCTGCTATAGGTGACCTTTTATTACCTTTGCTACTCGTGGGAACAAAATGAACCCAAATTATACAAATTTTAAAATAAATGAGGACTCCATGGAGTCAAATACGACTGACTCGTCAGTAATTAGCCAATCGGTCTCTGAACTGATGGCTAACCTAGAACAAGAGGTCTCAGACCTCGCAGAGGAAAGGGAACCACCTGCACAGCAGCTGGCAACCACCTCTGAGATCAATATAAACAAACTTCCAGACGAAGTCTGGAAGAACATGACGCATAGCCAGAGGAAGAACTTTCTACGGCAAAAGAAAAAGGCGACTCCCACCGAAACTCAACCCTCAACATCCAAGGATGAGAGGAAGAGAGGTAGGGAGAAGCAGGAGACTCCTTCACCTTACAAAACGGTGAAGAAACCAAAAATGGACTATAGTGGAGCAGCTGCAAGCATCAAGGTTGCAGTTGCCCACACAGATTATCCTCATCAGAAACTGAAGGATGAAGATTTTCAGGGCCTTATGCTCAAGCTCCTGAAAAGAATGAGGGAGAGGAAGGTTGAACAAACCCCCGTCGGCTTCAACGGCTACTCCCTGAGAGACGGAGCACTCGTGGTGAACTGCAAGGACGAGTCCACCAGGGAGTGGTTCGTTAGTAATATTGCGGAGCTCTCCCCATGGGAGGGAGCACCGCTGAAAACCTGCGACCCCAAAGAACTTGAGGGTTTCAGGAAGATAGGCACCTTCATACCAAACCCAGTGGAAGGTATTAAGGAATGCCTACAGAATCTGCAGGTACAGAATACGGGTCTGCAGACTGAAAGATGGAAGATTCTTGGTAACAAGACCCATAAACATGGGATGTACTTTGTGGCATCCATTCCCGAATCTGTGGCCAAAGCCATTGAGGAGAAGAATGGAAGAATCTACCACGGGTTCCACAACCTTCAGGTAAAATTCTTTCCAGGAAAAGACGCACCCACACCGGAAACAGCTGTGGATGATATGAAGACTGGTGAAGAGGTGGGAAAAACAACGGGTGGTGAGGGTGCGGCTGTCTCGGCGGCTGGCGTCACCGTGCCCGGATCCACTTCGGGCCAAAGTGTATCTGTCACTGCCAAGCTTGGTACCAGGCGGCAACGAACGGAGCACGGAGGCAGGAGGGATTACGGGGCGGGGCGTCAGGCCGTCGGCGCGGCCGGGCCCGTATGCCGCAAACCGTCCCCGGGCAGTGGAAAGGAGGAAACTCCACCACATCCCGGGGGTGATCCCCCCTCATCACTATGATCAAGCTGCTGCAGATAAATCTCCATCACTGCAGGGCAGCCAGTGGAACTCTGCAGCAATATGTGGTAAGTCATGGCATTGATATTATACTTATACAAGAGCCGTGGATTAACAAAAATAGCAGGATTGCAGGACTGGGCCTGAAGGGATATAGACTTATCCAAGCAAACTGCCCAAGGCCCAGAGCCTGCATCCTTGCAAAAATAGAATTAAATTGTTTTCCAATGTGGTCATTATGTTCCAGAGATTCTGTGGCAGTAATGATCAATTTAGGGGGCCAGGAAGTCATCCTGGCCTCATTGTATCTCCCATTTGAGGAACAAGTCCCAACGACCTGCCTTGAGAGTATAGTTGACTATCTCAAAAGACAGGAAACGATGGGAATTATTGGGGCGGACGCCAATGCCCATCATAACATCTGGGGCAGCAGTAACACTAACCGTAGAGGTGAGTCCCTTTTGGAATATTTGCTAGTTAATAATCTAGATATAGTTAACAAAGGTAACACACCAACCTTTGAAATTTCTAACAGACAGGAGGTCATAGACCTCACTCTGAGCTTTAAATCAACTAGAATGATAAATATTACAAACTGGCATGTCTCTAAAGACTTTTCCAGTTCTGATCATAAATATATTAGGTGGGAGCTTGAGGCTACAATCTCAAAGCCTGAAACCTATAGAAATCCCAGAAATACAAATTGGGAAGGCTTTAGGACAAATCTTAAAGACTTAATTAAAGAATGTCCCCGTTTGGCTTCTAATACCTACCAGCTGGAGTTCTTAAATGGACTACTGACTAAGGCACTTATCACTGCATTCAAGGATAACTGTAGAACAACCACTAAAGGGTCAAACTGCAATGTACCCTGGTGGAATATGCAGTTAGAGAAGTCAAGATCTAGAACCAGAATACTTTTCAATAAAGCAAAAAGGACTGGTGAATGGATCGAATACAGACACGCTCTAACTGAATATCATAACCTCATTAGGAAAGCCAAACGGAACTCATGGAGACAGTTCTGTGAAGAAATTAATAATACGAATACATGCGCTCGCATGAATAAAATACTTTCTAAGAGCAACTACTGTAATACAGTGGGCTCCTTAAAGAAACCAAATGGAGATCCCATGAACATTACAGAATCTATAACTGCTATGCTGGAATCGCACTTCCCGGGGAGCAAGCTCACAACCTCGGATACGAAGGTTTACCTCCCTGAGGATAGGTGCAAACCGGACTGGACATCAGTCCGTGAAATCTTCAATACCAGCGCCATAAAATGGGCAGTTAGAAACCTCAAGCCGTACAAAACACCAGGCTTTGACGGAATTTATCCTGCCATGCTAAAAGAGGGTCTTGAAATCATCTTAGGCAGGCTCTCCACTCTATTCCAGGGCTGTTTGGCCTTTAATTATATCCCAACAGCTTGGAGAGAAGTTAGGGTCACATTTATTCCCAAACCAGGGAAAGAAACATATGATGAACCCAAATCATATCGCCCCATTTGTCTTTCCTCATTCTTGCTGAAGACAATGGAGAAAATTCTTGATAGATATATCAGGGACAAACATCTTAGTGATGGATTAGTAATGTTGCATCAACATGCATACAGAGAGGGAAAATCTTGCGACACTGCGCTGCATGCAGTGGTGGACCAGATAGAAGATGCTCTGCAGTGGAAACAAATCGCGCTCGGAGCATTTCTAGATATAGAGGGAGCATTTGACAATACCCCTACTCATATATTAACTAATGCCCTACTAAGGCACGGCACTAGACCAAACATTGCTAATTGGGTCATTGCCATGCTAAAGAATAGGGTCATTCAAGCCAATATGGGCAATTATCACCTAAAGGTTAAAGCAGCCGCAGGCTGCCCCCAAGGAGGTGTCCTTTCCCCACTCCTATGGAACCTGGTAGTGGACGAACTACTACACCTCCTAAATGAGGCGGGTTTCCAAGCGATAGGCTATGCAGATGACATAGCAATTATAATCAAGGGCTTTGACCAACAAACTATTTCAGAGTTGATGACAATGGCACTAAGAATGGTGGTGAGATGGTGCATGAGAGTAGGATTGAACATCAATCCTAATAAAACGGTAATTGTACCTTTTACAAACAAAAGGATATTGAGGGAACTCAACCCCCCTAGGATGAAAGGGATGAGTATTCCATTCAGCAAGAAGGTTAAATACCTCGGTGTTATTATGGACAGTAAATTAAACTGGAATGAACATATCGACTATGTTACCAAGAAAGCCACAAGAATTCTGTGGACTTGTAAGAGCCTATGTGGCAACAAGTGGGGAATTAGCCCCAAGATGGCCCGTTGGATGTACACAGCAATAGTTAGACCTGTGCTAACCTATGGCTCAATAGCCTGGTGGCACAAAGCTGGTATCCAACAAAATAGATCAAGGTTGGAGAAGGTGCAGCGGCTTGGGTGCATTATGATCACTGCGGCCATGAGAACCACCCCTACCGCTTCACTGGAAACTATACTTGATTTAACTCCTCTTGACATTCTAATTGAATCAGAGGCATTGAAGACAGCCTACAGGCTAGTAAAAATAGGAGGGGTCAAAAAACCCACCAACGATTTTGGACACAGAAGTGTCTTTGATATAATCGAGCAAAATGCAGATCTAAAAAAGCATTCTGATTCAATGCTGAATAAGTATAACTTTGAAAAAAGATTTCACGTCAATATACAGGCGATTTGCAAAAGCAAGAATGATTGCTTTAATCCACCCAATGGTCTAAATGTGTATACGGATGGATCCAAAGGGGAGTTCGGTGCCGGCTCGGGATTCTGGTTTAGGGGTTGTCAGGGCATGGGTCATTACTTAGCTCTGGGCACGACACCCACTGTATTCCAAGCGGAAATATGGGCAATACTTGCAGGTGCCTTCGCTATGAAGGACCACAAGAATAAGGTAATTAACTTTCTCACTGACAGTCAGGCAGCATGCAATGCATTACAAAATGCAGTAACAAACTCCAGACTAGTGGAGGAATGCTGTCTAAGACTAGATGAACTAGCTGTACATAACAGAGTTAACATATTTTGGATCCCTGGGCACAGTAATATTCCAGGAAATGAAAGGGCCGACAAATTGGCGAAGAAAGGAGCAGTTACTGCTCCTATTGGACCTGAACCATGGTGCGGGGTCCCCCTTCCCCTGGCTAAGGATACAATTAATAAACTAGCCAAGAGGAAGATAAAAACACGTTGGGATAGAGCCAAGATAAGGCATACAAAACTTTTCATAAAGGATCCCAACGATAATCTTTCTGATAAAATCAAGAAAGAAGCTGCTCACTCGTCGAGAACCGACCTCAAAAGTATGGTTGAAACCATCACTGGGCACTGTAAACTCAGGAAACACATGCATCTCCTAGGCATTGAACAAGAACCTAGGTGCAGATGGTGCAAAGAGGAGGACGAAACCCCTTGGCACATCCTCTTTGAATGTATAGCACTAAGTCGAAAGAGGACATTTGACCTTGGCCCTGGTGGATACAAGGAACTTCAAGAACTGAGGTTTAAAGACTATTTAAAATTTCTCAGAAGTCTAGACCTATGTTAGGGATTTTTAGGACTCAAGCACAATGGGCCTCTTTAGGCCGAAGTGCATAGTAATAAGGGTCATACTTAAATAATAATGTAAATATTTTATACTTTATATTTCCCACAAAAAGGCATTGGCAACCCCATGACGATCCAAAGGATGTAATAATCAACTACCTCGTTTAAAATTAGCAGTGGATTGAATTGCTCGTACTCCAATAACTTAACTATTTATAATAATGCAATTGGGAAAAACCACTATGCAAAGCCTTATGTTTCAAAAAATACACCTACTTACCAGTCGACGTTTCGCCAATTCAGGCATTATCAAGACACCAAAATCAAAAAGGGTTATGTGAATCGCATCTCGAAGAAAAAGGTGCAATACATCCCAACGATCAACAGCCCAAACAGGCTCCAAACATGAGACAGCACCCCACCACCAAGACGTTCAACATACAACGAACATTTTCTTCGAGATGCGATTCACATAACCCCTTTTTGATTTTGGTGTCTTGATAATGCCTGAATAGGCGAAACGTCGACTGGTAAGTAGGTGTATTTTTTGAAACATAAGGCTTTGCATTGTGGTTTTTCCCAATTGCATTATAATAAATAATAGTGTTTCTTTTTGAGTTTTTGGCTCTATTTTAGTTAACTATTTATATATATAATTAAACAAATAGAAGTTAACAAAGTTCAAGTTTTCTTCAAATTAAAAGACAAATTAAAATTATACATAAGAACGTCATTTAAAAAAAAAGAAAACATTAAATAAATCTAAATGTCTCGAAAAAAAGGGAAAGAGTGTAAGGACTTTTTTTTTAAATCGTCATAGATGTCATGAAACGTAACGTAAACGTAAACGTAACGCTTCATACTTAAAAAGGGTTTTATAAAACTTTATTTGATTTCTTAAATTTTCTTAAGCATTTTCAACTTGAATAATTCAAAGAAAAACTACGTAAAATAATTACTTTTATCCACACCGCTATCATCACATTGTTTTATATTTATATCTAGGCACTATACAATAAGGAAAGAAGTTTTTTTATATTATTATTTCTAAAAATCTGCGTTTTATTTTAATAGAACATTCTTTTTTTTAAGGTTTCGATTATATAATCTTACAAAAAAATTAATAATAAAAGTACATAGGCATGTTAACTCGGTAATCAATGTGTATCTTATTAATTAAAATTTTTTTTAACAAGTATTAAAAATACCGACATTGATCAGGGTGCTCATAAATAAGAACCAATATTGTATTTTGTATAGATCGAGGACGCTAGGCAGAATTCGCGATGCCAGCAAATTTATTGAAGTTACTTTTTTTTTTTTCGAGTGTCGAAATGGTGAGGATAATGCACGAAGCGATAAAAAGGCTATCAAAGGTAAACCGGCTATGAGAGGATATAAAAAAAACACAAAGCATTTGGTAGCTCTATTTATTCTCACACTGACTACATTTCTTTTACCTTTGACCATGTTTAATCGAACTCGTTTAACCCTTCTATAAAATATTTTATGCAAGAGGGCAGTCAGTCATTATAAAAATATATACTGAATTTCAAACTAACTATATATATATATTGAAATTCACAACTTTTTATAGCAATACAAGCATTAAATACATTAGCATGAATGATGCATAGTAGTACGGATAAAGACAAGTAGAGGAACTACCTTGTTGTAGAGCTCAATTAACAAATTCAACTTAGGCCACGAAGCCATCTTCTTTTCAGATGCCTTGGAGGATTATCGGGAATCGAAAAGGTAGCAAGGTTTGAAACTAGCGAGTTTTTAGTTTAAGTGGGTATAAAGTTTGTCCTGAAAGGATTGATATCGGGTTCGGGCCAAATCAACGAATGGGACATGAAATATTTAAAATTAATTCTAATGTAAATTTTTTTTTCTCTCTCTTTATCTCATCCACACCTGTCAAATACAAGTAATTTGTCAATTGACAATCAGCAGATTGGCTGACTGAAGAAAAAAATACAAAATGACATGGAAGGCATGTCGAAGAACCGAACCCAGCGGTACCTCTCCTATTGTAATAGATCTCTCATCCACGTCCTTTTTAGTCTCCTCCTAGTTTTCTCAGGCTTGAGAGTAGTGGCCATTTGTTGTATCAATGGGTTTGGGTGTCCGTATAGTTTCTAATGTAAATTTAATTCGATATTTTTTTTACCTATATCTAGTATCAAAAATACTAATTTTTGTTATAAGCTTTAGGTAAGTACATAAATACGGAAGAAACGAAGCATTACAAATAAAACGTATGATTGTAAAGGGCTAAACCTGTAAATAAATAAATAAATGGCTTAACGAACCCGAAAGCTCGATGCCGATACCACCAATCTATGTTTACAAACCTCCGTCCACGGAGCACCACCCAAACCCAAACCAGCCAGATCACTCTTAACGCAATCCTCCCACCTACGCCTCGGTCTACCCCTCACACACTTCCCAGTCGGCACAGCGCCTATTAACATCTGAGGAATTCGTTCTTTACTAAGCCCAGCAACTTTACAGGCCCATCTTAATCTTCGCGACGCTATCACCAGAATAATATTTACCGGATAGCATGCTTCGCAATTCCGCCTTATGTAATCTATATATATTCGACAGTGGTCCCATGCGTTTTTTGGACCGAATATTCTATATAACACTTTATTTTCGAATACCTGACGATGCTGTTCGTCTTTCTGCGTTAGCGGCCAAGTTTCACATCCTAGAGAAAAGTTGGAAGGATGATTGTTTTATAAATTCTGATTTTTAGATTTCGGGACAAAAGACGCGAGCTTAGTAATTTTGAGACCGAATAATAAGCATTTTCCGCATCTATTTTCTCTAGAATTTCGTTTTTTCTAGTTACCATTGACCCTAAATACTTAAACTTCACTACATATTCGAACTTATTCCCTTCTACCACAATATCACCAAAATTTTGCCCTTTTCTGCTACTATCTGTATACTTAGTCTTATCCGGATTTATTTCCAGCCCTATTTCCTTACTAGCATTCATTAACGTTTGTGTATTCTAAACTTGTAAAGAAGGAAAACAAATTAAAGAGATTGGTTTGCTGGCAGAACATATCCAAAATAATTCGGAATAAATTTCTTATAGTTCTTGTCAAAGAGAAAGATTTTTTTCAAATTATTTATCTTATGACCTACGGTGAAAATGAATCTTACTTTTAAAATGAAGATATTCATTGGATATCATTTAGAGATATGTAAAATCAAGAAACTTACCAAACAGCAGTTCAATCAGTTTGTATGAAATTATTATTTCAGTTAAGTTATACAACTTCTTTCATGATCTTATTGTTTTTCTTATTTGTGCAATTGTTTAAGGATAGTTGTTGAGAGAGAGTTGTATAAAATGAAACTGGTATTTTAGATGTTACGTATATCTTATCGCCAAGTCGCAATCTGATTTGTCTCGGTTGATAGTATTATAGAAATGGTGAAAGGAATAGTAAAGGTTGTCTCAAGTAATATTGTAATATATTTAATTTTTGTTTTATATTTTTCTAGTGCTACTAGTTGAGCAAAATATTACAGGCCGGCCAAAATTTCAAGGGACTCATTCATTTTAGATCCTTCGAATTTGGAACATTCAGATCAGAACAGGCCATGTACTGAAAGGATAAATTTTTACAAAAAATGTAGATATGATTTTTTTTCTTGAGTAATAATAATGGCTTTTATTATTTTTAATTAATATTGTATTATTAGGTTAATAAATCTGTTAAGGATATTACTACGGGTAACCTATATCGTAAAGTGCCTATCCTGAGTAGGAAGGTCTAGATTCATTACGCAATTCCATCACTTAATAAATTTTTTCGATTTATTCTTTAAGGATTCGAACCGGCGCTGCATATTACCTCAGTACTTGTTATTTGAATACTATCACTGACTAGTTTCTCTACTTGCCTTAATCCATAACATTATACATTATTCATTATATTTTCTTGTTGCATTGTTACAATACAGCTGTAACTTTCAATAAATATTTTTTTTTTAAAATCTCTTAAATAGGAAGAACTGTTTATATTAGAAAGCCAACGTTTCGACCCACATTGCTGGTCTTCTTCAGGGCTTATAACCCTTGATGAAGCCCTGTCGAAGACCTGCGACGTGATTCGAAACGTTGGCTTTAACATAGATAGTTTCCCCTATTTAAGACATTTTTTATTTCATTAATTTGGTAAAACCATTTTCCAGTCAATTTTTTTTATTTCAAAAAACGTTTCGACTACATAGTCATTTTCAATTTTTCCTTTTTTTTCATATGCATTATTATTGAAAATGCTTTTGAAAAAAAAAATGAAAAATATATAAATATATATATATTTTTCATTTTTCGAGTAAAGTAAGGAAGTAAAAGAATATATATTTATACATATATATATATATATATGTATATATATATATATATATATATATATATATATATATATGTATATATATATATATATGTATACACACGATACGACCGACAAAGAATTAAATTGATAAAAAACATAATACTCAAACGAGGGACTTGGCCTGAGACAGAACATTTAATTTTTTCTAAATTTAAAACTGACTTGTTATCATTTATAAAAGACATAAATTTTGATCAGCTCTAGGACATAAGAAGGGCAATTCACCAGATACATGGTTTTTCATTTTTAATTGTAACTGTTATGAGTATAAATATATGTGTATACAGTTTTATTAAGTACTGTCACTAATCGTAATGTATAACTCATGAATTGATTTTTTTTTTTTAGTTACATCATTTATATCATAAAACCTTTACTTTTTTGTTTATTTGTATATTTGTTAAATTTATTTATTTTTCATTACATAATTTAGGATTACAAGTTTGATTTTAATTTTATTCTCAGAAATTATCAATTTAGTCAGACTATAAATTTTGAATTTCTTGTATTGTTAAATTTTACTAAAATGTATTCTGTAATTATGATACCAAATTGATCTGTAATTATTAACATCACATGTAATGACATGTAATATGCTTACTTAAGTATGGAGCATGTCCTAATATTAATAATCGGTCCCTCCATGGGGTTACCATGGGGGGAACAAATAAAAAAAAAAAATATATATATATTTATATTTATACATTTTCCTTTTTTTTTATATATTTATATATTTTTCATTTTTCAAGTAAAGTAAGGAAGTAAAAGAATTCTGGGATCTCTTCATTTTTCATATACTGAATCCAGGACTCTTGATATAGTGGTACATGTTTTATATATATATATATATATATATATATATATATATATATATATATATATAAAACATGTACCACTATATCAAGGGTCCTGGATTCAGTATATGGTAGGGACTGTATCCGTTTCTTGAACAACGGTTGTGATGGGATCTGATTTTTCCTAGATCCCATAGGATCTATCTCCGACCGCTTACAGATTAAATTAAACTATACCAGTGAGCGGGGTTTGAACCGAGGACCTTCGGCATGGCTACTCAGTGCTCTACCACTGAGCCACTCCACTCTCTTCATATATCTGAGGCACCTGTGCATAGTGGGCTAAGTCAAATTTTGTGAATTTCAAGCTATCTACTTAAAATTGTAATTTTTTTCTCTTTCCTTGTGTTTAACACGCTAAGTGTTCCGTCTATTGCAATGAAGGATATTCCTTTGTGAATCGTGGGCTGATACTCCAATCTTGAACTTAAAATAAGTTCAGGAAATTTACGATTCTAAGTAGATAGCTTGAAATTCACAAATTTCGACTTAGCCCACTATGCACAGGTGCCACAGATTATAACACCAACTGATATTATTCATGATACAAAAAAAGTTATCTCTTGAAACCAACTAGTTAAAAAAAGTTTAGTGCTTCAAGTAAAGAAAGGAAGTAAAAGAATTCTGGGATCTCTTCGCACCTTCTAATTGGAAATAAGGTTAGCTAGGAGTTGTGAGAAGAAGCTCTGAATCAGACTTCGCCGACAAAGAGCGACCCGGGGCTTTGCCATCGAGCTCTTATGAATTAAAGTTGTCACGTCCAAGCTTCGTGCACCTACTTCATTCTCTTCATTCTCTATGAGTCGGATCTTCATGGATGAAATAATCAACCGGCTCTGATTCACTTCCCGTCCTTACCTTACCTCCATCGAGAATATCTTACAAAAAGAAAATTTATATCCATTTTCTTCCTCATATATATCATTTATATTATTATATATCATAATCTTATCTTGAATAATATTAGTTGACCTTTTAGATATGATCCCCGCAGTGTTCCTACTAAAATATGATTGCTCACTTTGTATTTTATGATATTGAGTATTTTGCATTAAATTAAATAATTTTTTTTTTGGTTGTTTTACGTTTATTTTCTTTCTATTATAAAAAATACTTTATTAGTGATCAAATTTTAGTTTACAGATAAGGCTGGATAATAATATATTTCCTACTCACACTATCTTGATGAAAATAATATAATATAGGCAACAGAATACCTGTAAGCTATAGTTATACAGTTTTAGAAACGAATTGTGCAATTGAATGAACAGTTTTATAATTTTCTCCCTTTTATAGATAAAACCAATGCATAGTTATAAGGAAAAGACACAATCTTTTTTCCCTGCATTTTCTATATCGATACGACAGCCCTAAAATCGAAATATTGGAATAATTTCAAAAATATCGCTATATTTTGTTTAACGGCTTTGAGATTTGCAAATTTTTAAAAATATTTAATATTTATTACTTTTAAAAATTTGCAAATCTCAAAGCCGCTTTCTCCATCTTCTTAAAGCCGTTTTATCATTTAACTGATCGAGCACGACAGAAGACTAAAGAAAACACTGATAAAAAGTAGTTCATGGATCCGCTATTAGGCAACGCCGAAAAAGTATTACACCACCAAAATATTTTTTATATAATAAAAAAAAAGGTTGTTTAAGAGGCGTACAAGGAAGTCGCGATTTGTCTCCTTCAAATTTTTTCAATGATAATTTGCTAAAACATCTTTTTCTAAAGTGAACAAGAAAATTAGAAAATGGCTTACTAATAGCAGAAACGTGGCTCATAGATTATATCTCCTCTACCAAATTTAAATAAAAAATTGAAAGCTTGTCATACCAAAGAATCGTAATAATATTTTTTTTATTATTGTTCCTTTAGCCTACTTTCTATGAAATTTATTAAAATTATAATTGATATGATTTTAAAGATATTTTATTTGATTAAAAGCCCATGACGTCTGTGAAATGAGCTGTATCATATAGTTTTTTGATAGATAGAATATAAAAAGTACCACGTGTCGTTTAGAAGTCAGAGTAAACAATGAAATTTTATTTTAATGATGGATTGAATTGGTAAGGGGGTGCAGCCAAAGATAACAAAAAATAAACAGAACTTATTTTTTAATTGTGCCAAAGTTTCGGCCAATGGTGTAGGCCATTTTCAGGGCAAATAGCGGGTGTGGTGACTTGTCAAACTAATAGTTGTCAACTGGAGTTAGTTAGTTTGACAAGTCACCACACCTGCTATTTGCCCTGAAGATGACATACATCGTAGGCCGAAATGTCGGCACAATTAAAAAATAATTTTTGATTGTTATCTATGGCTGAAACCCCGGACCAATTCAATCCATCATTAGAATTATCCAGTCAATTATTTTCCACTCAAACGAAATTTTATTTTTAATAATTTATTTTATTTTAATTTAAATTTTTTTTATTTTTATTTCAAAATTTTTTTAGTTCGTTTCCCCGTCCTGGACAAATTTTTTCTCTTCAAAATAAAAATATTTAGAAATTTTATTACAGCTTTTTGAAATAAAGGTATTTATAGTTAATTATTTAATTGCTTAATGGGTTATCTAACAATACGTACCATTACTTTTTATGGTTGCTGAAATAAAGGTTCGTTCACATCTTTGCCAAATCAGACGGCATGCACTGACGCAATCCTGTGTAGGTTGTTTTACAGAAGCTTATCGACTAACTTATCAACATGCTACTGTTTCGACTTCTAGAACTTTTGTCGGCTTTTAATTTCGTTTTAATATTATTATTATTATTAATATAATAACCAAAAGCAATTAAATATTTAATTATATATTTTGTATCAATCAAGGGTTGTGAAGCGGTTTCGTGAAGCTTCATGAAAGGACCAAATCGGACCAACACAGACATTTCAAGGCAAACTACTTCCTGAACACTTCTTCCCGTATAAAATTATTGAAAAATAGGATTGTTTAAAAAATAAAATACGATTGTCTTTTTTATATCATTAAACCAGTTCTTCAAAATAGGGGTTACTATGTACTTGTTCTTCAAGTACCTAGTAACCCCTTTTTTGAAGAACTATAAGTAGACTTTGTCTTTTCTGTGTTAGTTAATGAAAGTTGCTTGTCCTCCTTAAACAAGGGAATAACGATTACTCTGTCAATTAACGGTGACAACTTTTTTCAAAGCCGTTATTCATTATCTAGTGATTAATTTATTTATAAGTTCTACATCCGCTAGACTGTTCAGCGTTTATTGATTTCCATTCAAAGGTTTCGTAGCATTGCGGTAGAAACTTTTTAAAATCTTTAATGTTTTTTTTTAATATTAACTGGATGACAATTTGTTAATTGTAATTGATTTCGACCAAATAATCTCCTTGCATAGGCGTTGGCTTTTACCTTTGCAATCATGTAACAAAAGTAAGACCCTTCATGGACTTGTAATGGTTGTTTTTTTGAGACACAAGAAATGCTAAACAAGGAAAATGTAATTATAAATTCAACATAAGAGTATCTTTATTACTGTAATTTTTGGATCCATATTGTGACATTTTCCTCATTTACTGAGATTACAAAATTTTAAGATGAGCATTTTGTATACAGAATATATCTACCCTACTATTGTCTTAATACCAATTAAAAGAGTTATACAGTTCTGAAAAATATCGATGGAGGTTTTATTAATGCTTTACAACACAACTGATTCTGAGGAGACAAAATATCGAGCTTATATTTAATATTTACATACTATCATAATAAGGATACATTCAATAGGATAAAAATAATTTTAATAAAACCTTTCTGGTTAAATAAAAAAAAAACTGTTGCACAACAACCCATGAAGTGTATTGGTTCAGTACATGGTAGGGACTGCTCTGTTTCTAAGGCAACGATTTTGTAGGGAGGTGGTGTGCCCGTTATCACCACCAAGTTTTCCCTCAATTCAGGGTACTTACTTACCTCGAAGCTGGGTGAGTCCCAAATAGGTCTTTAGGTCCCAAAGGTTCCAACGTGGCTGTTATAAGATTAAATAATTTGTCATAGTATAGAGATATAATAATTTATTTTACTCGTGTGAACGCGAGATGTTCATTATGTCAACTCAACACTGGACCACTGAGCTAACCAGCTCCTATCATTTTAAATAAAAATGAATAAATGAAAAATTATAAATATATGTTGTAAATAAAACTTGCTTAAAATTTAAAAATAATCAATTCAATGCTGCTTTATTATTTCCTAATAGAATCGAAGATGTTTTATACATTAAAATCATCCCCTTTAGGCTATGTTATGTAGAGGAAGACTCAAAAAGAAAAAGTATGAAGTTCTGGATTAATACTGAGAATATTTATATTTAGTGAACCGAATAACTTTCACGAGTTACAGTAACAAATGTTTTTTATAATGTTGGGAACGGTTTTATTAAAATAATAAAGATGCTTCATTAGTCAAGCGGAAAACTATGGGGTTGTAACACGGTGCCTCTGAATGTGTTTTTCATGTTACCACTTTTTTAAAATGTGTTTTACTTGTACGTAAAATGCATCCTTGCTGATTCTCTTTCGGGTCTAATCACAAAGACCTAGTTATTTACCCCGGATGAACTCCACAAAGGCTATGCTGCCACAGATGTTGCTAAATTCGGAAGCATTATGGTCGGGATAAACGCTGCTGAGATAAACCGACCCGAAGGCCTGCAAAACTCGGCGGTTGCGGGCTGTTGAAGGCTCCCTGGAACAACTGTTGCCCACACAAAGGATGCTAAATCCTCTTATAGTGGCCGGGGCTTCGATGGGTTTTATTCCGCCCTTTTAACCTCCGCGAAAAAAAACGCTGTCTGGGTAAAACCATATGGTCCCAATCTGAACCTGGATCCTGGACCATCTGAACCAGAACAGTAGCAGGTACCTTCCTACCTGCGTAGGAACACTTCTACCTTGTTTGTCACCTTTGTGATAGGCTGAGTGTCTTGATGGCTAGCTTATCTTCTCAGCGATATTTCCTATTATTTGAAAACATCTCCTGATGAACTCAATTACACAGATAAAGCCTTAATGTTAAAACCGTTATTCTATTTATACATATCTAAAAGATGGAAAAATATTTTGTTTTCTTTGAAATTCCTGTAGAGAACTATTTTCATTTCTCATTAGAGAGCCAGTAATTATATTTAATGTCATATGAGGCGTGATCAATAGCTGATAACTCCAACATTTCCAAAATTTATGTTTTCACTAGTTTAGTTAAGCTGTTTTGACTAACACGAGATTATCCACTAATTTCTCATGGTTTAAGTCCGGCTTTAAACCTGGGAATTCCGGAGTATAAAGCATTCTTTTGACTAATATTGTGGGGATGTTAAAATGTCAATTTTTTAAATAAGGTGATATACTCTTATAGATCCTGAATGCCTCGTATATTCCTTTAAACTGTACATTTTCCTTTGCTGAAGGTTGCATAATTGTTACTTTTTTGTATATTTTCACAGTTGTTGAACTTTTGAGTATGTCTTTATTTAATCTGCAGGAAAATTCTCACGCTTTTTTTCTTAAGCATAATATTTCGTACAGTTTATTCAAATATATTTTTGTTCTGAGTCTCCGAATTTTCGAAATCCACGCTCTTAATGCTGATAAGAAATTTTAAAACTTACGAAAACTAAATTTTGATAAAGAAAGTATAAAAAAAGTTTAAATTTCATGTCACTAAATTCAACTTTATACTGATGATTCCTATGTATATATTATTTTTAACATCGAATTAATTATAATTTGTAAATAATGATTGCTGGCGTTATATCTACTCAATGAAAAGCAGTTTAACAAATTGAGCATATTGTAGAATAAACTTATTTTTTTTTTTTTTTTTTCTCATGACTTCCTTACGATTTAGGTTTATATTTGCTGTTATTTATTTATTTATTCTCTTTTGTTGCTTAGTATTTTGTCTGGAAATGGTTTTTTTTTGTTGTTTTTTTTTAAATACATTTATTAATACCTTATAATTCGTATTGTGTAGCCTTCCGCCACATGTATATTAACTTTCTTTTCCTGTTCATGTTAGTTATTCTAGTCTGATTTCCAGAAATAACTTACTTTTCTAAAAATAAATATTAATAACCAAAGTAATTATTAAACCATCTTAAAGCAAAAGTCTCCTAAAAGATATTTCGTTTTTTTTAATGTAAATATTTCCTTATACATTTCACAAAGTTAATTCTGAAGTAAACTTTTATTTATTCTCTCATAATTTAATCTATTTAATAGCATCCTTTGAACCAATTTATAATTACTAGCTATCTCAGGATCAAAAGATTCCTCTATATTTTTAGAAACAGAGGAATCAGTGAACTCCAGTTAGGAAATCAGTCAATTACTTCAAGAGATAAAGCGTTCTCTGACTGTTTTCACTCCGTATCATCTTCTAGGCTATTTTTATCACAGTTTCCCTAATTATATTCCCATTAGTTGAGCCCTGATTGTGATAAAGCCGATGGAATAATAATAATATTTCCATTCTTAACGAGCCCTCGATGTCCCCGGCCATTGTCACACTCATCGCGGAAATAACAGCAGTTAGCCGTATATCGAGATCCGAATCGATTCAGAAATAAATCTGCGATAATGGGAATCGATATGCAATTATAACAGAGTATCGTGTAACTAACCCGTTTGCTGAATGATTCGGTTTTTATAATCATCATGTTTACGTACATAATTTGTACGAAATCACGAACTTTAACTCAATTAGAGGCTCCAACTTTAGAGAGACTGGGTGAGCCACAGGTGGTCTGTAAATTCCACAGTGTTGATACATTTAATTAAAACACATTAAAGAATATATCTGCCAAATCTGGATTTGAATTCGGGACCTTCAGCATAGTAACTTACCATTCTACACACTGAGTTCTGGCATACAATCTCTCCTAGTGTTTTTAAAATATAAAGTAATTGTCATAATGAGACCTCTTATAACATCATAACATGAAAAGAAAATCACTAACAGCTATTTCACTTCGTGTATAACATAAATTTGTATGTGCAAGCTTCCAGAGAAATTTTTAAATACTCTTGGATTGATTAAAAGTAACTTTATCGCTCATGAATATTGTTGGTAAGAGTATCGAGGGAGCAAATGGTTTATAAAATATTTAATGATTAAATTTAATTTTGAAATCCTATGATTTTCTTGTACGCTTATAAATTTAATTTATGTGGATAACCTATCAGGTGTAATAACCTATTAAGATTGGAGCTAAAAAATCACAAAAATAATTAAAGGTACAAATAATCTTTTTTCCTCTTTATATTTCCATCCACACCTGTCAAATACAAGTAATTGATAATCAGCAGATTGGCTGACTGAAAGAAAATACAAAATGACATGGAAGGCATGACGAAGAACAGTACCCAGAGGTACCTCTCCATTGGCTTCCTCTAATTTCCTACTGTAATAGATCTCTCATCCACGTCCTTTTTACTCTTCTCCTAGTGTCCTCAGGCATGAGGGTAGTGGCCATTTGTTGTATCAATGGGTTTGGGTGTCCGTATAGTTTTTCTTGAAAGCGTTTGTAGTACGTTCGTATGTGTTCGTCAACCGTTTGTATTTTTAAAGATACAAATAATAAACAGAAACCTGAGTTGCTATATTGAAGGTTCTTGGTTCAAATCCGGCTGTAACAGATAAATTATTTAATCTATTAGCAAGCACGGATCACCCAGCCTCTACGAAAGTCTCTTAATTGGGGAAAACTTAATTGGGCGGTTGATATGTATTTATATAGGACTCAGTCCTGATGAGGACCATATCACCTCATTTAATAATTCCAAGAACTGTCCAAATGGTCACTCTTCATTTGGATTCTCGTGGTGCAGGATTTTCCTCATAATTAATGTTAGTTTGGGCAAATAATGAATTATTTATTCTGCTCTCTGCTATGGATTAATCCTGTTGAATCTGTAGACCATCTTGAGGCTCACCCAGCCTCTTTGAGACCTTTTATAACTGGCTTAGAGGTCAATCTTTCTTATAATTTTCAATGCTGGCATAGGAACCAGTTCTATAAAACGATTCATTTGGCCATTTACTCAACTTATGGGAAATAATGACCTCTAGAACACTCTCCTCAACTTTAAGATAATATACAATTGTCATTTTCCAAGGAAATACTCTATCGAGGTTCTTTTGGGTCATAAGGATGCTTTAAGACCTATTTGTTGCTGCCATGGCCTTTAGGAGTTCAATGTTATGTCATTAGTTATTAAATTAGGCGTTTTCAATTTGTGGTCTTTGGACCGCAATCCGCCCTTGAGATAGTTTTCGTTGCCCGCAAAAGCTTTTTAATTCTTTGAAAATGATGTCGATAAAGAGCTTATGTATGCATGTATGTTATTCTACAAGGTTTTTCTTTGGTTTTGAATACATTATTAATATTAGTTTGTCTTCTGTTTAATATCTTTTCTTTCTGTTGCACGACGAATATTAAGGCACCTTCGAAATAAGAATGTCATAATTCAAAATGTTTGAGTTTAACTTATGTCATTACCATGAAGCTCCATATTCAAACATGATACAACTCATAATATGAGTTTAATGAAAAAAGAAAAGATGTTGGAAATGGAATATCAGATATGATATTAAGGCTTGATTTAAGTTATTAAGGTGTTTTTATTGACTGCACCCCCAACTATTTCTTGAGATATATCAAAGATGCCAATTTTTGATATATCTCAAGAAATAGTTGGGGGTGCAGTCAATAAAAACACCTTAATAACTTATTTATTATGTGCCGACGGTTCGGCCTACAATGTAGGCCATCTTCAGGACTAAGAGAGAGAAACAAACAGAAAGACATATAAAAAAGGTTGCAGTTACAAGAATATGGTGACAAGTAATGTGGTACAAGTAATGTGGAAATTGAAATAGTGAATAGATATGATGATTAAAGATAACGAATATAAAAGTGGTTACAGAATATAATAAAATTAAAATAGTGACAGATAATAATAAAATTAAAGATGATGAACAGAAATTAAAGTAGTGACAGATATAATTATAAAAGAATACGAATATAAAATACAGAAAATAAATGTGCAGAAAGGATAAAATGTAAACATAATATAAAGGGAAAGGAAAATGAGGAGGTAATATTCTTGTTACTGCAACGTTTTTATATGTTTTTCTGTTTGTTTCTCTCTCTTAGCCCTGAAAATGGCCTACATTGTAGGCCGAAACGTCGGCACACAATAAATAAGTTACAATTATTAAGGTGTTTTTATTGACTGCACCCCCAACTATTTCTTCCTTATATTAGAAGTTACAGTCTACCAATTCTTCTCTAACTTGATATATTTCGTTCTTTTGAAGGAATGTTATGAAATAAAAATAGTCTATTTATTGATGAAAACTTTTTTTTCAAAATTAATAATTTTTCTATTTTTTGAAAATGAGTAATACTATTTTATAATTTTATGAACTAAATAAATAGATTATTGTTAAACATTTAATAAATGAATAAATAACACCTTCTCTTCTGTTGAAGTATTAAAGAAAACCTACACCCCCCCTCTCTCCCTCCCTCTTCCTTTATCTATCTTTCTGTTTCACTCCCCCCCCCCACACCCTCTCTTTTCATTTTGCAATTTATATGGAGTAAAATTAAATTCGAAGCAAATTTTATAATTAATGAAAAGTGGACGATTCTCTCATTTTTATTTCTCCTAACAGTTCTCCTCTCTACGTATTCTCAACAGATTTAAATTAACATCTACATCCACAGATGGAAAAAATCCGAAAGACATTCTCGTGTGTATATAAATCGTGTGCTCACGAAACATTTATCCTGACAAAGAGATTAGAGAATCAAAAAATGTTCACTGGATATTCCCTCGAGACAGACAGGAGATTACTATTTCGTAGCCTAACACTTCTATTAAGAGAACACAAAAAAACGTCGAATTAGCCGCGAATGAAGCAAAGAAGTCGGTCGGTTGACGGACTGTAGCTAACGGTACTAACTTAACAACAGAACAGATTACATTTTACTTAATATTCTTTCCTTACCTCGTCAACATCCTAGGGCTTAATGAGATTAAGGGAGAAGGAGTCGTCGTGATCAATCTTAAAATTTTCATTTTTCCCCGGCCAGAAAAGTCATTATTTAAACAGCTTTGTACCGTTAAGGAAACTGTATATTTTCCCTTTGGGTCTAAACATATACAAAAAGACGAGGTTTCATTTATCAGAAAGGAAAGTTAAGTTAAGGAACAAAACAGAAAAGTTTTTTTCATCGCTACACTACGGCCTTTAACTGAAAAGAAACTTGATATGGCCACTACACTATATAAAGTAGTAAATATAAATTTGATAATATTAAAAATTATTGTTGCTGTCCGCTTACGATGGTCTGGGAGTCACCCTACAGACCTGCACTGCAACAACCAATGAATAGTCTTGGGTTAAGTACATATTAGAGACTGCACTGTTTCTAGAACTACCGTATAGAGGTTGGGTGTGCCCAAGGAGCTTCTACAGATTCTAAAGGGTCCATCCATGGTTGTTAAAAGATGAAACAATGGTCTGCTACAGGATTTGAATCCGGAAACTATAAAATAGTGGTTCCAAAAGTATTACAAGGTAGCATTGTAAAAAAAAGGATTATCAGGAATAATTTGATATTATTTAAAATTATTGTTGCTGTCGGTTTACGTTGATCAGGGAGTCATCCTGTCACTGTCACCGACCCTAACAACCAATGAAGTCTTGTGTTCAGTACATGTTAGAGAATGTTCTGTTTCTAAGACAACTTTATAGTAGCTCGCTAAGCCCTAGAAGAGTGTGCATTATAAATATACCACAGGATCCATACGTGTTAATTAAATTAAAACAGATTAAATATTTTATCTGCTAAGCCCGGATTTGAACCCTTCAGCATACCTAATCACTACTATACCCACTGTACTATCCCGACTTCCCAAATTTAATTACATTAGATCTAATTATATTGAAATTATCCATAATAATTAGCACAAGTGTTATAAGTTTAAAATAAAAGAAAGTAACACGACAAAGTGAAATAAAACAAGTTTTTTTCATCGTCATTTCTCAAGAAACTTTATCTGAAAATAAATTTGATAACCAGTATACTTCTTTGCTGTTTTTAGAACTATGAATTAGTGTTTCCAAAAATATCCTGTGGTACAAGGCTATGAAAATGATTACCAAGGCTAGTCGACTAAGGCTGGTCATGTTAACCTAAAAACCTGTACCGCGAAAAATGAAGAGTCTTGGGTTTATTACATGTTAGAGACTGTGCTGTTTCTAGAACAACTTCATAGATGCTCATATATCCAACTTTTATTTAAAAATATTGCTCGAGTATTTCTACAATTGAATGTTATTATTATTTTTATTATGTAAATTTCATCTTCAAAAAAAACCTGCATTCCAGTCAATATATTTTATTCTTTTATAAACGAGACGTTTCGGCAAAATCTAATGCCATTTTCAATATTAAAAATACATCAACAATACTAAAATTAACTTTAAAAAAAGTTATAAGTCAAAATCTCATAAAGAAATATTTAAAAATTATTTTTTTTTCCATCATTTTCCTGGGGATTCCCTATTCTCCCATGGTCAATTGTCCACTACTAAAATAATTTTATAATAATAATTTTTAATAATAATAAATTCTTTATTTTTTCTGGGACAAGTCCCTTTAGAATAACATAACTGTACATTATTGTGGGCCTTAGAGCCTTACAGTACAAAGAAAAAGAACAAATAAAGTACGAAGAAAAAGAACAAGGTAGAAAAGTCAATCTATAAAGCTTTTATTTAATAATAAATAAAAAAATAGCTTCTTATGATAATGAAAAAATGAAGATTTCACATTAATTCACATTAAAAATAAAAATAAAAATGAATAAACAAAACAAATAATATTCTAACGATAATTTTATGTATGCATCGATAATGTTATGACTATGTTACCATGGAAAATAACTGTATGTAAATGCACAGGGCAGCAGGCCTATGGCCAAGTTATTAAGATAAAAAAAATTAAAATAAACTAATCATCATCATCATCATCATTGCAATTTATGTAAATAAAAAAAAATGAAATAAAATTTAAAAAAGGTAGAACTCAGAAGGTTCCCGGTACGTTCATCATATTTCTCCTCCTCGGCTTGCTCAGTGGAGGGAGGAGGCGTTCTTAAGTTTTAAATTAAAATAAAGCTTAAAGAAACTAATATATAATATTTATTTTAATAATATTTATAACAAATATTTACATTTATAGAAAGAAGAGACATAAGGTAGGTTAATGTAAGTCAGTTCTTAGATGGCCAGTAGCGAAGTCTCTCGAGGCAATAGGTAGGTTTTCCTATCCCGCTTCTCCAATTCTGCCTACTTTTGTTACAATATTATTCAGTTTTTTTATAATAATTGAATTTTCAGTACACTGTTGAGACTGTTTCTAGGACAATAGTTGTGCAGGGAAGAGATTGGCCACATTAGTAAGGCTGGATAAGCTCCAGTAGAGTCTGTAGACCTCGCAGTGCCCATTCATTGCTGATGAGAGATTAAACTATGGCCCTTAGCTTAGCAAATCAGTAGTCTACACTCTCAGTAGTTTCTCAATTTTAATTTTATCAGTTCTAATTATGTAGAGACTCTAAATAACAGAATGCCACACTTCTAAGTGAAAATAACCCTATTTCAATGATATGCTAGCGAGGATGTAGTCAGGCCTTAGCACGTAACTGTAAAGGAAAAAATAACTCTGGAGGAAACACTGTCACACTTTCTACATTGTCCGGGCAGAATACTAAGGTAGTAAATCTATACGAGCCCAGTGGGCCTATATATGTGTGGGGGGATACAGCACGAGTATAGGCTTAGGGCCCGCTCTGTTTGAGGATCGTATTCAAACCTTCCTTGAAACCTTTGGGCGATATTGAAACCTCCCTCCCGCTCCGATGAACACCTTTCAATGCGGTGAAAGATTTATTTCTCCCTCCCTCATTGAATTACCCACTTTCTCCCCTCCCCCCCCCCGAGCTTAGATTCGAAAACCTTCATAATTCACTGGCCTCCAATACTAAACAGCTTTTTATTATTTTTTTTTCTATTCGAAAATCTTCCAGAGAAAAAGTAATCAAAGGCTGAACCCCTTATGAAAGAGATCCGATAGCTGCCATTGTGGAAAAATGAACTAATAAATAATATTTTTGCACTGGTAATCCAGGTGTTCAATAAAATATTTTTATTATGCTCTTTAATGTGATGTTAATTTAAGATAAGTTTTGTTTCAACAAATTCATCTTAACATGATTTCACCTAATTAAGTTATTAAAGAAAATATTAAAATTTGATTCTAATATGAAGACTAACAATATCCTTATCTCAAATTTATATTGCAATATTTCCTTCTTTAGAATTTCTAGTATCTGAGGTAAAAAACAGCCTCTAGTTGTAAAACCCATGAATGGTTTCAGCACAGTGTTAACATGTTGGATATTATGAACTCTTTACTTCCGGCTACATGCTAATTTATGTATTCGACTTTGTTCCTAACCAAATCACCAAAAAGTTATAACCAAATATCAATTTAAACTTCTCAAATGTCATTTACATCACACTCCATACTGT
Organism: Arma custos; assembly: GCA_037127475.1. NCBI lineage: Eukaryota > Metazoa > Arthropoda > Insecta > Hemiptera > Pentatomidae > Arma > Arma custos. Next base: position 24,166,819 of record CM073762.1, read on the forward strand.
GGCAGTTTTAGGAATATTTTAACAATCCTGAACTTAAAGCCTGTACCAATAAAATCCAGTGTCTTGGGTTCAGCACACTATTGAGACTGTGCTGTTTCTAATACAACGAATGAGTTGGTTTAATCTAGATCACACTCAACTACCAGGTTTTTCTCCAATTGGTGTCCTCATTTTATAGAGGGTTTTTGGTCCCCATGAGGATATGCAGTTTCCACAGGGTCCATCAGCTATTAAATAATTTATTTTCCACAGCTGAATTGGAAATCGGGACCTTTATACACATCCACGGCGCTCCTACCAAAACTAGTAATTGGAATACTATTTGTTGTTTTCAATTATTATTATAATTATAAGTGTTATAAATGTAAATAATACAAACAGCAATAAATACCAGGGTTATAAATTACAAATACAAGCGTACGTTTTACTGTACTTGAACCAACTTTTTTTGAAGTGCAGAGGAAATAAAAATAAAATCAGCGATAGTTATAGCGTTTAGTTATAAATAGTTAGAATTAAAAAGTATTTGTTGTATTCTTTCTGTCATCATTTTGCTTAAGAATCCAGGCAAGAAATAGCATATAAAATTATCAAATGATTAAGTACGAACTGGTTAAAATAATGCATTATAAAACAAACTAATAAATATATAAAAAACATTTTGAATTATAACATTAAATAAAACAAATTAAAAAACATTATAAATAAGTTTTTTTCACTCAAAACTGTAAAATATAAATTTGATAAAAACCAACCATCGTTGTGAAACGTTCAATATATATGAAACTTTTGTTTAGGAGAATACATTCATATCACAGGAATTTCTGGTTTTAATTGACAAAAAAATCTACATCGCAAAAGCCTCTGAGTGCTGAATGGTGCACGATTAACGATCTTTCTGTTTTGTTTTTTAGCACTCCTAACGCCTAGTTTATCTTTTTTTAAGAGTTTAACTCATTTAGTCATCCCGGTATAAATAGGGTATCCAGCAAGTGATCTGTGGCCTATTAAAATAATAGTAATAAATTAATTGTCTAACCGTCCGAGTTAGGAGTGGTGAGGTACAAGGTGTTCGTCAAACCACGGTCGTATTTTTCTATAAACACCTACAATAATTCGTTGGGCAACAGTATTTTATTATTCACTATTCGACATATTATAAGTATCACAGTTTAAAATATGAATTAGGTTTTTAATTTCTGTGAGTAAATTATCAGCAGTTGAAAACTGGAGGAAAACTACTTCAGTTAATTTTATTCGAAGATCTTTTTATTATTATTATCACGGAAAAGTAACTGAGTATGTAGAGTGCTGTGTTGCTGTGTTGAAGTTCCCAGGTTCAAATCCGGAAGTTGTAGGTAAATTATTTATCTGTTCACAGATACAAACCCTGTTGTCCCCCCCCCCCCCCCCGGGGCTGATTCGGCTTCTATGAAATGGTTACCTTTCATTGGGGGGGGGGCCTGATGATTGAGCGTGATCTCAGACAAGTCATCTCCCTGCACAAACGTCTTACAAACAGAACAGTCTCTACCGTTTAAATAGCCTAAGAGCCTTCATGGGTTGTTTTGTATTTAATTTATTTCATATACAAAGATTTCGGAGTTATTTATTTTTTTTTATGAGTTCAAACCGGGCATTCTGCTGACCTGTAAATTAGGAATATGATTACTAATAAAAGAAACATTCTTGAAAATTCAACATTTTGTTCAGGAGATACGACTTTGAAAAACGTACTCCGTTTCAGCTGTAGTCACAAGATCAATCGAGAAATAACATCTTTTCGGAATTTGTGACAGAAGATGAAAAGAGCTGGTTTATGGAGTCTTACCGCTTCTCTCATATTTTTCTGATCCATCTCTGTCACAGACTACCAATCTCTACTGAGTTTGAACAGTGTTATTGGAGTAACCATTACCATGATTAATTTCTGAGAAAGATTTTTTATAAACTTTGTTGCTCAAACCTGCGATAAAAAACTTAGTCAATGTTTGATCACTGTTTTGAAAGCCACAAAAAGCCAATATGAACTAAATTGCTTCAACTATCTGCCTCTGTTGAAAATTATGGTAATTATTTAGAATATTTTTTGTCAATATTCCTATTTCTAAAATGAACATTCCTCTACGTATTGCTTTGAACACGATTTCTTACTCTCAAGTTCTTTGATATTACTAATCTATTAATGATATCAATATATGATAGGGTTATAGCTTTTCTTTGTTAGTTAATGTTTTTTTTTTAACATTTAACTAACAAACACACAAGTGAGTGCTACTGAAACAGACTCAAAACAGAACGAGAAAAAACATATTGTATCATCCAAGAAGCACTACTGGTGGATCTCTGATATGTGGAGGATGTATATCCGAAAAAGTTACAAGCATCGAGTATCTCGGCAAGATAGTTACGTAAAAGAATGAAATCGAAGAAGAAATCAAATTGACAGTCTTACATATTCAGATCAAACTGCGAATATGTAAGACTGTTCTCGGAATACTGGAGACGTATGCTAGTGACCCGTGGGCCCATACAAAGCGACATGATAGTTACTTTAATGCTTGGGAGAGGTTAATCCAAAGAAGATATATGGCCCTTCCAAATCGAAAATACGTACCAAGCTGAAACGAAAACAGAACTTGGATATATGTATAAAGACCCTGATATAATTTTATACATCAAAAAGTATAAGAGGGTTAGGACTTGTGCGTCTTGTGGATCCGGAAAGACTACGAAGGAAGATAAAGGTGAGACACGTAAGAAGAGGAAGAGGTAGACCCAGACTACGATGGCTCGAAGATGTCGGTGCCGACCAACAGCTTCTGACAGTGATAAGATGGAGAAGAGCTGCAGAGGATCACTCTGAGTGGAGGAGAAATGTTGAGGAGGCCAGGGTCCTTCATGGGCCACAGCGCCGTCAGAGATAGAAATGATAAAACATGCTAAAATATAACAAATTGTGAAGAAATATTCTTAATATTAAATGATCTGCAATTACAATGATTGTCGTTTAGTAATATACAATAATAAAAAGTATTTATTTATTATTACTCACTACAAAACAAATGTGTTACAAATATACCACTTGCTGGAATAATGTTCTCTCGATTTCTCGTCTAAAAATGAAAATTTGTCATTAGCCTAAATCGAACTAATTTTAGATCGTAAACGCCTTGAGTAATTTCGAATGTCAAATAAATTAGGTCCCAATTGTTATTAGTTTCGGTTACCGGATGTGTACACATTATGCTCGACATTTATATCCGGTTGGGAGCAGTCTGATTAACATAGTATTCTAAATATCAATTAATGCTATTATCAATTGAAATTGATAAAATTGAGAGTCTGTATTTCGTTTCTAAAGCTAGTTAAAACTTGATAATGTTAAAGAAAAAACTTATGCACTTATGAAATACGATCTTATTTAGTAAAATCAATTAAAAAAATCGTTAAAAAAAAGGTCTGAAAATAAATTTAAAGCTGATACCATAAGAGCTGATACCGTTCACGACGTACCTTTTATATTTAAACCAAAATTACTTTTTAATAATTAGAAAATGCCAGGGTTGCGGTGGATGAAATTATAGCACTAATTAGTACAACTTATTATTTATTGATTATTCAACTTTATTGACCGCAATTCCGGCCAACTTCTACTTATGCATTAAAATCTGCGGCCAACCATTTTCCCATCGGAATTCCTCAGATTTTATCTCAATTGGAGCATTTTATATTTAGTAAATTAAGGGCAATTTACAACCTTTTTCACATTCGGGTTTATGCGAATGCTCAGCAATTTAGCCTCTATTTAGCAATTTCATTTGGTAATTAAATTCCCAGGAAGCTTTAAATTGCACTTTATTTATTAAAACCGTTTTTATTATTCAGGTTTTAAAAATTCTGCAAGGGTATATGTATGAGAGAGGCGCAGCTAAGTGTGTAGAGTATTGAGCTGATATGCTGATTGTTGATTTCTAATCCGGTTGTGAGAGTAAATTACTTGATCTATCAAGAATAAGGGATAAACCCCGTGAGATCAAGGACACTCTTGGGGCTCACCTAGCCTCTCTAAGCTTTGGACAGCCTTTGGTTTGTAGTGAAACAGGTATTTCCCTCCCCCCCCTTTTTTTACTCATATATATATGATGAGCCACAGTTTTCAAATGTTCATTAAATCATCATTTACTACTTTAGATTCTATGCAGCCATTGCTTCTTCCATCCCACTGTTTTTAAATCCTGAAAATTACAACCTCATTCCTCTTTATTATTTGTTTTAACAACTTCTCAGATATTTAGAATCATCGGTCTATTTATAACCATCTTTTATTTGTTCACGTAATGAGCTCAAGGAGATTCCTCTGTGCTACTCCAAGCCATTGTTGACGAAGTTGTTCCCTAAAGAGATGTTGACAATGCCTTCATTACTTATGCTGATGAAATGTGTGGAATTAACGAGTGATTCATACTTGTTTCGGAATTGGGTTATCCCAGTGAGTTATAAGTGATCCTTTGTGCATTCATAGCTATAATGATTCCATTAGATATTGCCTGAAGAGAACTTAGAACTAAGGTTTTGATCAAAAAGTCTGTAAATTGTTTTTTCCCTTTTTTTAATAAAAAATAATTAACAATTTCCTCATTCTTAATTCAAGAAGAAAAACCATGTTGCATCATAATATGAATCCTTGTCCTCAATATTCTTTAATAATATCCCACTAGGTTCAGATTCGATTCTTAGGACGTCCATCTTGACAAACGCTTAACTTGGAATTATAAAAAATATCGTTTAAATGAAATAATGAAGTTCTCACCATTTCAGGCTACTTCAACGCTTACCAGACGAACGCTCTATGTTCCTAATTAATTACAAATGACTATAATACATGACTATTATAATAACCGTATCACTTCCTGTTAATAATAGAAGGGTCTGAGGTTGAGTACGCGGCAGGTGGTGATTTGCCCTAGATCACAATCAACCACCAGGCTTTTTCCTAATTAAGGCTACCCAGTGTATAAAGGTTGGGTGAGCCCAAGATGGGTCTCCAGATCGCATAGCGTCCATACTGACTGCTACCAGATTAAAAAAATTAACTGATACAGCCGGATTTGAAGCTGGGATCTTCGGTAGGCCAGCTCGGTGTCCTACCATTGAACTACCCCGCTTCGTTTTTAATTAAAGAGTTAATGAGAGCCCTAACAATCATGTACTTATTTCTGAGTATTATTATTTTTTTTCAATTTTTCATATATTCCTCCCTCACTTGCTGGATCATTTAATTGATAATTAATTTCAATTAACATTGCTAAAAAAGAAGATTATTGACTTTAGTTATTATTGTATCAATTCACATATTTAACAATAATAGCTTCTTGTGTTCGTGTAACATTTGATATAGTAGTTATTCCCTGACGAGTTAAGAGGTTTTTCTGAACCAGCAATCAGATTATTTTTGCATTACCTGTTGAAATTTAGTAGGAATGATGGTTGACCTTATGATAAGGTCCTATCGAGATCTGCTGGAAGTTGTTTTCAGCTGTTCCATTGGATCCAATATAACCCCCTCCCCCTCTCAATCTCTAAGAAGCACTCTCTCTCTCTCTCACTCTATCTCTCTCTTTCTCTCACTCCATCGCTCCAATCTCATCAGCGTCTTCTTCTCATCCCTTCTTCGCTAGTCCTATCACCTTCAAAAGATTCCCTCAGCTTCAGCCTCATCTTTTTCCATTTCTTTCGGGGTAACAGCTCTTTAAGAGATTTCCAGAAATGTGTTTTCCTTGTTACTTAGCCGAGTCCTCCATTTGACTGATTCCTATCAGGCCAAATTCAATTTCGATCGCCATCTTTCAAATATAATGTGTTACCACAGTTTGAAATATAAATCACGTCGAATTTTTAAAGAGGTTCTAAGTAAATTAAAGGTCAGCTTCCAACTATATGCATTTTTTGTATCCAGTGATTATTTAACTGTACTACCCTAGTTTTTTTCATTATATAGATTCATAAAAAAAAAATGGCAAACCACATTCTACATTCAACCTCACAGCATTCGCGCAGTTAGGTGAACTCCGGATGATTATCAATACTTATATGAAGTTCAATCAGTAAGGTCGAAAATAACTAATTAATAAATAGTCACCGGTAATCAGAAAAATATTCTATGTTGAATTTGGGGCTGTTTAGTAAGATGAGTGCATTTTCTAATCTTCCATACATAACCCATGGAAGACTTATGAAAGTTTAGGATTTGTCTGTATGCATGACCAAGTATTCTTGTTATACTAACAGAAATTCGAAAAAACGTTTATTGAAATCGGTTATATTTCATTAGTTATGAGTTGTTATATTTGAAAAAAGTCCATAAGCTTATAAAAAATCGTCCATTCTTTTACATGTTTTAATGATGATCATTACATAACAAAATTCTTCACTTGGCTTAATAAAATCACTCAGCATTTAGCAAAGATTGATTTTTTAAAACCTATGCACATTTTACTCTTTGCTAAGTACTAAGTGATAAAAAAAATCGTCCATTTGTCCATATTTTAAAAGTAATTCAAATGGAAACCTTAACGCTTGCGAATATCAAAAAATGGAGCTATGCCAGTTCCAAATATCACAACAGATCATAGATATCCTCTGAACTTTATTATATTTTTTCGTATGTAATGGAATATTAAGCTAGGCAGGTCATCGGAAAGTCGTAAAAGTGTTTCCGATTGTGTTGTCTATTGTATCCGTTTCAAAACTCTACTATAGCAATACGGTAATATTATATATACTTTATTATAATTTATACATTATTATTATATAATATTATTTTCACAAACATATATCCTTACACGTGGCAAAAGATCAGTCCGAGGGGGTGGTTGCTTTCCCCGAAATTGAGTAAGAGGATTTTCTCGCATCTCCTCCTCGTTATCATTAATATCAAGGATTCCCTCCTCATTCAGAGGATTCTCTCCTCAGTTAATTTTATAAAACGAATTCGATTGATTTCAGTGTTAATCTTACATTTAAATAACTGAAGTCGAAATGTTTCTTGTTACTTCTCTAAAATATTATATTTAAACTTTTTTATATACATAATTCTAAAAACTAGGTTTAAACTATCTAAGATGGCTAGATAATTTATTAAAAAAATCCTACAGAAAACAATACGTACAGCACTAAAGAATTTTTTTCTCCGAAATTTGTAAATTTTCCTTGGTTTTGCTCATTGGAAGTATGCAAATAAAACAATGGGCATAACTAATCAAATATTGTACTTTATGTTATTATTGTTTCTAAGTGTAAATAAAATCAAACAACTATAAAATTTGTTCTGAAGTGCAGCCAAGAAAAAAAGTAATAAATATATATATTTATTACTTTTATATATATATATATATATATATATATATATATATATATATATATATATATTTATTACTTTTTTATATATATATATATATATTTTTACTTTTTTTAAAATATATATTTAGGAGTGTATCTATGTACACTCCTAAATACTTGAAGAGAGCAAACCGATCTAGTGACTAATTTTCTAATGGGAGAGAAGATCTAGAAGCGTTGAGGGACATGTATTCTGTCTTCTCTTTGCTGATTTCTAGTCCCCATTCTGAGTATTTCTCTTCTAGCTCTCTTAGAATATAACTAAAATCATCTTCCTCAGAAGCTATCACCATATAAAAAAATATTCGTTTTTATTTTTATAATTTCTATATAATAAAGTACATTAGCCGAGATGGGAAGAAAGAAAATGGAGAAAGAAGCCAATGATATTCGCGTGGTCCTCAGTGGCCGGTACGTGATAAAAAAAATACATTACACAGACAAATTATGTAGGCATAATGTGCCTTATTATCCGAGCAAAGCTGGGGTGGGTCGTTATTGACATTATGAAAAACTCAGACATATAATATACATATATATATATGTTTACTTTTAAATCAATTCGGATAAGACCATTTATTTTAAATAATTAAGTATTTCGCTAATATGATAATAGACTAATAGACATTTAGTAAGGTATTTGTGTACATTTTATTTTATTTTATTATTAGTATTATAATTATTATTTACTTTACTTTATTATTTATTTTACTTTATTATTATTATTACCGCATTAATTTCTTTCCGTTACCGCATGTATATATTTTTCCGCATGTATATATTTATTTATTTTATTTTGTTTATATTATTGGTTTGGTATGGAATGACTGTAAGCTACACAGCACTATTACTTATTGCCCATAAGTGGCAGATTGTAATATTTCAATAAAGTGTCAATATTAAAAAAAAAAAAAAAAAAAAAAAAAAGTAAGGTATTATGAGAGTCTAGTGTTTATCAATTTCCTAGTCAGTAAATGTTTTATATTCAAGTGTACGTTACGCTACACAGATTGATGTTTCAGTCAGCAAACACTGATGGGTAAAGCGCCTGTGTCCTATTCGGACTCTCGCCCGTACGAATTCTTGTTCACTGCTACTTTGAATCCATGTTTTTCAGAGTTGCACTCCATGTTTAACTTCTATGAGTTAGTTGTTTGTTGTGTTAATCCAGTTTATATGTCGTTTGTTCATTACTTGAGATTTGAAAGGCGAATGCAGATCGTTGCGAGGCTATTATTTTTTATATTTGCAAAACCTCAGGTTTATTAATAACCCAGGCAAATAAAGCTTAATCAGTTTTCCAACTTAATCTGAAAATATTTTTCTCTTCTTTGACAATATCGTAAAATATAAAAAAATAGTGGAAATAATTTTACGCAAAAAAACATTAATTTAATTTTTAAAAATAATCAAAAATTTTCTTTTACTTGTTCTGGTCCAATTATTCTAAAATACTAGATATGAGTTTTTAAAAACTTTTTATAACGACATATCAGCTGTTGAATTCTGATGTTTATTCCAAAGACGGCGGACCAATATTTTTTCAAAGTGTAAAATAGTTGACTGAATAATTCTAATCATGGTATGAAATAAGAATGATCTATTTTAAGTAATCATTGACTGCACCCTCTGACCACTTCATACCAGTATTTTCTTTATGTAAAGGAGATAGTTGGGGGGTGCAGTAAAAAAAAACACTGAAAAAGTAATAAACTTATAATTGTGTGCCCACGTTTCGACCTACAGTGTAGGTCATCTTCAGGGCTATGAGAGAGAAACAAACAGAACAAAAAATATAAAAATGTACAGTAACAATAATATGGTGACAAGTAATGTAGAAAATGAAAATAGTGGCAGATATGAAGATGAAAGATAACGAATATTAAAAAAGTGACAGAATATAATAAAATTAAAATAGTGACAGATATAATAAAATTAAGATAAAGACAGATATAACAAAATTAATGATAATGAAAATAATGACAGATATAATAAAATAAGACAGATTTAATAAAATTAAAGAAAATGAGCAGATGATTATAAATTATAAATAACGCATATAAAATAAAATACAGAAAATAAATGTACAGAAAGGATAGTAAAGTAAAAATAATATAAAGGAAAATCAAAAAAGAGGAGGTAAACCAAAGATACAAAATGAGAATATTAACATATACAAAAAAGGTTGGAACATGAAGAATTAAGAAAAACTAGTAAAATAAAGATATAAAAAGTATGATAACGGATTTAAAGAGGTTACATGTTACAGAAAAGTATGGAACTGTATGTACAATAACTAATGCGAATAATAGAAATACTATTGTACAGTAACAATAGTGTACAATGACTGTTTGAAAAATAGTTGATAGGATTAATGAATTTGAAAAATTAAAATTAGTGCTTAAAAATCCATCATATGTTGGTAATCCAGAGTTCATATTTTAGATCATCCAGTCAACTATTTTCTTTAATTCGATTTTTCGATTGAGCTTACTTGGAGAGTAATGATGGACCAAGTCACCAATGGCATTTACAACAAAAAACATATGCCCCAGAACACTAAACTAAGGTATGATTTTTCTGTCTTTCGGCACGAGGCTCTGTATGTTTCGGAATGCCTCACTGTCTTGATTCGGAATGCCTAATCGAAAAATTGGAGATCAAAGAAAGAAACATCTCGAGGAAAATTCTGGGTCTGATCAAAGACCAAGGTGAATACAGACGACAGCATAACAGTGAGATATTTATTCATTTCCAAAAAATCTCTGATGTAATGATGAAAAGGGAATAGCATTTTTTGGCATTTGCTGCGAATGAAACCCGTGTGATTGACAAAGACCATGATTTGAAGAAGTAGAAAGTGAACTGTTGGAGAGAGAAATTACATGAAATTAGGTGAACTAAATCATAACAAAATTAAAATACTATCAAAGTTTTCAACTGACGGCGGAAAAGAAATGGGTAGAAGAAAGAAAAGAGCAACATCGAGCACGTATGAAGAAACACTGGGTAAAAATCAAAGCAATACAATAAAATGCCGCAGTCTTTATTAGGCCAACACGAAAAAATAAACAAGAGAGTAAATTGTTATGGCCCCTTCGAAAAGTTTTGCCATAAAAATTTAAGTTCGTCAAGATATGATAATTAAGGTGTAAAGTAAGATTGCAATTAAATCATCCTTCATGTTTGTTATGCGCTGGTGCACTGCGATTTGTCGTCTTATCTCGGGCTTAAAATTATACCGTGTGTTCTTCCATTATATAAATGTACTCCGTGTAATTATGCCCTATATTCATTACCCAAGCAGTAATGAATTGTTATGTTATATATTATTAATAAGAAACCTGTAATTAGGCATCTGCATGCAATTAACGTTAATAAATAATGAAGGTTTAAGGAAGAATAATCGCGACTTAAGAAAAAATTAATTAAGTTGGGATTTAATAGTTTGGCGAATAATAATTTAATTTGTCTGTATATTACCCTTTTTTTTATCCGTTTCGTTTCGTATTTTGTTATAAATTTAACAATTACAATTTTTTTTTTCAATGAAATTTGATATTTGCTATACATTTTATAATTCTAATTCTATTATCCGGCGTTTCCCTGCCTAGGGTTAAAGTTATGTCAATTCCTTTCATATTTTCCTATCTTTCCAATCATCACTTTGGAGACGCCTCTCTGTTAATTTTGTCTCCAATTCTTTACACCAAGTTCTTGCTGGTTTGCCTCTTTTTCTTTACATTTTATATTATTATAGGCAACTCCTTAGGCATCATTTTTGTCTTTTAGTCATAAACGAAATGTAACTAAATATTTGTTTAACATAATGACAGTTCAAGTAAGATTAATGTCCACACAATAACTCAAATTAATATAAATATATCTTTATTTTTTAAAGAGAAAAGATAGACCCTCGACCGGGATTTGAACCCGGAACCTTTGTCTCACCGTGACATCGCTCTGCCAATTGAGCTATCCAAGGCACTTCCCGGTCGAGGACAAACCTTCTCTCTTTTAGATCCTAAAGCCCCAGTGTGCTCCCGCCATTTTTGCGATGAATACACTAGAACGAAGTTCTTTGAACATTAATTTTAATTTAGGATCTTATTGACTTTCGTCATATTATTATTTATAATTTTTTACAATTATTGGTCATTTTTTATGAGTTATAAATATTTTTATTTTTTAAAGAGAAAAGATAGGCCCTCGACCGGGATTTGAACCCGGAACCTTTGTCTCACCGTGACATCGCTCTGCCAATTGAGCTATCCAAGGCACTTCCCGGTCGAGGGCAAACCTTCTCTCTTTCAGATCCTAAAGCCCCAGTGTGCTCCCGCCATTTTTGCGATGAATACACTAGAACGAAGTTCGAGGGCCTATCTTTTCTCTTTAAAAAATAAAAATATTTTTAACTCATAAAAAATGACCAATAATTGTAAAAAAATTATAAATAAATATATCTTATTAGAATTTATAAAAATATTGTAAAATTCTGTTTTTTCATATTAGGACACAAGCAGAAAATTAGTTTTAAGGTTTCACTTAATATTGACGGTTTTTAGTTTACATCGTTGAATACGTTATATATTATTCAATTGAAAATTGTTTTCTATTTGTCATTTCGTCGAATGAATTCGTAGCCGACCTCCCACCCCACACTCCTTAACTATTAGCTCAGAGTTCTGAATGGTCACACAAACAGTTGTTAAACTGTCAGAACAACATCAAAACAAAAGCGCCTGTTTGAAACACTTTCCTCGTATCGTTAACACAATTCTGCAGTAATCCCCATACTCACTCAATACGTAAAACTTTAATAATCATAAAATAATAATAATAATCATATTTATGTCCTTAAGAAAATAATTATAGATAGATCCAATAATCTATATATTCAAAACATTATAGAGTATATATTTTCTGATTCTCAAGTTACTTACGGAAACCGAATTAACCAACTTAGGACTCAAGCTGCAAAAGTTGGCTCCAATATCTTTAAAAAAATATGTTTTAAACCAATAGCCAGCTCGACAATTCTGGTACTTTTCAGAATGCAGAAAAAAAAAATCTTCGAGTCTCTAAGATCAAATGTAGAACATTTGACATTAATCTGATATAACATCCACACTCCAAGAAGTTAAAAAAGCACTTCAAAAGAGTTTTTTGTTGAACTTATTTAGTCTTCATTGATGTGAATTTTATTTTTGGTGTATGTCCTGATGGTGTCTCAATTGGTGAAACGTTTACTGGTCAGTCTTCCCCAGTATTTTCGATACTAGCTTTGTTTTTTGGGTTCTAGTAATTATTATATGTTTTATTTTTGCACATTTTAATGTATTTAATTACGTATTCAAGTGGATATACCTAATAATCCTGGGAAAGAAAGAATCAAATTAAATTTTAAGAAGATAACAGTGGCATTTAATACTTGTGTTACATACATGTTACATCGTTGATTTGAGAAACCTCGTTAGTGAATGAAAGTTTCAGGAAAACAACCAAGTGAATAAGGAAAGTTACAATTTTCGCAAAATATTAAAGGAAGAGCAAATGAAAAACATGACATAATGTCAAAGATCTTTGAACAATGAAAATCCATTCATCCATTATTTGAACTTGGAAGGAAAAGAGGACCGAAAACTTTGTTCGTTTTTTTTAGAATATAATTATTAAATTTTTTTTTTAACAAATCGAATAACGAAAGAAATATTACAAAGAATTTTATTTTAATATGTATTTTTTCTATTCAGAGAACAATAAATAGCTTTGTTTGCCAATAGGACCAAGATTGAAGTATCCATATACAATATTATATGTTTTTAGTATTGTATTTCTTCAATGATCCCTCAAACTTTTTTATTGAGCGCAAAATTCCGACTAAATCATTACATCATTTAGTTTATAGACCAATTAGGCTAATTTTATATCATTGAGAAAGTAATAGTTTGCTAGTTTGTAAGCGTAGTTCTTTGCTTTGGACTAGGCGAGTTAAGTGTGAAGGTATTAAAATGGCTTTGTTGGTATTTTAAAAATTGTATGTGTTCTGATAAGTACTGGAGATAAGCCCTACAAGATTTCTACAATAAACTATCTGTGTCCATCGATATCCAGGTTAGTCTTTGTTGTTCATTCATTCGCCCAGCATGCCTTACTATGAACTGACTGTTTTGATTGAAAAGTTAGATGTCCAAGGAAGAAACAATAATAATAATAATAAAAATAACGGTTTAAATATTTAATTTGCCACTGCAGGATTTGAACCAGGAACCTTCCCCATAGCAACTCACAGCTCCTTCCAGCTCCTTAGTTATCCCGCTCTCTTTACTTACACGTCCAATATTTTTAGTCTTTAAGGCCGTATTAAATTTATAGAAGCTAAAAATTAAAATCATCTATCTACGCCATCATCCTATTAAATGAATACAAATCATTCGCAAATTCGTATCGATTGACAGACTAAGGCATGAATGTTTTAAATATTAACATATTTTAGGAAGCTTTCCCTCCAATAAATATATTTTTTTCATTATGGGACTTCATGAATAATGATTAGGCGCTATCGATCCTGCCCAACTTTGAAGATTTATAATTCACAACAATTTTATCTTTCGTATTCCATAACTGTATTCTGCCAAAACCACCAGGTGCCCTAATTATAAATTTAAATGAGGTTAATTTGAGTAATAAAATAATAAACATTTATACATATAGAGTAGGGGATGTGCTGTGATTTCGTAAATTATACTCAAGAAAATATATGGAAAAAATTTCGATTTTGTTCTGAAATTTTAACTACAATTATGTCCTGAAAGGAAGGATACATCCATTATACATTTACGACTAATTATGTTTTCAAGTAAATAAAAACTCCTTTTCACTTATTTTTTCATTGAAAAAATTGAAATAAAAGTCCCATGTATAATTATTAGTAAATTTATTTATTAGTAATTAATAAAAAATAAAATTAATAATAAAACTTGTTTTCACTAAGCAAATAAAAAGCTATGATAAGTTCTAAAGTATAATCCGAATTTCGATTTACGACCTTCGATATTGAAGGGAATTAATAATGTTTGGTGTTCACTCATGTTGTGTGTTTTAATTCTTCAAACGATAATATTTGCTTTGAACAAACCGTTTTAAATGAAGAAAAGCTCTAAATTTGTCAAAGATCTCTTATTTCCATCAGTTGATTTCAACCAAATTTTTAAAAATAATATGATCGAACCGGGCTGTCCTTCAAGGGGAGGTAAATTGGAGGTCACCAGCCATGTATACGTTAACTACCCCTACCGTAATTAACCTTGATAATTAAAATTTATGACTGTATCATCGAACGATTAGTCATACCAGCATAAAGTGACGTTAAATGAATAAACATATATATGAACTTACATACTGTATGCTCACCTACATAGATATTCCTTTGATGATTTGTATTCCATTTTAATAAATATTAGAGCCTGTATAGCCTGAAAAACGATGCTTTGTAAGTATATTTATTGTTTTACGTCTCATTTACGAAATTCATCAATTCTTTTTATTTATATGCTCAAATAAATATATTTATTATAATATATTTAGCTTATATTGTTTCATTACCTATTCATCGGGACTATTCTGCTGAAGTTAGATGATAATTAAGATATTGGAGGTAGATGTTGACCCTCACTATCCTGTATCTTGGTCCATTCTAGCCTGTGTACACTCTACGCACCTTTTTGTAAAACTCTCTTTGCTCCTAGCTTCAAAAGAATATCCTTTCATATCCCTTTTTTAGATTTTTTTAATAACGCAAAATTAAAAAAAAAAACTCCAGGTTTCTGCTTCACCCAACTTCTCTTACAACGCTGTAATAATAATATATTTTAAAAAAATATTTTAATTAACTTACATTAACACCCCAGCTTTGAAATATTTACTTTTACTGTCATGGAAGTACTATGCACTAGCTTTTTTAATAAATTATTTATTAGTTGTTAAATAGTTTAAAATAATATGTTAAAAAGAATTGGTGAGAATACTTAGAATCATAATAATCGGTCTTCTTACTGCATGTTTAAATATATATACATATATATAGTTCCTTTCTCGCCCGCTCCACCACAATGTGGAACTCAATCCCTCCTAATATCCGTCATACTCCCTCTCTATCATTATTCAAATCCTGGCTGTTTCAACATCTATTAGCTTCCCAGAAGGATAGTCTCTAGGTAGGTTAGTCATTTGCTTAGAATACAATGTATATAATAACAAACTGTGTTATCTAGTTCTTTTAATTCTGCTCTTTGAAAAGCTGTACATCATGTAAACAAATTATTGAATGCTAGCTCATGCATTCAATTTCAAAAGCTTTGGATTTATCTATTCTCTGTAATTGCTTAATATCCTGTCAAGATCTGTACTATTTATTTACTTACTATTATTTTTGTTTATATATTTCTTTTTAAATTGTTTTCTGTCATGTTTTCACGCTTTATGATTTGTAACATTTAGACTTCTGGCCAGATAAATATTATGTTTTTATTCCTGTTCATATCTGTTATTCTAAAGGGACTTTGTCCCAGAATAAAGTTACTTTTCTATTTCTATTTCTATTTCTATATATATATATATATATATATATATATATATATATATATATATATATATATATATATATATATATATATATGAATAAATGAATGAATAAAGCCTTTATTACAAAAAATTAACAGGAATTATTAAAATAATAAAAATTCAAATAATTTTACTACAGATACTATATACAATTTTTTGCTTGTTAATTTATGTAGGCCTTCCCCACATGCAAAAAATTGTATATAGTATCTGTAGTAAAATTATATATATATATATATATATATATATATATATATATACATATATATATTTAATGTTTTATAATATAATTATATATTTTATGTTTAATTATATATATAAAATTAAATAATAAAAAAATATTGGTCCTTGGTGAAACGAAAACGGGATCCCTTAACAATTAGAAAAAGTTGATAAACATTTGAGAAGTGCGCTCAAAGATTGACATTTAAATATTGAAAGCTATCCGGAGCAATACATCTCAAATTCATGGAATGGTGATGAAGGCCTTCCCTGTAGCTCTTGCAATCATCAAGGATATTATTTTCCCCACCGATTACGTGGTTTGCACCCAGTTTGATATAGCATCTTCCCAAGCCAAAACCTTCAGTCAATTTGAATAAAAATTAATTTTCAATTTTTTTGTGGGTATGATTTTCTTATGAGTTTATAAATATTTGATGAACGTATCAGATTGCCAAAATACAATTTTTAAAACTTGGATGTGATAGCATTTAATCACTCAAAACAAAATCGTTGAATATCTCTCTATTAAATAAATAAATGATATAGATTTATTTTTAAATTTATTTATTAAAATTTACAATTTCATTATAACAATACGAGTAAGTATCGATTTTTCGAACCCCCAAAACTTATAATATTAAATATTTTTCTGGAAGCAGAAGATGAATAGAGTTTCTGTATTAAGTTGAAGGGAAGGGTTAGTTAAAATAAATTAAAAATTCTGAAATTACTAATAGCTTTAATAGCAACAACTAAATATTCATAAATAGCTCATAAAAAGTACTAGCATTTTCATTAAAATATGCTCTCTAAACTAGGAGTTAGATAAAGAGATAAGTTGCTTTGAAAAAGGATAAATAAATAAAATAAAAAAGAAGAAAATATTTACTGTATGAATTTCTAATAACCGAAATCGTACCTTTTAATATTTATATTAATTTAAATTACTTAACATTAAATATGGAAGGAAGGAAATAAACAAACGTTATATTGCAGGTATCTTTTTTTATATTATTAAAGCATTTTATTCTGAATTTAATAATTTATTGAGATATCAGGATAGATGAGTGAGTAGAGCACTGCATTGCTGTGCTGACGACCCGGGTTCAAAACCTGTTATGGTAGATACTTATTTAACCTAATAAGTAATACTATAGAATATAATTTTATATAAGTTGAACTACTTTTTCGATGTATTGGAAAACTAATGATTCTACATACTCGGACATACATATCTGGTAATATTCACTATGAAAGGTACAATACTAACCTATTCCAGCTTGAAGAGGCCTGTATTTATTCTGAGAGTCCGGAGAAAAATAAATTTCAACTCGTCCAGAGGCCGGATACGAACCGGCGCCGCTTGGGAGTGGGACTGATAAGGTGACGCCTTGACCAGTCCTCACAACTAACACTTAAGTTAAACGATTTCTGAGAGTTTTTTATTTTTATTTTACGATTTAATAATTTAAAAAAATCATTAAATTAATGTACTGTTCCAATCTTCGCAGCTGTTGAGTAAGTGAATGATTATTATGCAGAAAAAATTCATTTTAATGAGGAGTCTTCATCTATCCACACTTTTTTTTTTTCTTGAACTGACAGAACGACAAAACAATCTTCACTATCCATTACAAATCTAAGTAGCTCTTATTCTTTCGTAAACCTGTATGCATGTTTGTATGTATATGCAAACCTGGGGAATAAGTAATTAAGTCTGATTTGGTACTTCGTAAGTCAAATGATTTATTGTAGTGGGGGAAGCGGAACGTGTTAATCTTGTAGGTTTTATGTTGAATAATACTAGTTGGCCTTATATATGTATATATATAACACGTATGTATATATATAATATGTATATATATATATATATATATGTATATATATATATATATATATATATATATATATATATATATATATATATATATATATATATATATATATATGTATGCACGACGCAGAGTGGAACGAGTCAACGCATTTGTTGGACATTGGACCAATTCTCTAATAACTAAATTTGTCCTTTATTTCGATCTTAAATTATACTTTATACTTCTTCTCAACAAAATCCATAGATAAATTAATTGTGAAATCAAACCAAATGAAAATATCTTAGTTGAAATATAAATTTTTCTAAAAAGTCTCATATTTTTAAATCAATCCACTGTTTGAGGTAATGCCTTAAATTAATCGTGCACCTACTGGAAAACAACTAACCCATAATAAGATATTTTAGGCAAATAAAACTTGGGATTATTTCAAACGTCTGGGATTTTTGGTGAAACTTGGGGGATAACACTAAAAACATAAATTGCGACAATCGCTTAAAATCACCCAAAAAACTACCTTCACAGTAAATAACTAGAATGTTTGAAGCTTTTTTTCCATTAGTCGGATTCTGCTACTAGGTGCTATTTTATGAGAAAATGATTTTTTCTTTTCTTTTCTGGGCCTTGAGAATTAATTTAAAATAATTTATGTTATAATGCAATTGGGAAAAACCACAATGCGAAGCCTTATGTTTCAAAAAATACACATACTTATCAGTCGACGTTTCGCCTATTCAGGTATTATCAAGACACCAAAATCAAAAAGGGGTTATGTGAATCGCATCTCGAAGAAAATGTGCAATACATTCCAACGATCAACAGCCCAAACAGGCTCCAAACATGAGACAAGTTGTATGTTGAACGTCTTGGTGGTTGTGGGGTGCTGTCTCATGTTTGGAGCCTGTTTGGGCTGTTGATCGTTGGGATGTATTGCACTTTTTTCTTCGATATGCGATTCACATAACCCCTTTTTGATTTTGGTGTCTTGACAATGCCTGAATAGGCGAAACGTCGACTGGTAAGTAGGTGTATTTTTTGAAACATAAGGCTTTGCATTGTGGTTTTTCCCAATTGCATTATAATAAATAATAGTGTTTCTTTTTGAGTTTTTGGCTCTATTTTAGTGAATAATTTCTGTTGATATTGGCGTCTAATTTACGCAAGTTTTCTTTTGTTTACCAATGTTTGTGGAAGTACTATGTACTAGTTTTTTTATTAAATTATTTATTACTTGTTAAATAATTTAAAATAATATGTTAAAAAGAAATGGTGAGAATACTTAGGATCATAATAATCGTTCTTCTTACTGCATGTTTAAATATATTTATATAAATATAATTGAATAATAAAAAAAATATTGGTCCTTGGTGAACCAAGCAATTTTAGCCATTGCAGTTAAATGAACAAACAACAACAATGATAATAATTATTTAAGCCAATATAAATATTGATATTAATAAATTTAATTGTGGTTTTGCGCATCACTGGTTGTGTACAAACTTTACATAATAAGTTGAGTACTAACTTTACTCCATTTTGTGGAAACTATAAATTATATTAGACAAGAAAGTTGGTGTTATTTTATATTTATTATAATTTTTTAATGCAATAAAATTGTTTCATTTAAATTCTGTTTAATTAAAATATACCTTTAATTACTTTTTCAACATTTCGTAAAATAACCCTATCTTCGATAAATTCCTTTCTGCATTTCTGTATTACAGATATTCTTCGCCGCACCTTTTGTCCCTAATATGAATATGAATATATTCATAAAAAACCTAAATAATATTATAAAATTCTCAATAAAATTTAGTTTCACGTTTGAAATGGCATTAAATTTGACTTGATACTTGTCATGAATCGGAGATAGATTCGGCAGCCCTAGAAAATATTTAATATACAATATCAAAAATTATCTTCATATAAATAGTAACTAACCAACTTTGAAGTCAACATCAAATAAACTTGAAGAGGCAACGGTTAGGAAAATCTATGGATCCTCGATTTTCTCACTTTCTCAAGAAAGTTTCCTCCTATTTATCATAAACACTGTTTGCGGAAGTCTTGAAAATGGACTCATCCTTCTCGAACTCATCCTTAATGTAAGCTGCCTTTGAGTTGGGAGCTCCTCGCCAACTTTGGTATTCCTTGAAAAAGTTTATTCCGACAATTTCGAAACTCACCTTACTTTCATATAAGTACATATCGCTATCTAAAAGGAAGACCAATTGACTCAAAAACAGTAAGATTATTTAAAAAAGAATTCAGTCTTGACTGAAGAAAGAATTATATTTACTGTCAAATGGAACGATGCAAAAATAAAATATTTATTTAAGAAATTATACAATTGCCATTAGGCACATATTGTATATGCGATCTTTTTTTGAAAACCTTCCCTCTGGGGATTCACGTGGAAGCGTGTATGGAGAAACCTCCCATTGAAGGCACTCCTAGCGTGGTTCATCTCACTGTAGCAGATCCCTGCTCCAGAGACGTTTCAGTCTCCTTATCGGATTCTGTGGCAATGTGTCTGTCAGTAATTTTTGTAAGTTAGGGTGTCCAGCAAGTGAGTCATGAAATTTGTTTATAGTTTTTCTTGATCGTGTCACTCATGAGTGGGATGTTGAGATCTAATGTGTAATGGTTTATTAGATAGATAAAAGGGACAATGTGTAACGAAGGAATTTTGATCGAAATATTTGAATCGTCTGTAAGTGAGGTTTAATGCATGAGCTCCACACCTGCGAGGTATAGGTCAATAAATAAAAGAAAATAATAATATAGAAACACGCTTCCACGAGAATCCCTTAGGGGAGGTTTTCAAGATCGAAAATACAATATTTGTAAAATGGCTCTTGTATAATTTCTGAAATAAATATTTTTCGTCGAAATATGGAATGAATTGAAGGCAAAAAAAGAACTCATAGACGCCATCAAATCCTCCTATACAGGCTCAAAGGGTAAAGTCAGGATATATGGTAAGGAGTCTGGATGCTTCGATATGAAGAGGGGCGTCAAACAAGGAGATAGTCTGAGTCCTCTTATCTTTATTATTCTGATGTATGAGGTCTTAAAAATCTTTAAACGAAGGACGGCAAGAACAATAGTAGGGAAATGGAACCTGAAAACAATTCTCTATACCGATGATATTCTGCTCATAGCGAAATCCATCCAGAATCTTCAGCAAGCTGTAGTGGAATGGGGAATAGAGGAAAGGCATGATAATGAATGCAAATAAAAGTAAAGTCATGCAAATAGGACGAGAACCTGAAGATGTACAGATCTCTTGAGGGGGAGAAATCATAGAGACAGCAGAAGACAACATGTATAGGGTTTCTCAGCAGAAATGTTAAAATTCAACAAGAAATATCCAACAGGATTAAAAACGCGTACGATACTTATTACCAAGTCTGCAATACTGTTGTTGGGAAATGTGAAGTTGAGAAAAAGGTAAAACTTCACATTTTTAATGCAATTTACCTTCCCACCCTACTATACGGAAGTGAGAGCTGGGTCCTTCTTGACAGATTGAAGAACAGAATCACACACCAGGAACGCCAGAGTAAGAGAGGATTTAGGGATGAAACCACTAACTGAAATTCTAGAGAAGAGGCAGTTGAAGTGGTTCGGACATCTGTGCCGAATGGACGAAGATCGCGGACCACGCAAGTTCTTCGAAGCTAGACCAACTGCGAAAGACCAAGGATGTCATGGCCGGATAATGTGGCTAGAATAGGGGAGAAAAGATGAAAACGATTGGATTCCATGAAGGCATTGGCGAAAGACCGAGACAGATGGAACGCTTGGATGGAGGCACCTCCACGCTGAGAGGCTCTGAGGAGGAAGGGAAAGAAGAAGAAGAAGATTATTATTATTATATTGATATATAAGTGTTATGTCCTCATAAGGGTATTAAAAGTAATGAATACACTCATGATTAACTGTAATCTATTATGAACATATTTGAACATACAGAGAACCATAATAATACATAATATCATATGACTAAGAAGGAAAACATAACCTTTCTCCAAAGAGATACACAACAATAAGGAAACTCTGATATGAACTAATTAGATGGACTTGTAAACTATTGACTAACATTGTAACTTACTCGTATCAACTAACATAGCGAATACTCTATCCTATCTTTCCTCTACCCTACAATATTTCAGAGCTGTTATATATAAATATAAAAGAGGAAGGAATTTTACATTGGAGACAACAAAAGGAAGCAGTGACATAAATTCTTAGGTAAAAATCTATAATATAAATAAATTGTTTTAAGTCTTCGGACTATTATATTACTGTGTAACAGGTGGAGAGCCTTTTTTAAAATAGTATTTTTATTTTGAGATTATCCATACTTTATTTTTTATTTCTTTAAGGCTCATAAACAAAATTTAAAGCACTTCTCAGAAAAGCTTTAAGTGCAGATCTACAAATGATTGCTTTTGTATTTCAGTATTTATTTGCAAAGAATATACAACCAAAATATAAAACAATATATTTTTCTCAAAGCGATCAAATAAATAGGACAGCTTCGGTGAATAAGTGGTTAATTCGAATTTCGTCCATTAATAGTTGGATTGAGGGAAGAGTATTGTATCATTTTCATAGTTTTCGGCTTGGAATGGAGATGTAATATAAGCAATAACTCCTCTTCAAGTTAATGCCTGACTTTGCCCCTTATTCACTACGAATCGATGATTCCGCTTCCTTAAGTAGAAGGGATTCATTTTGAAGAAAATCATTAACAACTTATTAACCCGGGCTATAGATATTGTAGGTTAACACTTCACACATAACAATTTCCGGTTTGTGATTGTTAAAACTACAATAAAGTATAATTTTTTCGCTATAAAACATAAATCTTTTAGTTAAAACAAACCGAAGAAAATTGTTATAGTTCCTAACTTGTTGAAAGTCATTGACACGGCTTACAAAGTAGAAACGAAGGTTTTCTTTGTTAATTCTAATGCGACTTTTTCCTTTTTTTTTTATTCCTTCCAGGCTTCCACGCTTAAATTATTCCGACTTTTGTTTATTGAACCGTGGCAGAATGATGGATGGTGACTTATTGAGGGAGGCGTAGGCCTCAGAGAGTCAGCGAGCACTGCTACGTGCCGTGCCCGTGGCCCGAAGACTTAGCAGGATCCCCGGGTGCCTGGGGAGCGCACGTACGTACCCACCTGCCCTCTCTGTCTTCTTAGCACTTTTCACAACTGACTTCAATAGTCCTCTTGCTACAGAAAGCGGATTTGGTAGGAATCGATTCCCTTCCATGTCGCAATCGATCTTCTGATCTCGTTCTGCAAGACTTACTTCACTCGGATAAGTTGATCTGCATTGTATTTCCTCACGAGGCTTGGAAATCCTCAATAATATTAAATTATCGGTTATTTAAATAACATAGAACCTTTGAGATAGTTCCATGGTTTCCTATTACATCTGTAACTCAATGTTTCAAACCCATAACCGGACTTTATATTCTCTCCAGATATGATTTCTTTCAGCTAATGACCCGAGATAAGAGTTTGTGTACGGACGGAAAGTGTCAAAGGGAAAAACGTTTTTCAAGCTCGGAATAAGATTCGTTCCATGAAAACGGCGGAATAGCACAGTCAAAACGAAGAAAATGGCACAATTTGAAAAGTTTATAGTGAATAATACTAACAATTATTCATCTTGTGAAGAAGTTTAAGTACTTAGGGTCTATGGTAACTATGAAATTCAAGAAGACATAAAGGTGTGATTAAAGGCGGTAAATGCTTGTTATTATTCACGCTCGACATAACTAAGCTCGCTTTAGTTTAGACGCTTAAAGAAGCGTCTTTTGTCCCGAAATCTAAAAATCAGGATTTATAAAACAATCATCCTTTTCTCTACGGATGTGAAACTTGGCCGCTAACGCAGAAAGATGGACAACGTCTTCAGGTATTCGAAAATAAGTTGTTACGTAAATAAAAAAGGATGGAACCACTGGGGTATATAGGAGATTACATAACGCGGCATTGCGAAGCATAAAATCCGGTAAATATTATTCAAGTGGCTGCGTCGCAAAGATGGGCTTGTAAAGATTCTGGGCTTATTAATGAACGAATTCTTATTAATTATTAACGAGATGTTAATAAGCTTTTTGCCGAATGGGAAGCGTCAGAGGGGCAGACCGAAGCGTAGGTGGGAGGATTGCGTTAAAAGTGATCTTGTGGATTTGGGCTTGGGTAGTGGTTCGTGGACAGAAGTTCGTAAGCAGAGATTGGTGGTATCGGCATTGAGCCTTCAGGTACGCTAAACCTTATTATTATTATTGTTCGTAATTATTTAAATTATTTAGTGATATATTAGTGTTGTCGAAACCCGTTGTGTAGTAAGGCAAGGGAGGGTTAAATAAATAAGCAGCATAAACGACGAGCCAAGCCCAAGAACTCTTTGAAGATTGCTAATCGGAACAGTAGTGGGATTTCATATATATTTTGTATATACTTAAATATTTCACACATTTCAACATTTTTATTAAATATCTCCTTCGATTGATGGTACTATTGTTTGTTAGATTTGACTGTTGAATGTTACTATCTAATAGTAAATTCAAAATTAAGCAAAATCTTAGGTTTTGTTTAAGGGATCATTTTAAAACAAAATTAATTTTTAGTAATTATTCCGCAGGTTTTCGCTTCGAGTTGAGTCGTAACAAGTTTTAACTTTTTATTTATTTCCTTTTTTTATATTTTCCAAAAATAGAAGTCATCATGAAGCTTTATTATGGAAAAGAGAATGTAATTATGGACAATATCTATAGATTGTTAATCATTTTAACAGGCATGTGCCATCTATTCTTTCCAAATGCTAGGTGAAACTTTTATTTCTTAATTACATCCCCTTTACCATAATAAAGCTCACGATAACTTGTATTTTTGGAAAAAATATAACGAATAAACAGTTAAAACTTATTGTAACTCAACTTGAAGCGAAAACTTACGGAACAGATACCTTAATTTTTATTAATTTTTTTTTTACGCTTCAGTAACCGGAGTAGCTCATTGGAACGCTGGGTTCCTATGCTTAGTCTCTACCACGTAATGAAACTTGTACCCTTAATGTGTTGCAGTGATGAAGGATGTGATTGTCAACAGTTTAACAGTTAGTTATGTTAATGATTGGGAACAGATTAAAATAAGAAAAACAAATTTTTAAAAATACCTCAGATCTGTATTAACTACGATGGAGTATAGTGAAAAGTAAAATCCTTGAGCCCACACGGTTTAATATTTGCGACACGCGGTTTACAGATTAGTATGCTACTGTTAATAGTGAGCAGATTTTTTTTTTATTACAGAAGTGCTTACTAGAAATGCAAACAATCGTTACAATCTTCCTTTTCATAAGGCTTTTAGGATGTATTCTGTTAATGAACAAATAAAATATATTTTAGAACTATGGTTCAACGCAATCCTTAGGTCGTTTAACCCGTTAGCCTGTGGTCTAGTGGTTAGCGTAACAAACTACTAAACCCATGATCGCGGGTTCGTAGCCCGGCAGGTGGCCCTATGATTTTTTTAAGGGAGTAAAAAATCCTTAGTTATGCCGTCCTTCGGAAGGGCGTTAAACGGGGGTTCCGAGCAATGTCAGGTACTCGTTAAAAATCCCTATCATAATTAAACCTGGATTAGCAAAAATTAGAGCTCCCAATGTACTATCGTCCGATTAGCCATTGCTGCAAAAAGTGACGTTAAGTGAATAAACGACAGATACTACGCAATCCACATATAATGGTGTACTTATGAAATGAAGTGAGCTTGGCAATTTTGCAAACGGTATAAGACAATGAGAAGATGAAACAATACGGTGATGGTGGACGAGATAGAGGTGTCCCAAATTGCTTTCTTTGTTGAGGGCGTTTGTCTAACACCATTCTGGTCTCTATTTCACGACCTAACCTCAAGTATTCTATTTATTTGTTTCAGTGCCTTATTTATTTTCTGTCCTCATCTACCGAGGGTATCACATTTTTTATTTATTTTAATCATACTTACTCCAGGTAGAGTTCAAATGGATTTATCTCCAAGTCTCCGGAAATGGGAGAGTAATTTATCAAGTAAGCTACGTCGGATTGTTATAGTGCTTGGAGAATTTAGGTTTTTAAGCTATAATTAGCTATATTACTCAGGGTGCCGATGAACTTGCTATATATCTGTGGCACCTGTGCATAAGTCGAATTTTATGAATTTCAAGCTATCTACTTAGAATCGTAATTTTTCTGAACTTATTTTAAGTTCAAGATTGGAGTATCAGCCCACGATTCACAAAGGAATATCCTTCATTTGTAGGATTCACAAATGAATATCCTTCATTTTGTAACAGTTAGCGTGTTAGACACAAGGAAAGAGAAAAAAATTACGATTCTAAGTAGATAGCTTGAAATTCACAAAATTCGACTTAGCCCACTATGCACAGGTGCCACAGATATATTACTTTATATATTGTTAGGAAACGAGGCTGTTCAGTGTGTAGTACGCTGAGTTGTCGAGCTGTAGTTCTAGGATCGAATATATTATTTTATCTATAAATAGTCATAGATCTGTTTGACTCCGCAGTCCCTAACATAGAATGTGGTGAGTTAGATTCATTGAGGGTTATTAAGCTAAAGGTTTTCTGGTCATATCACCATGCTGATTATAATGATGAGTATTCTTCCTTAATTTTATATCTACTCAAAAAAATCATTACAAATACTTTCAACACCAGCAAACAACAATAATTACAAAATTATACTGTAGAGACGTCTGAAAGACAGTTCTTATTAAAAATTTTGCTTAATAACGCATATTTTCATATTGAAAAGATTGAAGATTTAAATGAAAAATATATTTTTTTTAAATATTGAATTTTAATTCCTTTAAAAAAATAAATTTAATACCTTTGAATAATTACTTCCCCATCAAAAACTATCTATTCTTTTTCTTGTGTTTTATGTAAGCACTAATAATGCATGGATGGAGCGGGGTATCTTAGTGTGCATGAAGTGCTATGTTGAAGGATCCGGGGCTGTGACAGATAATTATTATTATATTTTTACAGCTGCGATTGGACCCAGTTGATTATGTAAACCCTCCAGAGCCTCAAACATCCTCTAAAAAGCAGGTACTCCCAATTTAAAGAAAAAACGTGGAGGTTGAACGTGATTTGGGAGAAATTACCTTCCTTCGCACCCGTTATCTTGGAAACTGTGTCCCTATCATGCACTGACCCCAAGCATTTTATGGGTTGTAGCGGTGGTACAGGTTTATAATTATCATAAAATCTAGTCGCCTCGATACTTCGCTAAAATGTACTTAATTAATTATTGTCTATCTCAAGAACCTGAAAAACTATGTAAATATATGTTTCTTTTAATCTTAGTTATAAAAATAGCATTTTTATTTTGAAGAGAAAAGGTTTGTCTTTGTCGTGATTCGAACCCGGGTCGTC
The DNA here is from genome assembly GCA_037127475.1 of Arma custos. Lineage (NCBI taxonomy): Eukaryota > Metazoa > Arthropoda > Insecta > Hemiptera > Pentatomidae > Arma > Arma custos. The sequence goes on from CM073762.1 coordinate 24,194,373, forward strand.
AGCATCTCTAGCGTGGTGCTCTAGCCATCTGAGCTACCAAGGCTCGTATCCAATCCAGACAAATCCATTCTCTTCACCGATCCTATATCCCATGTTCTCGCAATTTTAGCGATGTAAACACCGGGAAAAATGTTCATTGAACATTACTCTAATACAATTTATTTTTATTTATTGTTCTTTTGATGGTGATTCTTTTTAAATATTTTTATTTTGAAGAGAAAAGATTTGTCTCGGCCGGGTTCGAATCCCGATATAGGAACGGTGAAGAGAATGGTCTGGCTTGGATACGAGCCTTGGTCGCTCAGATGGTTAGAGCACTGCGATAGAGATGCGGATGATCCGGGTTCGAATCCCGGCCAAGACAAATCTTTTGTCTTCAAAATAAAAATATTTAAAATTAATCACCATCAAATGAACAATAAATAAAAATATAAAAATAATAGAGGCAATATTTAGCGCGGGTGGGCATAGCAGTGCGGTATCTTCTCATTGTAAGCCGTTTGTTTAATAACTGTCTCTTGCAGCTGCTTTGTCTGCTCTTTCATAACCGTGGCCCCCTCCAGTTTTAATCTATTGAGCTTAGCCTAGCCTCTTGTGCGTTCTTTAATTATAAACTTTGTCTATGGCCTTCACTAATTTCAGTTAATAACAATTACGAAACTGGCCCATGGGGAGGGGTAGTTCTGTATTAGGGCGCTGAGTTGCCTTGCCAAAGGTTCTAAGTCAGATAATTTATTTACTCTGTTAACATCCGGATATGGATCCTTTGGGATTAGGAGACCTTCCTAGGGTTCTGCAAGCCTCTGTATAAAGTGGGTATCCAAAATATGGAGAAAACTTGGCGAAATCTCGGAATAAATCACTAGCAAAACTGTTGTCCTAGAAACAGACAGTCTCTTCCACGTAGTGAAACCAATTTGTTTTCCTTCGACTTTTTATGGCATACATGAAACCTGAAAAAAAATAATGTAACTCTGAGCGCTTTTGGTAATGTTGACTGTAATACAGGGTGTATCAAAAAGAATCATCCTATTTGATATGTTTATATTTCTAACACTAATAATATAACTAATATACAATTACTGACTTTTTTACTTGAAAGGGAACTCACAAAGTAACTAACATAGGTCTTAGAAACAATATAGTCTGTACCATCGACGAAAATCGAGAGCCTTCATGGGTCGAAGAGATACATTTTTTTCTAATGACACCAGCCTCATATTCTTTACATCTCTGAGATCTCTTACAATAGAACATGGGTATGTTTCGGAAAACGCATGCAGATTATTTTTTAGATATCGGTTATTTATTTTATTTATATTAAATAAAATAATTATAACAAAACATGTGTATATTTATAAATAACCTCAAAACAAAACAATTCCAATTAAATTTGTGGATAAAAATCAACAATGCTTTCTAAAATCTTAGTAAGGAAACATACTGTCTCGTACCTTCTCCTCCATATGAATTCGCATAAATATGAATCCAACATATTTCTGCTCGTTCCACATTCTTTTTTGCTTCTTCCTTTGACTTAAGCCCATACTCTGGGTATGAGCACCTGTGTTTAATTCAACGACATTTTTGAATGGTTAACAACGTAATGTTTATACATCATGCCTTCATTTTGCTTTATTCCCTTAGAGGCCTTCTAGCACTCATAATATATTGTTGTCGCAGGTCGTATTGCAGCTTTAATACAAGAAGTCAGCATTTCAGCTGTTCTGCATGGGACAGAATATAAGAAACATTTCCTAGTTTCCCCGCATACGTTTCCGAACACCCATTGCTGCGGGTAATTCCTCCTCACACTATTTTTCCTTTTAATTAGCAGGACTCATCGATTTCAACATTAAGACATTTTAATTACTGAATAATTAATCTGCCTGGGTTTTCTGAAACAGAATCGAGTACATACATCTTCTGTACTCTTCTTCATTCAAGAGTACATTGGCGCTGATGATGCCTTTAACCATAACAAACTTCATGACTAGTGTATTGGGTAAATTCGATTAAAACATGGCAAATTCTACTAATGGATGCCATTGGTATTAATATATATTATATATACAGTATTCATGTATAAAAACTTGCTTGTTTAGTTTATCGGCATAAAAAAGGTATTGATCATCAATTTATTTTATTAAAATATGATTTTTTCTGGATTTCTATTTTTTTATTTTTTTTTGGAGAGATGGAGCTTTCTACTATACTTTCAACTTTAAAGTGTTATTAGTGAAATTCGGTTGTTTTTTTTGTTAAAATTATAACTTTTGTTAATAACCGTGTTACACTACTGTCATTTTGTAGCTCTCGTTCTGATGATCAATGCATTAATTCTACGTATTCAAATGCAAATGCATTCAAATTGATTGAAACGACTCAAATGACATGCCTAAATGAATTACTGTGAGCTTCAGTGAAGGTTCTTTTTTATTTTAGATACTTTCGTACAAAAGTGGCTTTTTAAATTTTGGGAGTGCATAGTGAGATTTTATTACACGATTTATAATGTAATAATGTAAATGTTATAATAGATTTAAATATTTCGACAGTAATTTATAGAGATTATAATACAAAAAGCATCTTTTTTTTTAAAAGCACACTTCTTTTGGGGGTTCACTGTATGGTAGCCCTCTTACACGATGGTTCTATCTCGGGCGATTGCATATCTTGCTTAAATTAACAATTGGTCAGTGATCATATCTCTGTCGGGGAGTATAATAACTACTGTTGGTGTATAGTTATTACTTTGTCGACTCGCAAGGAATAGCTTCTCGGCACGATGTTCATTTTGCTTTATGATGTTATTGTTTATTTTGCTTATTTATTTATAATATTTATTTCTGATATTATAGAATTAATAAATTTTCTCAAAAGTATTCGATATTGTCGTCCTAACTGAGAAACGCCACCTAAGATAAAAAATTAAAATAAATATTAGAAAAAACTGTACCACTACTACACGAAGATACTTTGTACTTGAATGTACTTATATTGGACATTGTAGGGACTTCACTATATCGAAGTCAACGGTTGTGCAGGAAAGTGATTCCCACAACTAAATGTACCTGACGAATATGCTCGGGGGAAGATTGAGGCGAATCTTGAACTGCTCACTGCGGTTTGTCTTCGATGCCCCGAGGAAGTCTCATGTGTCCCACCTTTATAATGAATGGCTCTTCCCTTCTATCCATAGACTCTATTTCCTAGATTCATTCTATTATCAAACCATCAACAACATCCCCCTTACATCTCTGGTCTCCTACAAATACTCTATCCAATCCCAGGTCACAAGATTTCGCCTTTCCGACATTTAAATCCGTTCCCACAGAACTAAACATTTGAGCGTGTCTTGCCCTTTCTACTACACTTTGGAACTGATTCCCTCTTAATATCCGCCATGGTTCTTCCTTATCAACATTCAAATCCAAGCTTTGCCTACATCTCCTCAATTGCCAAACAGATGCTCCCTAATCTGTTATAATTAATAGCTCATAACCATTCATCATTTCAGTGATGGATGATTTACTGAAAATATTCTTCACCTATAATATATTCTTTTATATAAGGTTAAGTGCTTTTATATTTTTTTCACTTAGCTTAATTCTTGCTATTTTAGGTTTTTATTCTTAACTAGAACACCCCTTTTAGTTTATTGAATTTCACGTATGAATATTGTATTATTCTTATAATGTAGTCCTTCGCCCAGATGTATATTCATTAACTTTCGTCTGTTATTGTTAAGGAACCTGATTATTTTTATATTCTATTCTACCTACTTTACAGAGGCTGGGGATTACTTTAAGAAGGGTTTATTACAGCCTACAGGGTTGACAGGGGCAGTCAAAAGATTAAATAATTCCTATTCCTTACAGTGCACCATATCTTCCAGGATTGTCCTAGGTACAGTAGAATGATGGAAAGGTGTGGCGTGCCTCGGCAGATGCTCCAGGCCTTGGGCGATGGCGAACAATCTGTAAATAATACCTTAGGATTTATTAAAAACATCAAATTATTTCAGTAGATTTGGCATCTACGTATATGTATATATGTACATGAGTTTATATATATATATATATATATATATATATATATATATATATATATATATATATATATATATCCAATGTTTTTATGCGTGTATGTAATACTTTACATTGCAACAATATTTCAATTATTCATTAATAACACAAGCATGCATATATGTATAAGGTATGTATATATATATATATATATATATATATATATATATATATATATATATATATATATATATATATATATATTAGAAAAATACCTTTTAATATGTATAACGTTTATATCGTCCTAGGACAGATATTTTCTATTTCTGTTTTAGTTAGGAGACTGAAGGCTTTTCGTTGGAATTTTTCCACGGTCTTAACATTTATGTAAGGTCTCTCTTTTACTTTTCAATATTTAATATACTAATATTTACTACGTTCATATAAATAATATAAATTTCATGTTATACTAGCTGTCCCGGCAGACGAAGTTCTGTCCTATTTCCCTAAAACAAGGGGCTTCCAAATTTTATTTATTATTACAATGGCAACTTCAGCGATTGATGGTACATTGAAACATCTCACATGTTCTACAGAAGGTTTACCTGCTCTGGTTACAACTTTATGATCATCAGGTGTCATAAGATCAAGTGTAGTTTTACACACTGTATTCAACTGATTGGGTTGATGAAATAAAATTTGTAATTGTTCCAGAATAGACCTCCTAACTAAACTGTTATTTTTTATTAAGGGATCAAGAAAACTGTCGTATTTATTATTTCTCTCGCAATTTTTACGTGTTTTCTCTCCATCAGAACCTTCTTTGGGTCTTAAAAAATAAAGGGGAAAAAAAGTAGCCGAATTGGTCGGGCCGTTCTCGAGTTTTGCGCTTAGCAACACATTTGGCGATTCATTTTTATTTATATAGATTATATTTTAAAATTTATATAAATATGTATAACAATTTATTTTAATATGAATAACTTTATATAAGTATTTATCTTTCCATTGTATGTTTAATATAGTATAGTATCTTAATATTTTAATATATAACAATATTTTTAGTACTAATGTAACAAGAATTTTTTATTTTAATTCTCTTCTTTATGTTACTGGAGTACATCTTTTTTAGTCATTCATTCAAGTAATTTAAAAAAACCTTTTTCCAGTCAAATATTTTTTCTTTATTTCAAAAACGTTTCAACATTATTCAGTCATTCTCAATTTAGATCTCTTATAAGTCCCTTTCCTTTATTTAATTTAAAAATATTTTTTAAAAACTTTATAAATTTGCACATTTTTAACCTTTTAGTAGATTGTCAAATAATTTAAAAATTTGTCTTATAATACTTAGAGTTTATAATGTACTCCATGGTCATTATTAACATTTATTCCAACATAAATGTTAATAATGACCATGGAGTACATTGTAAACTCTTATTATTATTAAGTATTATAAGAAAATTTTTTAAATTATTTGACAATCTACTAAAAGGTTAAAAATGTGCAAATTTATAAAGTTTTTAAAAAATATTTTTAAATTAAATAAAGGAAAGGGACTTATAAGAGTTGTAAATTGAGAATGACTGAATAATGTTGAAACGTTTTTGAAATAAAGAAAAAATATTTGACTGGAAAAAGTTTTTTTTTACTTACTTGAATGTAACAAGAATGTATGTATGTAATTATTTAGGTAATGTAAATATGTAAATTCTCTAGTGATGAGGGCAATAATAACCATTTGTAGTTGTTTGTCCTTAAAATAAAACAACAATTCCTTATTCCATAGCTAGTTTTCAACCAGGAATTATTATTATATTAGTATTGCCAATTTCAACTCAGTAACTATTCTCTAATTTCTAGGATCAAGTAAAAAGCACATCTATGTATATAGGTGTCCGAAAGGTTTTAAGAAAATTCATGGTCCTGTATGTTGGATAATAGCACCTATCTTATTTCTTTACAGTACAAAAATAGTAAAAGAGTTTCTTTAGAAGCATCAATTCTGTTCATCTAAATGGTACTCACTGATAACCCCCATTGCATTAAATCTGTTCCTGTAAATCGGCCTTTAGCCTTCTTTAACGGGATCTGAACACTACCGGTTTCTAACGCCCCATTACTTAAGGGCTCTAGCCTCAGTAGCCTAAGCCGAGGCAGTTCTTAGGCAAGCTCACGATATACCTTGTCTAATCCTATCGTAATATTTCACAGAGACCTCCTGGCTTACGCCTTGATTCCGTGAGAGATCTGACTGAAGAATCGTGTTGGATTCAATTATTAACGGGTCCATAACATCATCTTGTAGCTTAGATTTGAAAAAAATATTTATAGTAACCATTTCGATTTATAACCAGTTTATTTTTTAATAAATAAATTGTACCTCATATCAGAATAGCACTAAATTAATAAGTATTTTTATCATTCGTTAGTGGTATTTTGTGAACTGAAAAAATAATGTGAGTTGGACGTTCTAATCTACAGTATGTCCCTCCATCAAGCCTGGGGGACCGCTCTCATTGTTGATCTCGGACTTAGTCGGGAGGAACTTCTGAAACGTGCCCGCTTACGCTGAAGGACGAACAACTTCTTATGATATTCGAAAATAAGGTGCTGTGTAGATTAGGTCCAAAAAAGGATGAGACCACTGACTAATTTAGGAGATCACACAACGCCTAATTGCTAAGCATACCCTCGGTTAATAGTATTCAAGTGATGGCTTAATGAAGATTAAGGTGGGCTTGTAAGGTTACTGGGCTTAGTAACGAACAAATTTCTAAAAAGTTTATAATCGCGGTGCCGACTGGGAAGCGTCTGAGGGGTAGACCGAGGCGTAGGTGGGTGGATTGCGTTAAGATTGGTCGGGCGGATTTGGGTTTGGTCCATAGACTAGTGGTCCATGGACGGAAGTTTGTAAGCAGAGGTTGGTGGCATAGGCATGGAGCCTTTGTTTCCGGTAAGCCTAGGAAAATTATTTTTCTATGAATTATGAAGCTAAAATAAAAGTGGTCTATTTGGATATTCGTCGTTATTTATAGACTTTGGGCATTGTTTTGGAATATTTCAATATTATGTTGTTGTTTTTTATAAAAACAAACATAAATATTCGAAAAGACCTTAAATAGTTATTATTGTTAACTTCAAGAAATTATATTTTCATAAAATTGACAGCTTTCTCGTTCGCCACAGAGCAGGGTATGATTAAGGATCTCTTATCAGGGAAAAGAAATGCTCGTTGATGAAGCATTCTCCATTATCCTTTCACTTCAACTAACTTTAATGAGCCTCGTTGCCATAATTATCCCAAACAAAATATTCAACATCGTCATCCCTTCGGGCCTCTTCTCCATCAACTAGCTACCTCTTGTCCAGGATCTTCAACTTGTAAACTCTTCCCCTAATTACTAGGAGGATCTGTAAACTTAAAAGCCAACCCGAAAAGCCGCTGGAAAATAGAGGATTAGGAGATAAGTTAACTGACTGTAGAATTGCTGCCATTGTTTCGACTTCGGAATTAAAACTGAATTATAACAATACAAGTTAATATATTATGGCACGAATGGTATAGATAAAGGCAAGTACTAACTGATGAACTAGTCAGCGGTGTTATTCAAATAACAAATTCAACTTTCACACGAGGTCACGAGACCACCTTTTTTTTAGACGCCTCGAAGGATTATCGGGTATCGAAGCCCATTTGGGCCAAATCAGCAACGATGGGACATTGAGGTCATTATGGATGGCTTTATTAACAAAAGTAAGGAGCAATAATGATTTCACGATTGATTTCGGACTGTAAGGATTGGTTACGAGAGGATTTCGATTGCTTAGTGGAGCCCAAAAGCTCTACTTCGTCATTTAATAATTGAAAATTTTAAAAGTCTCCTGTTATTGGAAAGGTGGTGATTAAACAATATAAATTAATGACTTCAATTTAATTGCACGTTTTTTAAATTATTTTGTTAAATATATCAAAATTACCAGAAAATCTACTGTAAAAAGATATTAAATTATGTTAGCTCACTTAAGAATTCAACACCTTGGCTGGACGAACTTCGAAAGGACCTCAAAAATGCACACGTATGTACAATATACATTTTAGAAAGAGACACCTTCAGACACAAAGTAAACGAGTGGAAAGTTACATCAGAGCAACCAAAGCAAAAGCAGAGCAGACCGAAGTGGTCGGAAGAACGTAGGCAAATGAAAGCCTATTGGAAGAACAAGAAGAACCCAAAGAAAGATTGATTGAGTTGTTTGCTTAACGTCTTCCACTATTGACAGACGTTAATAATAATAATAACAATAATAATAAAAGAGTAAATATGTAGTATCCACTTTTAGAGGTAATTCCACATTTTAAGGATGATAATCGTTAATGCTAGGTATAAATAATGTACGGACATTCGAGTAGAAAAGGCTCCTATTATTATTTAAAATAAAACAATTTTAGAGTTTTAAAAATATATAGGTAATAAGTACAAAGTTATGATTTCAACAAACAATAAAATAGGATTATATTAGATAATATCATATAATATCATTAAATATAACCCTGAATAATACCCGGAAACTTTCTTGTTTCGTATTTAAAACTAAAATAAAAAAATCACTGAAATTAAATTTACATGTTTAATTTATATTAATTAATAATTTAGTTAAAACATGAAAATAAATAAGTAAATGCCTTCAGTACTAATATATAATGCCGTGCATACTTTTTAGTTTTTACACCCCTAGAAATATTAAAAGAAACAAAAAAAAAAGCATGTACCCATAAAGAGTTTTGGGTTCCGTGCATGATAGGACCAAGCTTATGTTTCAGAAGTTGCTGTGATTTTTTTTTATTATTATTCTTTTTTATTACAGTTAATTGAAATTAATTTCAAATATACACTGAAACTATATATATTTAAATTATTAATAACACATTTAAATAATTAGGGAGCGGAAAGCTCAGTGATAGAGTTGCTATGTCGAAAATCCTGGTTCAAATCTCGTTGCTGGCAAGTCTGTTAGCCGCCGGAGATGGATCATGTGGAATCTAGGACCTTTCTGGGGTTCATCTAGCCTCTATAAAGTGGGTACGCAAAATACTGGATAAAAATCTGGCGGTTGAGCGCGATCTAGGACAAATCACCTCCCTGCACAAACGTTGTCCTTGAAACAGTACAGTCTATCATGTACTGTACCCTAGACATGTTCACGGGTTGTTGTGGTATAGGTTTTTCGTAGCGTAACTATTACATTTTTTAAATATTTTATTTTTAAGAAGTGAAAATGAAGTCAAATTTGTCCAGGGCCGGGATTCGAACCACGTCTCCTTCGTGGTGCTCTAACCAACCGAGCTACCCTGGCTCGTAACACGGCCAGACAAATCCATTCTCTTCACCGATCCTATATCCCCGTGTTCTCGCAATTTTGCGATGTATATCCAAGGAAGAATGTGGGTTAGAGAATCATGACGGAGACGTTGATGACCCGGGTTCGAATCCCGGTCTCGGACTAATCATTTCACTTCAAAATAAAATATTAAAAAAATTATCACAATTAATAAAATAAAATAAATTATTACATTTGTTATTTCAAAATGTGTGTGTGCCTATGTGTGTATCTGTACTTCTGATATAAAAAAAATCCGGTGTCAACCTTTTCTAGTTTTCGATATTGTTCGCTCGTTAAATGAGTGGCTAAAGGTCGAAGTTGGACGAGCGGAATGTGTCCGGGGCCGATTCTCATCAACATTTTTTGCGAGATTTCACATTGTAAAAAAAAAAAGGAACACATATCCGAATATTTCACCCTAACAGATGAGCAAAATGAAACCACTGAGAATCCTTTATTTTTTATCTCGAGTTTGAAAAGTTATTTCAACATCATTTATCCATCCGAACATTTGTTTTTTAACTGTGCCGAAGAAAAAATTCATACATTATAGGATAAACGATTTTTAGTCAGATATTTTTAAAAGCTTAAAATGCTATTTAAAATTATAATCTAAGATCAACAACTAAAATAAGAAAAATATTTATTGCACCGAAAAAAAAAAACTACTCAAAAAGTTATGAAATCATTGAGTTCAGAGGTTCAGATGTTTAAAGTCACACCGACCATCTCGAAACATCGAATTAAATTGAAAGTTAGCACACCTATCAAGTTCCGATGACAATACAATAATTTAGTAAGTTTGTCTCTTTATCCTGACCAGGATCTTCAGGATTAGTGATTTTTCTTGTCCGAAAATTCGGACGGTTGTGTCGTGAGCAAAGTACTTAGGCTTACCTGACATAATTTTTGAAACAAGCATAAGACTACTGGCATGACCGACTGAGGGGTTTCTTATATTTTGCAAAAAGAAAAATAATAGTTAAAAAATTTATGAACATGCGATCTTAGCCAGCCGAACTAGAATATAGAAAACAAATATTAGATTAAAAAAAAACAAAGTATAAAATAATTTTCCGTATGTTTACGATAAGAATAGAGCGATTCACACACAAAAAAAGAAAAACTCATTTAATCGTAAAAAAGTGAAGTGAAATTACTAATTTCAGTCAAAAAGATATTTACAATACACATTGAAATATATAGCAACCCATGCTTTTTTACGATAAAATTAATTTTCTTGTTCATAACTCGATTATTACTTTAAGCCCATCACTTTTTAGTCTAGTTTTTTTATTAGAGCGTTATTTAAAAATTATTATTTATTTTTCTGTGTTTGAGATGTGTTTCATTTTGTCATTGGTATATTTTTTAAAATTTATACGCACATATAGACATCTGTTGCACTGGCATTTTAGTTTCAATCATATCTTCTATCCCCCATCCTCCACTCTCACTCCTCACCCTCTGATATCAGAGTAAGCAAAGATATTTTTCAAGGCCTGGGATAAGATCTCGACTATTGCTTGTTTCATTTCCCTTTCCTATTATTCATCCTAGAGCCTACTCCTCGGGGGAGCAACAGCTGGGGTCCTCGCTTCTTCCACTTTCAACTGTAATCGAGCCAACGCTGAGTCAGTACAAATATTTATGCGAAGGCAGGTAGCTAGAGGAGGAGACACCTCGAAGCCGGGAGATTGGTGGCAAGAGTGACCACGTACTTCACGGCAGCCTAATCGACTCCATTGTCCTCCAGCACGTGACGATAACCCGGGCCCACTCTCTCCTACGATAATAGAAACCACTCCACGGGGCAAAAATTATCTGATACGTCGTCTTTGTTCATTCCCTCCTCTGTCTTACATCGACAGGAGTCCTTACGAAAAGAAATGACGGAATGCCTTGCTATGAGTCGCGCGACATTTCTTTTAAAGGTGTATCTATTTCGGACACGAGCTGTCCTGTCTTTGTCACAAGAAGAATGGAAGAGCTGAACATCAGTTGAAGAATGTCGAAGCTTCGATCATAAACAATGCGAAGGATAGTCGGAAGAAGTTTCAATTCCGACTGGTGTTAGATACGGGTTGTTATTCCGTCATAAAGTGACTATAGAATTCGTAGCAGGAATGCATCAAAATTGAGGAGAAAGATATTATTTTATATGAAATAAATAACCATTGCTCAGTCCGAAGCATCCTGATTTCGGGATGAATTTGCCAGCCTTCATCACGGCTTCAAGGCCATGATAGAAAGCAGCTACGTAATATATAAATTGGTGGGTGAATTTTTAAATTGGACCACAAGATTTTTTGGGTAGGCAACATCTGATACAAAATAAGGTTTCTTTTGTACAACCCCTTCACTATTACAACCTTTTTCTTCAGTTAGTTGGAATCAAAAAAGAAATACTTTGGTTCCTACATATCCCCTTAAGTTTTGCTCTATTCTCTCACTTCTGCAAAGCCAATATTGGAGTAGGAAAAAACTATACATAAAAAACCTGCACCACTACATTCTATGAAGGGTATGGGTATCAGTACATGGTGGAGACTGTATATAGTGTCTTGGACAACGGTTCTGCAGGGAGGTTGCGAGTTCACGGCATTACAGAAGGTTCTGGGAATATTCCAAAAGGGTAGTATAAAAATCATTGGTAATGCCATCCTTTGGAAGGGACTTAAAATGGCGGCCTCGTGCCAGTACGGTGTCAGGTTATCGTTAAAGATTGCTTATCTAATTATTTCTGGTCAGGCAAAATTTAGGACTCCCACGGTAGCTTACTCCGATTAGTCGTGGAATGCACGTTAAATGAACGAATAACAAAGAAAACAAACATTATGTGAGTAGTTAAAATAAATAAAAATAGGAAAGACCCACAACTTAGGCCGAAACGTACGCTTCCATTGAATACTACATTCCGTGTGTCATATTTATGAATTCACTCTACAACTGTAAAGAAGATATTTTTTGGATTGAAATCCTTGGACCAATAAACCATACCCACAACCTCAACAAGCCATTAGCATTTGCCGTTATTCCAGTCAAATTCTTCATCTGTCATCATAAATCCTACTCACCCTTTTAATCATTTATCATAATACTACCTACATCATTTAAAATTCATTATAAGAAGAATATCGTTGTAGGTGACAGCAAGGACTCAAACATCAAGGAAATATTAAAACATCGAGGTAGTCCTGGTTAAAGATTTTGTTGTTTTAAACAAAAAGATGTTTACTGCCTATTACTATTATTTACCCATTAATATAACGGGTAGTGGTAAAAGTTAATAATAACAGATTTATGTAAAAATGATTATTTTAGATGAAATTTAGATGAAACTTTTATTTATTTTTTAGTAAAAACTATTGACTACTGACTTACAACTTAATCTCAAAGTTAAAATTCATAATAATATATAAATAAAACCAAAACTCCCATGTAAAACCTCTGCTGTTAAATCTTTGAATTTTAACGCTGATCGTTTTCACTTAGCTCCTGTAAAACGAGCTCTACACGCAGCTCTGTTATAATTAACGGCTTGCTGGGTTTTATCGCTTTTATTTCACAACCCACATATTTTCACTTTGGTTAATTTTCCAGTAAAATAATCAAAGGTAGGCGCTATTCAGCCCACACTATGGGATAGAATACAGAGAGCAATGCTTCATATTGGAAACACATTTCTCTTAAAAAGGCCAACGCGAATAAATATTTAAAACTGGTATTTATTATTATCCAATATAGTATTTACCTATATACAGGTATTTATCAATTTAATACATTTAAAAATTTTTGTTTGTTTATTCATTTAACGTTATGAGCGAAGTGGTAGAGTACTGAATTGCCTTGCCGGAAATCCTGGTTCAAATCCCGCTGCAGGCCAAAACTTTTATTTAGTATGTTTGCAGCCGGAGATGGATCATATGGGATCTAGGACCCTCCTGGGGCTCACCCAGCCACTATAAAATATTATAAAAAATAGAGTACCCAAATTAAGGGGGAAAATCTGGCGGCTGAGCTTGACCTAGGACAAGTCACCTCCTTGCAGAACCGTTGTCCTTGAAATGGTAAAGTCTCTACCATGAACCCAAGACCCTTCATGGATTGTTGTAGCAGAGGGAGAGAGAGTGAAGAGAAAGGAGAAGAACAAGAATTAAAAATAAAAAAAATAGTTTTCACAAAGTCGGTTTCATGTTCAGTTTCCTATGGCTGGTTCCAGGCACCACAGTCATTCTTCTCGGTAATTCGAGACTAAGTCAGAGCCAATATTGACTTTGGTTGGTTTTCTGTTTCAAAAACAGGACACCTCAGTCCGGCCCTTACGTAATGTAATCAGTTCCACTGCCCAAGTATTGATCTTATCTGCTAAAGGACTTTTTAAAATATTTAATAGATTAGATGCAGTGTCATAAAACTCCAGACAGGAGCTTATCATACTCGTACTCTAGACAAGATTCAATCGTTAGATCGTGAATTATTACCCGACTAGGGCATAAATTACTAATAAACACAAGTTACCTCCAAGCATTAACATGCTAATGGCTTCCATAATTAGTTATAAGAAATAATAAGGAAACTAATCTGTACAAGTTTGGAGCAATCTTGTAAGAACTATATGTTAATAATTAGAGAGGAAATATAAAACGCTTCAGGGCTATATTGTTTCTACATTTCATGTTCTAAGAGTTAAAAAAAAAGGCTTTTAGTGAATTAAAGGGGGGGATCTGGCGATTGAGCGTGTCCTTGGAACAGTGCAGTCTCTACTGTGTACATGCAAATAAAGAACATATCGTCTGATTACTCTTCTGACTTCCCGGTATTGAATCATGCTTCATGATGTCAGTCATTAAATCGTCAGTTCCAATGATTTCACTGAAATCAAATAATAAATATCTAGAGGATGCTGAGTCATGTTATCAGTTACTGTACATGTAGTCGTTTATATTCAAACAGATATAAATTATTATCTGATATAATGAATCATATTTTTATAGAGTCTTATTTTATTATATAAAAATATATGAGTATATATTAACACTTGTCATGAAATTAATATCTTTAAAACGAATTAAATGTGCACTTTTAAAAGATTTATATCGTATTTTTCCGTGTCAAATAGATGTTACAAATCACCACCGTCAAGAAGGTTGTTGTATCTTCACTAGATACAACCAAGCATTTTTTTAATTGACGTTTGATTGATAGATTCTATATCGATAGAACTTATGAAATTTTTTATCATGGATCTGGTACTATAAATTTATTTAACACTAGCAGACCTTTCAGGCATCATGAGACAAAAAAAGACAAGAACGTCTAAATGCAGATTAGAAACAGTACATCTCACATCAGCACTCTAAAAAAAAACACCCGAAAAAATGAAAGCCATTTGGATTTATCATTAAGTCTCTTAAATAAAATTATTTTTCGTTCTAGTGTATTCATTGCAAAGATGGCGGGAGCACACTTGGGCTTTAGGATCTATAAGAGAAAAGGTTTGTCCTCGACCGACATGGGCCTTGGATAGCTCAATTGGCAGAGCGATATCACGGTGAGACAAAGGTTCCGGGTTCAAATCCCGGTCGAGGGCCTGCCTATCTTTTCTCTTAAAAAAAAATAAATAAATAAAAAAAAAATAAATAAAAAAATTATTTTTCTATTCTATGCATTTTGTATTCATGCGCTTCATCAAGTGTTCACAGCTTTATCGTGCTTGGTTCTTCACCTGGAAAAACCTATGAAACCTATGCTCATAGCCGTGGAGTTGCAACATACATTATACACTTACAGCCGCAGTATGTGGTTAAGATTTTTTCAAAATTTCATGTATTAAAGGAAGCCGAATCATGTTATTATTATCAAGTGTTGGCCAGAAAAAGTGTTATTGCTTATATCAAAACTCCATTTCAAGCCAAAAAGTTTACGTTTCCCTCAAAACTATTAACTCACTCTGGAAAATTCGACTTGTTCACTTGTTCACCGGGGGCGGCAGATCATTATCGTCTATCTTCAATCACTTTCCAAAGCAAAATTGGCAAGTCATAGAGGAAGTAAAAGAAATGGCAGAAGAATGACTAACCATTTCAATACATTGACTGTTTATTTAGTTTTTTAGTGTGTCTCCAGTTCTTATTAGCAGGAGAATGGGGGATAACGATGGCTTTTGTTCGTCGTAATAACTTCCGCCATAAAATAAACAAATAGGGAAAAAAGTACGGGTTAAACAATATTTGAAAACCCTGATTTTAAGAAATTTTACTAACTTTAATCACGGTCTGTTACCGCCAGTCGTAAAATAATACGGCCCCTAAGTGCTGACCGGTGTACATCAAAGGCAGGCTTAGTCAGAGCGTTTTACGGCCTATAGTTCATTACTGGATGAAAGGAGAACAATGGCTAAGGGTTTTATAGAAAATAGTACTGCGTAAAATATTTGTTTCGAAAGGTTGAAGAACTTGAGCCAGTTGAAGACAATGGGGCTAAGAAATCTTAGTACTTTTCCAATCTAACGACGACCTACCCCAGCACGCTCCTCTGGCACTTACCTCAACTATTTGCAGCCTGTCAGGTTACGATGCCTGAAATATATTTGAAATAGTAAACAGACAAGAGGATTCTTAGGAAATGAAATAAGAGATGATATACAGCTGAAATATGATTTTTTTTTCTATTTCTTTTATTTTTAGCTATTTTTCTTTTAAAGAGAAACGATTTGCCCGGGCAAACCGTGTCGTATATACAGAACAATCAAAACAATTAGCCAAAAAACATCACATTGTAGTTAAATATAATTATTTATGTTTAAAATTGAAATATTTAAAATAGAAAATAAATAATAAGATATAATAAAACATTTACTATAAACAATATTGATTAAACACAACGATATCTAGCAACAATTATAAACAATATTAATTAAAAAGAACAATATGTTACAAAAATTAAAAACAATGTTCATTAAAAAGAACAATATTCAGTTGCAGTTTCATATTATGTCCCTTTCTACAACACATTTTCCGGGGAATGACGTTCCGCTCCTGTAGAAATACCACAGCTGACTTTTCATCAATCACCTCGCGAAAAATCTTCATCAAATTCCAACTCATATTGTATAATTAACATGAAAACAAATAAACGTCCACTAGACACAAACAATAACAAAGGACTAAGGAAGGTTTCGCTAACAGTAGCAGGTAGTTAACGAAAGTGCCACTTGGGGCGCTGGGGTAGGTCGTCGTTAGATTGGACCGAAATCTTTAATTAGGTAAGTACCTTAGATATAACTTCATCTTCACGCTTTAGCAATATCAATCTAATTCGGTCAGCTCTTCCTTGCGGTTTTTCTAAATTTAAATTCAAATATCAACATGTATCTTAAGACCGTGGAAAAATTCCAACTAAAAGCACTTAAGTCTCCAAACTAAAACAGAAATATTGGGCAGATAATTTCAATTTCTGTTTTAGTTTGGAAACTTGAGGGCTTTACGTTGGAATTTTTCCACGGTCATAACATTTATGTAAGGTCTCTTTTTACTTTTCAATATCAACATGTATATTTATTATTATAAAAATCAATAAATAAATATCGCTCTAACTGAGTTATTTCAATTAAATTTTAATCCGTTCGTCATATATCACAAAATGACATGTAATACAGTAGAAAATCTCAAATATTTTTAAATATTTTATTTGAAAAGAAACGATCTCAGCCATGCCAGGGTGGCCGAGATGGTTGAGGCGTCACCACGGAGAGGTGAAGATCCCGGGTTCGAGTCCCGGTCCTGGCCATATCTTTTCTTTTCAAATAAAATATTTAAAAATTATGTAATATAAAAATAAAATAAATTATAATTTTCAAATATTTTTAGTTTGAAGAGAAAAGATATGTCCAAGGCCGGCATATATAAGATATGTCCGGGGAATATCCCGGCCCGGGGCATATCTTTTCTCTTCAAAATAAAGATATTTAAAATTATAGCAGTTACTAAAAAAATAAAATAAAGTAGAAAATCTAATTTTTAAGAAAACACCGAAATTTAAATAAATCAAAACTTGGATATAATCAAACATTTAAACGATTGTAGCAACATTATACCCGAAAAATAGTGGTGACCTGTGGTGTAGTGGTTAGCATAACAGCCTAATATCACTATTCCCAATGTTGCGGGTTCGTAGCCCGGCAGGCGGCATTATGATTTTATAATTTATTTTTATCAGACCCTCCGTCATAAACCAACGACTTCCTGTCCTCCTGTGTCATTTAATCCCACTGATTCCTATAAAACATACAGGTACTTAGGACTACACCTTGACAAACGCTTAACTTGGAATCCTGATACTAGACTGAAACGACAAGAAACAGCTCGCCAGTTTCAGGCTACTTCAACATTTACTAGACAAACGCTCAGAGCACCCGATTAACTACAAAAGACTCGTATACTCGACAACATTAGACCAATCTGGACATACGGAATAGAGCTTTGGTGTACCACTAAGTCACCGAATTCCTCTCGTATTCAATCCTTACAATCCGAAATCCTTCGTAAAATCCTCAATGCTCCTTACTTTGTTACTAACAAAGTAATCCATAATGACCTTAATGTCCCGTTTGTTGCTGATTTGGCTTGCTGAATAGTTCTTTAATAAATACATTTGTTAAAGGATTAATATTGTAATATATGCGCTTATTGTGAACAGAATATTTTCTATATTTTTTTAATTAACGTACGTTATTTTTTTCTGGTCAAATTTTAAAGATAAGAAATTACAGCGAAGCTTTAGAAACAAATTAAATGTGATTTTTTTCACTTCACTTCCTATTATTTAATATTTGTTAACATATTTTTTTTAGATTTCTTTTAGTTTTAAGTGTCAAATATTCGTTAAAGATCCCTATCCGGATTATATCTAGGTAGCCAAAATTAAGGACTTGCTCTATAGTCTCATCCGATAAAGCCATAGCAGCATAAAGTGACGTTAAATGAATAAATAATATTTCATAGATGGGATGTATGAAATTTACTTACTGGTGGCTTATTGAAACACGCGTTCTATTTGCCTTAACAGACAGTGGAAACAATGTTCAAAGAGAAGAAATAGTGATGGATTGGTGAATACTTTAAATATCAGTTTCTAGGTTTAGGTTAGGTTTTATTGCAAAACATCTATTGTTGGTTTCTATAAATACTATATTGGTTTGTATATTCTGATCGTTTTTGCGGAAAAGGCTACTGGGTTAAAATAACTCCTTGGAAGTCTTAGCAGATACTGATGACACAATCGATCTCAGCCACCTTTTGTGGGATATGCATATTAGGGCATCTTAAGGGTGAAGGCGTCTTTCATTTTTTTTCTTTTTTCTGTTTTTTAATTTTTCTCCCGGTCTAGTAGAGATGACTCGAGTGAGGTTATGTTTTATTCAGGGGTTGAGTAAACATATGAAATTGTGCTGGCTCTTCCTTTCTTCCCTCAAAGGGTTGGCCAGGATGGAAAGGTGAATTTGCCTTTAGGAAAGGGGTAACGGTTCGGCTTCCCTCTGCTTGACAAGTTCAACAAGTTTATTTTGACTGGCCAACCTGACTGCGGCATTTCAGTTCGTATCTTCATGTTCTTCATCGATCCGAGTTGGACTAAGTTCGCCCTTCGAGATCATCTACGGTCGCTTCTGGTAGCCGTCTTTACGGATGGCTTACTTATAAATATGTAATGATTAAACCATTCATTACCTTATTCATTTTTTTTAAAGAAAAATAGTTTTATTCTGGGACCTGGTCCCATAAAAATAACAAACGTATACCTTGATAACATAATATATATCAGGCCAACAGGCTACAAAAAAAGAATCGTATGATATTTACCATATGATATGACATCATATGATCCAAAGTCCTTGTAAATAAATGAAATAAAGAGAAGTCAGGAGTACTAAAATATAGACAGTCAGTCAACTGTTAACCCTTGACCTCTTTATAAGCCTTGATGAAGACCTGCAATGTGGGTCAAAACGTTGGCTTTAAAATAAATAGTTCTCCTTATTTATGAGATTTTTCCTAAAAAGTATGTTTTGCTCTATAAAAATAAAACATATGTGTGTGTGTATATATACATATATATATATATATATATATATATATATATATATAAATCTTTTCTCTTCAAAATAAAGATATTTAAAAATTATCACCATAAAAATAATAATTATAATATAGATAAATTTTGAAATACTAACAATTTGAATCAAGGAGGTTCAAAATGTTAATTACTATATATTAAGTATTTATGGTTCACTTATGTATTGGCATAATTATTTCGTTACATATTTATGAATTTAGTTCTATAATAAATAGCCATTCATCAGTAATTCATTATGTTTTCTATGCTTCCTCCTGCAGATACAACATATTAACATTTATTCTTCTGAAATCTTATCTTTTAATTGTTATTAATCTATCATTTTTGATTTATGGAGTGGTTTAAAAGAAATTATAGAAAACCGGAAGAGCTATAAAGAGCTGTACGGAATTCACATACATACGTTATACATACTGCATACGTACACACTGTACACATACGAGTACATAGTGCATACATACGCATAATACTTAAGAGGTACAAGAGAACAGGATGTTATTCGTTCGATTTAACACTAGTCTTCATGATTCAAAAATTCATCAAAAAACTTTTTTGTTTATGTAATTAAAATAGGAATATTATATATCACAGTGCCATACACACAGGTGATTTAAATTGGAAATTTAGGGATATTGCAGGACACCCAACCTCTTCAGATCCCTGAGTAAATCGATTATCTATATTTAATGCAAAATTAAAATGGCCCAACGAAATAGATTTTTTTTTACACATCAATTATTCAATAACATTTTGCAACTGTCTAAGCAGTTCAATTAGACCAAAATAATTTTAATTATAAATTCATGAATGTTTAATTTAAAGTTATTTATAAACTACTTTTCGATTTATTTAGCGTTGCGAGTTAAAATGTTGTGTAGAAGTTATTGTTATTGTATGTATATATATGTATATATATATATATATATATATATATATATATATATATATATATATATATATATATATATATATGTATGTATGTATTTATATTTCAAACGATATCATTTGTTGTAGTAGTAAAAAACTATGCCATATTTTTCGATTCTGTCAAAAAGAAATCGAGTCTTTAATGTCTGCCTGTACATCATGCTGCAAATATATAGTTCCTTCAAAAGAATAGCGTCATATCTCAACATTTAATTTTTCAATAGAGGTATTCGAAAATTCTATGTAAGTTAAAAAAAAAAAATAAATAAAAATTCGGGTCATGGTAAAGCAAAGCATTCATATTGTAGTGATGTATTGAATTCTCTTATTAACCATTAGAACATTTTTAAAAGCTTTACACTTTTTTGAGTTGAAATTATGCCATCATTCCACTAAACTTGAAGCTCAAACATGATACAACTCAAAATATTCATTAAAAAGAAAAACCAATGGAAATGGAAAACCAGATATGTCGTTCCTGAAATAAAAAGCTTCAATCAACTGACGGCTTAACTCAAACACGCCAATTTTCAAGGTATGTCGTTGTTCTATTGAAGGAGCGATATAACTATTACTGCTTGTATAATCTTCCAGGAATTTACCCTCTGACTCTTTGTTGTCCGTAAGTTTAAAAATCCTCTGTAAGAAGATCAAGGACTACAGTACAATCGGAGGGTGAGTTTTATTAAAGTGCTGATATTGAGATGCCTCCAACTCATTGATGCACTTGTATGCGATGATCCCTTTGATCTGATATTGTGCGCACTAACGCAGTAACGAAAGCTTACTAATAACGCAGGGCCATCAAGCTTAGCAGAGCGTGGCAATGAAGAAAGGAACGAACAGCCAATATATTTGGGCTTGCCAATATACCAGGGTATCTGATCCCCTGCGTCCTCACATCGTAATGGCACAATCTACGAGCCTATATCTCGGAGATTTCATATCTTGCTTAAATAAACAATTGGTCATTGATCATATCTCTGTGTTGGTGTATGATTATTACTATGTCGATTCGCCAGCAATAGCTTCTCGGCATGATGTTTATTTTGCTTCATGCTATAATTTTAAATAACAATTTCAAGTTGTCTGTTAATAATCAGTTTTATAATTGATATTCCGGAGTATTTCTAGTCAGTAGTTTCTTTACTTGTCTTTTTGTCAAGTCGTTAGTTATTTATTGATAACATTCACTTGTATTTTTCATGTCGCAGTTTTAAACTGCAATAGAAACAGTTTGGTTTTTTTTTACTTTAAATAAGCCAGTTAATTTAACTTGTTAAAAAGTAACTGTTTTTAATTATTTAATAATCATCAGCTTAGGAAAAAAAAAAGAAAAAAAAAAGTATCATTATTGTACAATAATAATAATAATTATTAATAATAATTATTATTATTATTGTACAATAATGACCATGGAGTACATTGTAAACTCTAAGTATTATAAGAAAAATTTAAATTATTTGACAATCTACTAAAAGGTTAAAGATGTGCAAATTTATAAGTATTTAAAAAATATATTTAAATTAAATATAAAATGGACTTATGAGAGATGTAAATTGAAAATGACTGAAGAATGTTGAAACGTATTTTTAAATAAAGAAAAAATGTTTGACTGGAAAAAGGTTTTTTTACTTACTTGAATGGATGACTCAAAAATATGTACTCCAGTAACATAAACAAGAGAATTAAAATATTTGATTTTGTAATCCTAGAAGAGAAACGACTGCTGATTAAATAATTTACCTGTCGCAGCCGGATTCGAATCAAAATAATGTTTTGGGCTCATCAAGTTAGGGGATACCTATAATTTAAAATAATGAAAACAATATTTTATTTCGGGGTTTGAGAAAAATAAGATTGCATTTCTTTCAATTTTTTTTTTTTTTAAGTTTTATAATAATGTCATATAACAATCACTAAATTAGAGTTGATATAACGATGCTGATATGATATGATGATTTAAGCTGATATCTTAAAATAAAAATACAAAATTAAATAAAAAAGTCTTTTAGTTTAACTTTCAGTTAGGGGTTGAGAATACTCTTTATAGCCTCCAAGGGTTTTCATACAAAACCAACACAACACAGAGGAATGAAATTTCGCCTCCAACTATTTCCTGGATAGCCAATCTGTCTCCAGGTCAAGATGAATGGTCCTCCAGGCTGGTCTGTCCTAGCCGAGAGAGAGAGAAAGAGAGATAGCTCTCTATCTCTACCTCTATCCCTATTGAGTGTGAGCCCCGATGGTCGCTTCCAGGATGGACCACACACACTCAGCAAAGGAGGATTGAGTAATAGTGTATTTAATCGATTATGTAAATTGTAACTATATAATGGACAATTGCGCAAAATCCGTCTCCTTACTGAATTTATTCCTTTAAATATATCTCTCGTCGTACTTACATTTACAATGAAATATGCCTAATGAATATTTATAGCCGTACAAAGGTCCGTTTCACTTTCATCATCTGCTTTATCTTTAATGTAGCAATGTTTTTTTGATGAGACTGGCGCAATGGATTTAAGAATATTACGATTTAACACATTAATATCGTTCGATTTCGCTATAAATATTTAATAGCTTGATAAATGTTTTATTTAAAATATGTACCAAAATATGGTATGCAACGATTTAATACATGATGGCTTTAATAAGTAAATTAATTGAGCAAGATTAAATACATTGAAGTTATCAAGGGTTCTTGCTTTTTTCATCCATTTATCTAGAATTGATAAAATTATTTGTTGTTATAATTTTCTCGTAGGAGGATAGGAAGAACCGAAGAAAATACAAATCCCACCCGTGGGATATTTTTGGACAAAAAGAAAAAGAAATCTGGTAGTTGTGTAAGGCAAGAGTCAGTTTTTTTGCTACGTTAAAAGAAATCTAAACATTTAAAATTAAATTTTCCACGAAAATTAAGGAATATGAAGGATAAAAATAAAAGCTCAAAGACGATTTTATAGAATGGTGCTTATTGGTACTTAAGATGGTACTTTTTTTTTCATTATTGTTTTATAAGACATATTAAATTAGAAGAATAAATAAATTAATATAATAAGGCAGGTAAGAAAACAGCTGAGGACATTTGTAGAGGAGGATCTCCAGGAAGAGCAAGCAGCATTTCGCCCAGGACGACAAACACTGATCATATTTTTGCTTTACGTATCATCATAGAAAAAGCATGGGAGAGAATCAAGAACCTATACCTTGCTTTCCTCCACCTCAAATCGGCCTTCGACTCTGTTCCTCGAGAGGAAATTTGGAAGGCATTAATGGCCAAAAAAGGACGCGAAACTCCAAATATTTAAAAGTGTATATTTGCCAGTTCTATTATATTGGGCTGAGAGTTGGATACTCCTGGAGTCGTTTAACAGCTGTCGAAATAAAATTTCTCAGACGAGTAACTTCCAGGACAATAATAGGATCCGGGACGATACTATTAGAGAGGAGCTACGCATTGCCTCCCTGAAAGAAACCTGTTGGAGAAGAGTCAGCTCAAATGGTTTGGGCATACCCACAGAATGAGTCAAGACAGGGATCCAAGAAACTTAATGGAAGCAAGAGGGAAGAACATGTAGGATCTGAGGATTATGGCGAGAGATAGAGATAGTTGGATGGAGATCCTGGGTTGATGCGGTACCTCGACGCTGAAAGGCACAAGAGGAAGCAAAAGAAGATAAGAAAACAAAAAAAAAATTTTAATTAAATTTTAATTTTAATTTAATATTTAAAGATTAAAGAACAAAGGTAATAGCTATATTAGATGTTTTTAATTAAATCTTGTATTGATGGATTATGGATTGATTTACTATAGTCATTTAGGTTCAAAAGCATATAATTCCAAATTTCAAAAATCTACTTTTTCACATTTTTCGTTAAGTTTGTGCTCCCGAAACTCAGCTTAAGGTCCGGACTATAACATGAGAAATAAAGCGGCAAATGTGTAAAACGAAATTGCATATACTATACTTATGTTATTTATTAAATATCACTTATAATAATAAATCACTAGTAATATACAAAACTAATTAGTTATCCTAGGTGAGTAAATAAAAATGATAAAATAAACATAACCATAATATAATTCACTTGATTGATCATAAATTCTAAAAATTCTTATGATAGTTGCTATATGCTAACTTTATAGTTACATATTAGAACCAAATATTTTTCGAAATTATTATATACAATGTAAATAGGTGCTCAACTATTTTTTGTACAAAACGTATGTTTTTGGGTTGTTTTTTTTTTATGATGTCGTGGAAAAATTAAATGAACTTATTATGTTCTGTTAAAAACAAAAGTCCTAAGAGTGCCTGATTTTCTTTTAATATTTAAATTAAATAGTGAATTATCTCGTTGGCTGTTTAATAATAATAATAATAATAATAATATGGAATACAATTGAAGAGTGATGGGTTGTATAAATTACTAGAGATGGTGGTTGCTACTGCACTGGATTGTTGTACCGCTTTGATTGTTGACAGGTGCCCACCGCTAGGTCCAGGCAGGTTATTGA